>JBBMEG010000021.1:9278267-9341318 GCA_037832605.1 Cyclanthera cordifolia
ATCAATTATGAACACGTATTAAGAAAGAAACAAAAGGTTCGTACCTCTTCGATAATAGATACGAAGGATATAGGCCCTTTATTGTTGTATGGCATGGCGACTCTTGCTTTAACTCCTAGTGTTTGGCTTCGCATTGCTGAGACGCCCACTTGTTGCACAAGTAGTGTCAGTCTTCGATGTCGCTTACAGTACAGTGGAGCTTATTCATTCGTTCTTCCACTGGTTTTTTACTAAAATAAAAGGAAAAAAAAAAAGTTAACTTCATTTACTAAAAAGATTACATAATAAAATAGATATATTTAAGTATATAACGTACCAGTAATGTGTGTATAAGGTGAATCTATGATCCTTCAACCGGGATTTTATCAATTCCTCGATTACATCGCTTATGAGCTTATTATCCAAATCGAGGTCGAAGTGAGTCTGTCAAGGGGTGTAAACACATGAAATTAGTATTATTAAGTACATTGAATACTTAAATGTAAATGTAAGGATTAATTACTAGAAGGTTTTGTTTAACAAATTCCTTTTCCGTCGAAGTGATTTACGACCAATTTGCTGCCCTCGCAGGAAATGACTGTCGAACCAGTACTGCGACCTGGTTGCTCAGTGTGTTGGCATTCTTTCCAACAACCTTCTTGTTCTCTTCACTGAATTGAACTTTTCGCCTCTCCTCATTAGCGACTCTTTTGGTCAAGTTTTCACCCTACAACGGGTCTTAGTATCGAGTAGTACTTCTGCTACTACTACCTACATCTAGAAAATGGACTATGAGATCGAAACATTTTAACAACATATATAAAACTTTATAAGAACTCAATCTTAACTCCAGCCTAAATACCAGCTTGAGTAGCGATTGTTGCAGGTAAGCAATCAAGCTATGTACTTCCTTCAGTTTAGTCAAAAATCGAGTCAGTAAGATGTCTTGATGTATTAGGCATAATGATAACTTGCAATTATTAAAAGTAGTGTTTTCATAAGTCAAATTGAAATAATGTATATAGAATGAAGTAAACAATTAAAGTAACACTTAATCTTCATCATCACTATCGACGTCATCATCCTGGTCTTCGTCATTAATAAATCTATGTTCATCTTCTTCATCATCATTCACAGATTGCTCCATTATTGTTGGCTTAACATCGAACCGACATATCAAAATGTGATCTTCTAAATACTCGTCCACTCTTTTTCTGCCTTCACTTACTATGCATTCGGTTGATCAATTAGTCCTTCTCCAACTTCATTATTTTTCATCTTAGGGACATCCCACAATTGGAGACTAGCTGCACAATTTTTCAATCTTTTCTATGTTTTGGATTGTCTATATAGAAAATTTGTTTCGCTTTCTTAGCTAGGATGGATGGCTCATTTTTAAAACCACTATTGTGATGTATTGATCGTTCATATCCCAAAATGACTTTGATATCTTCATTTCTTTTTGTCTGTGTTGAACCAGACACATCTGAACGCATCACTTTTCTCGCACTCACGAATGAAGCTTCTAAGACTTCAGTAAGTACACCATAAACGTTGTTCGAGCCATCAGAACTATCACCTTCACCTTCAACCATTATGCCACTATTTTGTGTAACATGACCAACATCATTCGTTATTGTATTATAACGAACTTTATTCACTATACAAGTTGTATATGAGCGATAAAGTGAATTAGGTCCCATAGCCATTGCGTATAAATCATTACACTTATTGTCATTCTTTCGCAATTCAAGAACTTTTTTTTTAAACCACTTAGGAAACTCTTGTTCGTATTTTTTATATAGTTCATCGAATGGTCGAATAGTTGGTCGATCAATTGTAGATGTTGGCGCAAATAAGTATGTATTTCATCACAATTATTTAGAATATACCAATGCAGCCTCTTCTTATCCAATGGATTGAACGTCAGATTTGCTATCATGCATAATGGACGGACATTTTGTCTGTCGACCTCATACTCACCAAATATTTTGATATGTGGATTAGTATCTTCATTCCTATCTGTTCCATTTAGCCTAGTCTGCATGTCGTTAAAATAGGACGAACAATTATTAGAAACTCATTCATCACATATTCTTCTGCTATATACAACATTCTACCCTTGCTTTGTTTCTCACGTGAGCCTTAAGAGTACCTAAACTTCTTTCTAAAGGGTACATCCAACTGTAGTTAACTGGCCCAACAACCTTACATTCATGTGACAAGTGAACAACCAAGTGAACTATTACGTCGAAAAATGCTGGTGGGAAGATTTTTTCCAATTTGCAAATAATTATTATTATATCATTTTTTAGGCGATGTTTGATAGTCTTTCGTACTCCATCCCGATAAATCGCAGTAAGCTGGGAAATCATTTATAGTCCACAAGATAGTAGCATGGAGTTTGAATTCATCTTCTTTGAAAGCGTTGTACGTGGAAACCTCATTACTCCATACTTCCTTCAATTCTTCATTTAAATGTTGCAGGTAAACATCAATCTCTTTCCCAGAAGATTTCAGACTAGGAATGAGCAAAGACATGATGAAATTAGTTTCTTTCATGCATTTCCACGGTGGAAGATTGTACAATACAATTGTGACTGGCCAAATGGAAAACGAAATACTCATATTTTCGAAGGGATTGAATCCGTCGGAAGATAATCCAAGGCACACAGTTCGAGCATCTAAAGCGAAGTCAGAAAATTCTCGATCTAAATGTATCCATTGGTTGGATGTCTTAATACTTCAAACTTTTCAATATGCTTCTCTTTATGTCATCTCATATCTGAAATGTTTTGTTTCGACGCAAACATTCGCCTAAGTCTTGGAATTAATGGAAAATGACGCAACACTTTATGCAGAATTTTTGTCCCTTTTTGTGTTATTACCTTACACCGAGACTCATCACATATCGGACACCGATAGAGGTCTTTATACTGATTCATATACAATATGCAATCGTACTTGCACGCGTGAATTGTATCGTAAGTTAATCCTAAATAACACAATTTGCATTTTGCTTCGTAAAATGAATCATCTATGCATGGATTAACTTCAAAAAATGCATTGTTTAAGAGCTTCAACAGCTCATCGAATGATTTGTCACTCCACTTGTTAATGACCTTCAAGTACATAAGCTTGACCAAAAAGTCTAAAGAAGAGAATCTCGTACATCCAGGGAATAATTGTTCGCACGTTTCTTTCATTATATTATCCATTTTTCTCATTCGCTCGCTTTCTTCACCAATGCTTAGATTATTAATTTCAAATATCTGGTCACTTTCAACAACATTTTCTGTTTCAATACTCTCGAGATTGATATCATTTAACATTTCAATTATGTCTGCGTCAGTATTGTTATGATCAAAAACTCATGAATATTAGTTCGTTGATCCTCTATTCGGCTAAAGTCTAACTCTCTCCATCTATTGACATTCTAATCTAGATAAATCCACAGATTCACCATGATATACCCAATGCTCATAAGATGGTAACATTCCATGAATCAACAGATATCGTTCTACGTCTTCGCTAGAATGTCATGAATTATTCATGCATTTATTACAAGGACATCTAAAAAGACCGACACGATTCACGTGATTCTTAGCTAATCCTAAAAACTGTTTAACACCTTCGGCGTATTCAGAGGATAATTTGTCCATATTTCTAACCCAATATTTATTCATATTTTCTTCTAAATTAATGTAGCATACTCTTTTTGTTGTTTAAACAAACAATCCTACATATGATTCGTGTAAACAAATTTATTAGAATGTGCTACATTAATTTATCTAAAATCTGAAAACTTAAAACTACAAACTACAAATGAAAAACCTAATTCATAGTCTTAAAACAGAAAAACAAATACATAATTCCTAATCCCGAATCCCTAAACTATAAACTAAATTAAAACTAAAACCTAATTTCAAAAACTAAAAACAAAAACCTAATTCAACAAACTATTAACTAATTATTCGTAATTGTAAAACTAGAAACTAAAACTTCAAACTAAATAAAAATTAAACTAAAGCCTATTTCTAAAAAAAAAAAAAAAAAAAAAACCTAAACCCTAATTCTAAAAACAAAAACCTAAAAACTTAGTTCTAAAAACTATAAACAAAAATATAATTCTAAAAAAAAAAACTAAAACAGAAAGCTAAAACCTAATTCTAAAAACTATAAACAAAAACCTAATTCAAAAAACTAAAAACAAAAACTTAGTTCTAAAAACTAAACTAAAAAAAAACCTAAATCCTAATTCCTAATTTCAAAAACTATAAAAAAAAAAAAACCTAATTCTAAATACTAAACTAAAACAAAGCTTAAAACCTAATTCTAAAAACTATAAACGAAAACCTAATCCTAATTTCAAAAACTATAAACAAAAACCTAATTTCAAAAACAATAAACCAAAACCTAATTCTAAAAACTAAACTAAAACAAAAACCTAAAGCCTAATTCACATAACTATAAACAAAAACTTAATTTCTAAAGAATGAAACTAATTTCATTCATAATTTAACAAAATTTAACACATAATATATAATTTCAAACGAATTAAACCGCAGTTCAAACGAAATTCAAACGAAATAAACACATAATCTTACCTTTTGAAGAGAGATGGAGGTTCCGGTTGAGAAATGAGAGAGCGGCGGCGGTTTTCGGTGGAAGCAGCAACGAAAAGGGTGGAAGTTTTGAGAGAATTTGGGAGAAAATTGAAGAAGAAATAGAGAAATGGAGAGAATGGCGAGTTATGCATTCTTAATCGGGAGCAAATGCGACGGAATAAGACTCCGTCGCATTTTCCCATTAAAAAAAAATAAACGTTTGGGCTTCGACGACCGAAAAATATCAGCCAAAGGCGACAGGACCGCTTCTCTGTCGCCTTTTCTCATTAAAAAAATAATAAACGCTTGGGCTTCGGCGATAGATGAGCGGTTGTGTCGCTAAAGCCAAATCATTTTAATACGCCCGAATTGGTTTTTGGGGAAAATAGCGGGCAAAGGCGACAGGACCACTCGTCTGTCTCCTTTGCTCGATTTCAATTTTTTCTTTCATTAAAGGCGATAGAGTCAGCTCTCTGTCGCCTTTGCCTTGGGAGAAGGAGACAAATTTTTTTCTTCTGTCCCCTTTTTACTTATAGAAAGCGACAGATCACCTACTTTGTCGCATTAGCTTGCAAATGCGACGCTGCTTGTTTCTTTCGCATTTGCTTGTCAAATGCGACAGATTTTTCCTCTGTGGCCGATTCTTTCGTCGATGAAAAGCTATTTTCTTGTAGTGACAACTCGTGCTTACTTGGTGGATAAGGCACAATAAGGTTGAGTATAAATATACTCAGAATGAACCCGTAAGTGTTTGGATCATAAGATACATTACATCACCTGGAAACATGAACTTGTTTCTCTTATGTGGCATTTAAGTGCACCCACCAAAATGCTAGAACATGAAGTATGTTACATGGCCATAAGTAGCACACTGGAACTGATCAAGCTTTTATGGATCACTCAGCATAAAGTGTCTCTAGACAACATCAAGAAATGGTGTAATGACGTCTCGAGTTTGGGAGAGTCATCCGCCCGACACCCAGTGCATGAATACTATTGGGATTAGAGGGTAGGAGCATGCAATTATGACAACAAAAGTGTGTCATTAAAAAATTTCATAATAACTAAACCCCTTAATGGCCTTGATATATCATATTAATTTACATGCAACACCCTATTTGATTGACTTATTGTTCACATTGAATGACCTGATCAACTATGATGGGTGTTTATGGTGAATAGGATCGATTCCATTGGACGATCTTAAACGATCTCCTCCTATCTTCCAAGCTATGACTTCTTTGATATATTGAGTGCTTGGTGGGAAGCATTTAAAGAAATGAGCTAATATAATTTGTCAGAGGTCTGACCATGGAGGAGGAAACAAGAACACTTAAGTTCTGAGAGAGTTCTTGATGATTCTCAAACTAAGAGTTAATTAGGCCGTTCTTTTGATGAAAATTCTAAGCTAATAGGTGTAATTAGAACCTTTTATAATTTAGATAGTCATTAATTGAGGGAATCTAATAAAAGTAAAGCTAAACAATATTAAGAGTTACTTTAAGAATTATAGGAAAATGTTGAAATTTGAAAGTAAAAATTGATTATTGGAACCGTGTGCAAGAAAAAGAAAATATTCCCAAGTCTCTCTGGCTGCTTGTGTGAATATAGAAATTGAAAGGTAGACACATCGCATCGGAATGCTCAAAGGACAACCCACATCGAAGCAAAAACATCTCTATTCGAAATACCAGAACAATAGACTTCTAAAAATTCTAAGAGCTAGCAACCGATAAGGATAGCCTGAAGAACAAGTCATACTTTGTTGAAATTCAAAGTCTAATTGAAGAGCTATAAAGGTGAAGCCATTGGAGAATAAGAATTATCACCGATCAGTTATAAATCATTCTCGCCCCTTTCCATTTTGCAAGAACTTTAATGGGTTCGATCAAACTAGTTCTTGTTAGCTTCAGACGCCGCCATCGATCACTAACTGAGAAGTTCTTTTCACTTTTCCTTATGGTCGGGTTGTCGAAGCCCGCCAAAATAAATTACTGGCTCTTTCTAACTCTAATTTGTAGAAATAATGGAATCCGGTCGAATCCCAAAAAAGTTTTGTATTAATTTCTCAATATTTGAAAGAAAAAAAAAAGAGAGTTTTGGTATTTCATAGAAATCCTAAATAAAACAATATGAATAAATCAATCAAACAATTGACGAAAATTTCCAATTCAATGGTTTAGTTTAATTCAATTGTAATATTGATCATATGCTAACACAATTAACTTATTTTTCTTAAATTCAAGAAATTAGTCTACTTATATGGAAAAGCCATAATAAAAAATTTTTCTCCTATTTTATTGACTCTGATCCAACATCAAAACCAGACCTTATTATTCAATCAATTGGGTAAGAGAGTGTTTCATACCAACTAAATAATAACATTAAAATTAGTGAAAACGACTAAACCAAAATCAATTAACCGAGACAACTACAAATTAATTAATTTTGTTTAGTTGTTTCCCTAAGGTTTATCATGCAAGCTATATAATTTGGAAAAGTCACAATCACACATACATGTGCCAACCCCTTGCTACAAATTAACAATCATTTGGAATATTTAAAAAAAAAAACATCACAAAATCATGTATAACATTAATTGATAATAAAGTAATACGTCAATTTAATTTATCAAAGCTCAAACACAAATTAAAAACAATAAACAACCAATCATTAAAATCAAGACAAATATTCAATTTTATCCAAAGCCTCACAACTATAGAATAAAAACTACGCTTGAATTAGAATTAAAAACTAACACATAATAGAAAAATAAACTAAAGAAATTGAAAACAAACTACACCTAATTTGATGTGCAAGATGAATAGAAAATTGATCCTCCAATGCACGCCTTCTTTATTCTCTAAGTTTTTCTTCTCGGGTGCATTTTTCTCTTTTTTTTTTTCTTTTATGCTTTTGCGGTTGTATGGCGTCTCTCCTCTTTGCTGCTGAAAGAAACACACACATACACACACACATATATATATATATATGTTGATGCCGAAAAATTGTCAACAAATATCCACAGTAATAATTTGTTTAACTGAGGACGAAAGTGCTTGTAAAAAAGTAAAATTAGGACACACCGGTGTGGTGTGAGCTACAGGGCCTCCGATGACTAAGTCAGAAATGGAATTTAGGAGAATAATTTAGAACTTTAGGGATGGCTTAAGAGTACTTAGCTTAGGATCTGTCCCTCGGACTGGAAAATGACTAAGACTTTTATAGCAGCCGGCCAACCCAATCGGGCCGACCCACTCATTGTAACGGGCGACGCCACGGGGTGCAGCGCCTCCATACGTTACTTGGACTCAGTCGAATCTTCGATTAGTCCTGACCTCCATGGCCAATTCACTTAGATTGACCTACTCGTTGTAACAGGCGACGCCACGGGGTGCAGCACGTTCAAACGTTACTTGGACATGGTCGACTCTTCGAAGAGTCCAGACCTCCATGGCCAATCCACTCAGATTGACCTACTCGTTGTAACGGACGACGCCAAGGGGTGCAGTACCTCCAAACGTTACTTGGACTCGGTCAACTCTTCAAAGAGTCATGACCTCCATGGCCAATCTACTCGGATAAACCTACTCATTGTCGGACTAGAGAAGGGTGAGGCTGCAAGGGCTGACCCCTAGGGGATCGAGGCCTTCCTTGACCAACTCCCACGGGAGCCAGACTTACTTGGCCAACCCCTAGGGGATCGGTATGGCATGACCGACCCCCGGGAGGTCGGTAAAAGACGTAGCCAACCTCCTGGGGGTCGAGGCCTCCATTTGGCCGACCACCGGGGAGTCGACGTTGGCTTATTTGTCCTCTAGATGGGTCCCAACCTCTTCCGAGTCTTTCGGAATATTTTAGCCTACAACATTACCCCCACTCTTCATTTTCAAGCTTACTTGGTTGCCGGAATTTGAAGAGTAGTTCGTTGTATAGAAGGTTCTCTTTTTAGAGTGTCACCTTTTTAGGCATTTGTTTTCAACAACTGGGCCAAGTAGGCTCCCTTTGCAGAGACTCACTACCTTTGGCTCTTTTCGGCCAAGTAGTCTCATTTTTTCAAAGACTTGCCGCCTAAGCACCTTTTTGAAATTTCTGCCAAGTAGGTTCTTTTTTCAAAGACTCACTACACTTAAACACCTTTTCAAAATTTAGGCTAGGTAAGCCCTCTTTGTGCAGACTTATCCTTTTTTAGGACTTCTTTGACTTGAAGGTTCCTTAGGCTCCCTTGGCAGGGACTCACCTATTTTTGGGCGTCTTTCGAAACTTACAGGTTACTTAGGCTCTTTTTGTGAAAGCCTTGCCCATTTATCTTCCTTTCGAAATGTTCAGGCTACTTAGGCATTTTTTATAAAAGTCTTGCCTATTTAGCCCTTTTCGAATTTCGTATGGAACTTAGGCTCTCTTTGCTAGAGACTTGCCTTTTTTTTAACTTCACTATTTGCAGATTACTCATTACTTTGGTTGTTATGGACCCTTCATCCAATTATGAGACTGAGTCCCACCACCTTAGCCTCCTCTTTTCAAAAGAGGACTCGGCATAGTGCCTTGGTAGTCGTAGGTGGCTTTCAACATTTGGACTGTGTTCTTTGGAGTCCACAACCTACAGAGAATACTGACTTCAAACACTCCTTTAGTGGCCGGGATCTCCTTCCCTTGCTTTTAGGACTCCTACCAATGGTATGGTGGACCTTACTTTGAAGGAGTGTCTGTTTCCTTGTAGTTTTTGGAGGGCAGGTCTTTATGCGCCTTGCTTCAACTTCTTGATACCTTCGAGAGTACTTGCGCCTTACACGCTTCTCTTAGTCGTCTAGCATCGATCAATCCAAATGGAACTTGGCCCAAGCTCATGAGGCTCAAGGTGTGGATGAAGTCGCCTTGGCTGACTTTCGAACTTCCGCTAAAGCGGTCCTAAGTCTTGTCGCTTGAACGTACAAGGACGACTCATCTACCCTCACTCGGCTGTGTTTCAGGAGTTTGACTTCTGCTAAAGTGAAGGTGTAGGATGCCTCGTACTTAGTCAATTTAGTTGAAAACCTCTCCTGCCTTTGTAACTTTGGAGAAAAACTGTGGCGCAGCTACTACCACGGTACCCCCTTGTCTCTCTCCAAGTCTTTTTGCGCCACCACAGCAGTAAAGGTCGCTGATCTTTCTTTACCGGCCTTCGAGTCTAGACTTCCTGGTGATCCAGTGCAGGTTACTCATGACTTTCGCCTCTCCCAAGGTGCATCTGAGAATGACCTCCTAGGTCAGGATCTTCCAGCTAGGACCAAATCTTTCCAAGCCAGACTTAGTAGGCCTAGTTCCAACAAAGGCAGCACTGGATGTCCTTGTTGCTTTTTTATGTACTTCTTTTCTTTACAGCCACACATTTATCTAAGTATGTAGGCTAACTTGTTACTTTTGTATTTTCAGGCCTTCATGCATTTCTCCTCGACATCCCGTCACCTTTCTGAGGACTCACGTCACACCCGCTCTTCTTTGTCCACTAGCTCTAAGAAGCTTAAGTGGGAGCTGGCATAGGCTCAAGAAGCTCAGCGAATTGCCAAAGCTGTCTTAGTCGACATTCAAACTTCTGCCAAAGCGGTCTAAAGTCTTGTTGTCTGTACACACCAAAAAGACTTGTCTACTATTGCTTGCCATCGATGAGAGTTGGCTTCTGCTGAAGGGAAGCTAAAGAACACTGCTTACTTGGCTAATCTTCTGAAAGACTCTTCTGCCTTAGTAATTTTGGAGAACAACGCCGGTGATGTTGCATGGACACTAGACCCAATTCAGGAGGGATTTAGCTATGGCAACCTCTTTCCCCTTTTTCACCATCTTTGTTCCAGCACTGCAGAAAAAGTCAGCGACCTTTCCTTGCCAGCCTTCGTATCCGAACTTTCAAGTGATCCAGCCCAAGCCGTTTGCCACGAATCTTGCCTCTTCCAAGGCGTGCCTGAAAGAAGTCAGGTCCTTCCAGATAGGACAGCTTCTGCCCAAGCCGGATTCAACCGACCAACTTCTAATAGGCGCAGCTCTGAGGGGCCTTGATGACTTTTTTGTTGCTTTCCTTTTACTTGAAGCATTTTACTTTGCAAACTTTGTCTTTTCTCTAGGTTGTAACCTAGAAAATTTTGAACTTTGAATAAATAACAACTTTTGATTCTTTCTCTATCTTGCTTACTCCCAATTTAAGTTTATGACAATATCAATATACTTAAATTAAGATAAACTTTTTGAAAGAGCGAGAACACTTTATTCTACCGAACGTACTTTTTCAAGTGTTCTGCATTCTAAGGATAAAGGATTTATTCATGTCCATGTCCTCTAGGCAGTAGATGCCTGGGCACGATACTTTGGCGACCTTGTACGGTCCTTTCCAATTTGACCCCAGGACTCCACTATTGAGTTCTTTGGCATCTGGCATCACCCTCCTCAGCATTAAGTCGCCAATCTTGGAAGCACTTTGCCTTGACTCGGAAAATGTAGTACTTGGCAATTTGTCCTTTGTCAGCGTTGATAAGGATCATGGAATTCCACAAGATCCTCAACTACTCTAGAAGAGTTAGAACATTTGGAGTTGGCTAAATAAACATTAATTTTTGAATTTTAGAATATTTTATTTAATTTTTTAATTTTAAATATATTTTTAATATTTTAGGTTACAATTTGTTGATGTTATAAAAAGTCAAGAATTTAGTTGTAAAAGGAGACTGATTTTGATGAATGAAAATAAAAGTTCCCTACACTTTGCAAATTCTTGTGATAGAATGCATGAGAGCCATTCAATCTAACCTTGATCAAGTTTGATTGAGGAGTGACTCAATCTAGAACATCATCAAATCTCATCGGCCGTTGCTGGTCATTTTGAGTTGGGTCATTCTGGGTTGCGTCCCTTTTTCTCTTCTAGGAGATCTAGACTCATCCGCCGCTGCTGGTCAATTTAAGTTTGGTCAAAAGACTCTACGCGCATGGATGAAAGTCCTACCTCCACCGGAATCACTGCTCCCGCCCCAAAGGCTAACGAGTAGGAGGTTTCTCCTGTTGACGTCCTGAATGTAGTGTGGTACGCTTACAACACTTGCTAGTTAGGACCTCGGGTGGCTGCCTCTGGATGGCAGCGAACCTCTAGCACTTGTCGCGTGCCTGAATATACCTCTTGGAGTCTTTGGCCATGGTCGGCAAAAAGTAGCCTTGCCGGACTAACTTCTTGGCTAGGGACCTTGCCTCTTCATGATTGCCACAGACACCTTTGTGCACTTACTGCCTTGCATAAGTGACCTCGATAGGGTCTAAGTAGAGGTAAAGAGTACCCCTCATGTATAGCTTACTCCCTTGCACCACGTACTTGGAAGCTTTGAACTTAAGTCGTCGGGCGTCTCTTTTGTCGTCTAGCAACTTCCCCTTCCCTAAGTGTTCAAGGAAAGAGGTAATCCACGTTGCATGCGAGATTAGTGTTGCCTCGCTAATTCCGTGCAGCAGCTTGGTAGGAATGCTAGACTTGTCTAGGATCTCTACCAGCACGGTCTTGTCCGCATTGGTTTCGTAGGCAGCCTTTTACTTTGCCAAAGCATCGGTCGTGGCGCTTTGGGACCTGGGTAATTGCTTGACTTGTACCCCCACAAGTGTTGTTCCTTGGACAGCCTCACCTGGAACTGGTCCTCTTTCAACAGTATTTTACTTCAGGGATCCTTTACCACACCCCGTAGGGCTGTGTGGTAGCATTCCCTCAAGGATAGTTGTTCTCTTCTGACTTACCCCTCCCACATAGGAGTAGGGAACTTTATCACCTGGTGGTAAGTTGACGCGACTGCCATTAGCCAATGAATCGTGGGTCTTCCTAGTATTGCGTTGTAGGCGGAGTTGTCGTTCACCACCAAGAAATTGATAAAGTGCAGGACTATGTTGTCCCCTTCGCCAAAAGTTACCGGGAGTTCGACTGATCCCTCCAAAATCAGAGTGCTCCCACCAAATCCGACTATGGGTGTCGAATTCGGCTGTAGCCTTTCTCTTCCCAGCTTCATGGCTTCGTAAGCCTTTAGTGACAACACATCCGCCAAACTGCCTCCGTCGATCAGGATCATTTTGACGCGGATGTTGGAGACGGTCAGGGACACCACTAAGGCGTCATTGTGCGAGTGGTGCAATGTTGTAGCTTCCACGGTTGTGAAGCTAAGCTGCTCGTCCACTGCTGCCATTATCCGCACTTCCTCGCCTTTTAGCGGGCCTCTTGCTAGTCTCACTTTTTCCTTCCGACTTTGGTTTGACTCACTCCCAGTCGGCCCATCGATGATAGTTCTGTCTCCAGCGTCGGTGGTGACTTTTCGCCTCCCTTTTTCTTGTTAAGGGACTCAGACCTTTTTTCACCATCTCCCACGTACTTGTCCAGTCGTCCTCTTCGGATGAGGGACTCTATGAACTCCTTCAAGTCGTAGCAGTCCGAGGTAGTGTGACCATGGTCCCTGTGAAATAGGCAGTATTTTCCTCTATTTCTTTTGTTAGACCCTGTTTTAATTCGGCTAGGCCACTTTAGCTCCTTTTTACCTTGAATCTCCATCAAGATATGCTCGACGAAAATTTTCGTGGGAGAATACTTCTCGAACCGGCTAGGGGGTACCCTCCGTCGTTCGGCCTTCTTTTTTTTTACTGGGCGCTATTCTACCCTTCATTTTTGTGATTAATTGTAATCAGTCTCGCGACGGATGTCTGACTTCTCGCACTTTGGAAGGAATCGGCTTCCTTCTGTGCCTCCTCGGGAATTGACCAGCTCCCCTGCACTCATGTACTTTTGGGCTCTAGTTAGCAGCTCAGCATAAGTGAGTGGAGCTTTTTTCCCCAACGACCACAAAAAAATTTCATCCCTGAGTCCGGCAATGACTACTGCGAGAGTCGTGCTGTCGAAGTACCTTTCAACGTTCAGCGCCTTGCTGTTGAAGCGGGCAATGTACTCTCGAAGAGTCTCATGACTCCTTTGCCTCATTCTGATCTTGTCCTCCCAGAAATTAGGTGACGAAAGCCCTGGCTAGCTCTCAGAAAGAGGCAATGGACTTGCGCTTGAGCTGCTTGGACCATCTTCGGGCTAGTCCTGCTTGAGTCGACTCTTCGTAGAATCCTGACCTCCACGGCCAATCCACTCGGATTGACCTACTCGTTGTCACACCCGAGAAGGGTGAGGCTGCAAGGGCCGATCCCTAGGGGGTCCAGGCCTTCCTTGGTCGACTCCTAGGGGAGCTGGACTTGCTTGGCCGACCCCCGGGGGGTCGGCGAAAGATGTGGGCAACCCTCGGGGGATCGGCATTGGCGTGACCGATCCCTTAGGGGGTCTGCAAAAAGGTGTGGCCGACCCCCGAGGGGTCACCGAAAGTAGTGACTCGAGAAGGGTGAGGCTACAAGGGCCGATCCCTAGGGGGTCGAGGCCTTCCTTGGCCGACTCCTAGGGGAGCTGGACTTGCTTGGCTGACCCTTGGGGGGCGGCAATGGCACGGCCAACCCCCTAGGGGCCGAGGCCTCCATTTGGCCGACCCTTGGGGGGGTCAGCGTTGGCTTGTTTGTCTTCCTCATGGGTCCCAACCTCTTCCGAGCCTTTCGAGATATTTTAGCCTACAACAATATATAATTTTATTTTTTTTATCTTAATGGTAGACATCAGTTTCAAAATGTGTGTGTATATATATATATATTTCAGTTTCAATATTTTATTTCTTTATTTCATTTTTTTTTAATTTAAACCAAAATCTAAATTTAAACTTATTTTCTAATATTTGTAGCAATTCACCAACGTAGACTAAATAAAAGAAAATATTTACAATTAATTGCAATATTTAATCTTAATATAAGAAAATAAGATTCAATAAATATAATTAATTTGAACCTATCAAATTTCCCCCACTTAACAATACAGGTTTGTCCACAAGTATGTCTTAAGTCAACATATCAATCTTCTTTCTATTTCATTTTCGTCATTCTTAATAACAAAGAATATCAGTAAAGTCAATAAAATATCAAAGTCGATTTTTATAACAATCGAGAGAATGAGCATTCATAGGAAATTTTATGTAAAAACTCAAACATCTCATTAATTCACCAAAATTAAATGCAACAAGACTCGACACCGTCTCAAAATTTCACTCAATTTTCTCAAAATATTTTTGGTAGTTTTACTCTCATTAACAAAGCATGTTATTACCATAGACTTGCAAGTAATCAAATCTCTTCAAATATAGATGAATTGAATACAAATGTCGGGGGCTTCACAAGGGTTGTTGTGTGGCTTAGGTAAAGGTAGGATAAGAGGAAAAAATTAGGTGTTTTATAGTCAAGACCCAGAGCTAATCTTGCCTGATATAAATGTCAAATAATAACCACAAAACACATTATTGAACCCATAATTTTATTCTCACACTTTCTTCTCGAACAAAGAACCTTGGAGAAAAGACAATAATATTTAAATTTGGCAATTTTTCTCCGAAAATATGTAATGGTTATTTTTCTTTTTCTTGAGAACAAAATTCTGTTTTTATTTCAATATATTTTGTTTTCTCATTTTCCACCATTTTTTTACTTTCATCCACTTTTGCTTTTTTTTTTTTTTTTTTTCCAATCACAGCTACCACACAACTTTTTCCTCTTGTCTTCACAAAGGTGCAACGGTTGAGGCCAACAAATAAGATGTCTAAGGTTAAAAGATAACCGACTATAATCAAGAAAAAATGGAAATCGGCTCAAAGTGACTAATTAATGGAAAATTTTCAAAGTTGGGCATTTTAAGAGTCCAAAAATGGTTAATCCTAATTGCCTTTTATCGTATTAAAGCATCAAAATAAAAATATTGATCCCAAAATGCATTCACAAGCAAGTTCTAGAATAAGCACACTAAGCTTGACCACCAACAAGAAGTAAATTGAGCAAAATATAATGAGTTGCTCATAGGCTCAAAATCTCACAAATTTAGATAATTTGCATCAAGCCTTGCAAAGTTTCAATCAATAAATCAATGAGACACTATCATCTAATTTTAAAGAAAACACTAATCATGCTTTAAAATTCAAACTAAAACGCATTCCTAACTTACAGACATTGAATGATATCAACAAAGACTCAAGGTTTCTAAAAGAATAGTCAACATATATGAATTAAGCACATGCTAAATTCAAATTAAACCTCCCCCACACCTAAACTATACATTGTTCTCAATGTATATCATATCAAGTAGCATATTCACAAAAACAATAAAAAGATAAGGAAAGTGAGCTCCCTTGAATTGTGTACAATTTGAACTGGATAGTTTTTTGGTGTTGAGAGAGTCGTTGGATGATGCTTTTATTGAAAATAATGCATTGCAATGAAAGAAAAAAAATCACTAAAAAAAAAAACTAGATAAAAAACTGAATTGAAGAAACAAAACATATGATGGGTTGCCTCCCAAAAGCACAATTATTTAACGTCATTTTGCTCAACCACATAAACATTCATCAGGGTATATAAAATTCTTCAATTTTTTTCGGTCCCTTCTTGCTTGATCAATATAACCTACTAAGTCTAGTAGGATTTCATGTTTCTCAAAGGCACCAAACAGATACTTTTTTTTTTTTTTTTTGTAATATGAATTATTGCAATCAAATGGCAAAAAATAAAACTCAGGAGGTTTATGAGAATAAGAAAATGCAAGATCAACTTTAAGATAATTTTCATAAAATAAAAGATTAAGCTTTTCAGACTCATAGTTTATCACCTGAATTTCTTCTTCGATAATATGCTCATTTTCGTCTTTCTCACATACCTGAAATTGATATGACTCAAAATTTTCCAACTCATCTTCACTATCCATAAATATTATCTCGGAATTTTCTACCCTAGTGGTATCGAGAAATTTTTGGTCTTGTAGACTCTCCAGCCTTCTCACTAAATTAGTTAATTCGGTAATTTGGTGGCCCAAACTCTCCATGCTAACTCTTGTTTCTGTTTGAAATTGAAATGTATCTAGTTGAAACTGAAGATTATTCTATTGCATTTGAAGAGTATCGTTAGCTAAAGTCTTAAACATATTTTTTAAGGACATACCTAAGCTTGAAATATGAGCTTCTAGTGAAGATTGAAATGGTCTAGTGAAGTTTTCAAAATATTGGTGTTCTCTTTGATCTGCATAACTAACATTTGAGTATTCCCTCCAACCATGATTGTAATGATCATAATATGGGTCGTAGTTCACTGGCTAGGAAATCTTCTATTGGTGTTATTTATCATAATAATTAATAATTTAGTTATTATAGAAAATGCTAGGGAACGAGCTCTTAGGACTTATGGCACGCCTGACTTTACTGAGTTATCAAAGGGTACAGTAAAATCGGGGATAAATGCTAAATCTTTTAAACTTAAATCTAACATGTTCCAAATGTTGCAATCATGCACGGAGTTCCAAGGGTTACCCATAGAAGACCCACACCAACACTTGGGCGTGTTTATGAATGCATGCGACTCATTTAGAATTCCCTGATAACTTGAGATTGAGTTAGTTTGCTTATAGGTTGACATATAATACTTGACATGGTTAAACATTTTCTGTGAAAACTCTCATAATTAAGTGTTTTTAGCCTTAATTCAATAAAATTTCATGCTTTTCAACGATTAATAGAAATTAAATATATAAGAGTTTTATGAATTTGATTAGAAATTTATCTAAACACACCAAAATATCATTTTTTTAGTGATTTGATCGAAGAATGCTTAAAAAATCTATATTATTTGCTTTATTTTTTAATGTTTCCCATTATTGATAAAACTTCAAGAATTTGATGAGCATTCATTTTTTGTGCAGGAATTCTTATGCAGAAGCTATTCCCCATGCATGGCGCATACATATTAGCAGATAAATACAGATGTCGTCGCATTCTCAAAGTAGGGACATTAAATATTTTGAAAATAAAAGAATATTTTTTGTACAAATCCGAGGAAGAATGGATGACATGAGCTAATACTACTTGTGCAAGTAAAATACTTTGACAACAAGTCAAGATGTCCAAAATAGCATCCTAAGATTGTGGAACTGAAGTAGTGGGAAAAATTCAAGGATTTACTTGTTTTATTAATAGGATATTTTAGAACAGATCAAAATTTTGAATTTAGAAGATAGAAATAATGAAGTCAATTGCCTATATTGAATTTCCAATAATCGGGAAGAAAGAGGGAGAGGGATTCCAACTACGAAGTGCATTGTGAAAGAATCACCCATGCACATCAAATAATACTTTCATAAAGTAGAAGTTCACATACCACTCAGGGTTACGATCACATCTACATACGATCATCCTTAGTGATGCAATTGATGCGAGTCTAGTACAGAATTACTAGAGCCTTTGTAAAAGAATCAGCCATATTAATCATGGTGACTACCACTTCGCCCCTATGCATGATCTCTCTTATAAGGTGATACTTCCTCTCTATATGCTTTCCTCTTTTATAGCTTTTAAGTTCCCTAGAATTAGCACAACCTTGTTGTTATTACAATATAGTGTGTTCGAATTATCCATACCTTGAACCACTTCTAAATCTGCTATAAAGTTTCGCAGCCATGCTACCTCTTTTGCTACTTCAATAGCAGCCAAGTACTTAGCTTCCATAGTGGAGTCTATGATGCATCCTTGCTTTATGCTTCTCCAAACTATTGTTGTATAGTTGAGGGTGAACACTAATCCTGATGTGGACTTCATAAAGTCATTCTCTGTTTATAAGAGTATGTGTACCCATTAAGAATCAAATCCTTGGAAGCGTACACAAACATATAAATTCTTGTTCTACTGAGATACTTGATAATATTCTTAACCGCAGTCTAGTGATCTAACCTTGTATTTGACTGATATCTTCTGACAATGCCTACTACGTAACAAATGTTAGGCCTACTACACAACATAGTGTACATCAAGCTTCCTACTGTCAAAGCATAATGTTAGACAGTGAGATTTCATGCCTAAAAGGTAATGGCTCTTCTTAGAATCTCTCATCGAATACCTAATAAGCATCTTGTCAATTGTATGGTGTCTAAGACAAGGCTAGCATTTTCTTGGACCGATCCTTTATTATCTAGATCCCAAGAACGTACGAAGCGTCACCCAAATCCTTCATATGGAGCTGGTTAGCTAGCTATTGCTCGATTTCAGTCAACATAATATGAATGCTACCTTCTTATTAATGATCTTCTTTTAAACATAAGGTTCATCAACGTTCTAAATCATGCGATTTGATAACATTATGAAATCTCTTGTTTCAAGACCTGGACGCTTGCTTCAATCCATAAATGAATTTAACAAGTTTGCAAACATTTTCTCTTGTTCTTTGGACACCCCTCTTGTTGGTTTAAGTAGATTTTCTCTTCAAAATTGTCATTCAAGAATACAGTCTTGACATCCATCTACAGTACCTCATAGTCATACTATGGGGCAACAAATAAGATGATCCTTATATACTTTAACATAGCCATAGGGGAAAAGATCTCTTCATAATCCACTCATTCTCTTTGAGTTAAGCCTTTTGCTACAAATTGGCCTTGAAGGTTTGTACCTTTATATCTACACCCTTTTTTATCTTATAGAACCACTTGTATCTAATGAGCCTTATGTTCTTTGGTGCATATAGAAGTAGCCATACTGAATTGGAGTACATCGACTCTATTATGAGGTTCATGGCTTTTATTCATTCTTCCTTATCAATATTATTTATTGTCTATATAAAAGACAGAGAATTTTCATCGTTATCTTATATAATGTTTCGTGTCTCTAAGACACTTTTATAAGAAGTCGAATTACTCCTAATCCTCCCACTACATCGAGACTGACATCTTTTCTGGCTGGATGGGTTTTTATTATTAAATCTCAAGGATTCATCAACTATCCTAGCTCATGAGTTTCTACCATCCAATGCTGGTGAGTTGTAAACAATCCTTGTTGACTCTTCTACAATAACACTTTTTGAAGTATTCGTATCATCATTGAAAGATAAATCTTTCAACACTACTGTCGATCGAGGTTTATGCTTTCTAACATAATCTTCTTCCAAGAATGTAACGTTTGTCAACACAAACACTTTATCCTTATCTGGGTTATAAAAATAGAGACATTTCGTTTCCTTGGAGTAGTAGCCTACGTACAAATAGGTATAACTTTGAACATGGTTCTAACTTCATTGTATTTGTAGTCAGCGCATAGACCGAACATCCCTAAATTGTAAAGTGACGTAAACTTCTTTTACGTCCTCTTAACAACTCATAGGATGTCTCTAAGACCTTTACGTGGAAACTAATAGCTCTCAAATATGAGAGTTAATTGTTGTATGCAAATAAATTTTTAGAGCAAACAACGTTATTATTTAGAAGATTTTGATAAGTTTTATTACTAAGCATCGTATTACAAATGCATTTCTTGAACTAGCAATTTTTGTAAAAGATATGATTTGTTAGAAATTTTTTTATTATTATTGCATGAATATGTGAATCAATCATATTTCTAATTAGATGAGCTAAGTTATGAAATTTTCTATGCTTAAGGAGATAACTCGAAACCCAAAAGCTATGAAGACAGGTACCAGTGATGAGCTGGAGCAATATAAGAAAAGAAGGAAGAATAAGTGAATAAAATAAAGGCGGTTGTTAAGGTGTGCATTTTACTAAACAATGTGGCGAAGTTCTAGAGACTAATGTGTACTCCAAAATGTAATGAAGAGATCCCAACCATTGAGCCTTTATGTGATTGACGTATATGTAGGTGAATTGTGATAGCAATTAGAGACTTTTGAACAACAGGCGGCCACACTCACATGTCTCTAATTGAACAACCAGGATCAGGTCGTTTGCAATGTTTGCAAAGCGAGTCGCACCCACAGTGTTACCGGGACTTAGGCACTCTAACCTTAATCCATATACTATAGACAATTTAGGTTATAAACTTTAAACTAGATCCACTTGTATGTCCCACATACTTGTCTAAGTGTTCATATTAATAACCAATGGTATATCGACATTAATCTAATTAATGTGATAAGGTTGAATGGCGTTTGAATATTAAATGCACAAATTTATGAAAATAATAACTTTTATTAATCACTGAAAATTACATTAAATGTATAACATTAAATGCTCATTTTTAAATATACCAACTATTAGGCCTTTAGGGCACAACATCTAACAATCTCCCTTTTGTACTAAAGCCCTAGTAAAACTATTACATGTTTAGCCAAAACACCAAGTTTCACACTTGCTCTAAACCGTAGAAGACGCCTCATGTAGACCCATACTCTTTAGGTGAGTGTTGAGCACTTTAGTAAGGAGAGTCAGTAAAAGGATCAACAACATTGTCAGTCGTATCAATTTTAGTGACAACAACTTCGCTTCTATGCATTATCTCTCATATGAGTTGATATTTTCTCTCTATATGCTTCCCTATCTTATGGCTTCTAGGTTTTATTGGAATTAGCCACAACCTTGATGTTATCACAGTACAAAGTGATTGGCTTATTCATTCCTAAAACCACTTTCAAACATGCTATGAAGTTTTTCAACCATACTCCTCATTTTGCTGCTTCACAAGCAGCCACGTACTCAAGTTCCATACTGGAGTCTACGATGCATCCTTACTTGATGCTTCTCCAAACTATAGCTGCATCATTGAGGGTGAACACTGATCCTGATGTGGATCTCCTAGAGTTCTTATCAGTTTAAAAATTAGACTATGTCTACCCAATAAGGATAAAATCCTTAGGACCGTACAAAAGAATATGATTTCTCGTTCTCTTAAGATACTTGAGTATATTCTTAACCACGATATAATTCTGGATTTGTTGATATCTACTGACAATATCTGGAGATTTTTCTTATTGATATACTATTACATTTTACTTTGAATATAACCATTATTTTCTTGTTGATATCTACTGTCAAAATTCAAATTGCTTAAATATTAATAAGACTTAGTGGTGTAGTAGCTTTTCTTGGCATTGCACCAAAATGAACTCGATTCAAATGCTAGGTAGGGTCGCTTAATTTTTAAAATTAATTAGCACCCAACCAACAAGCTCCCGCCAGCGACACGAGCCGACGAGATGTGCACTAGTGCAGAATGTGTGTAATATGCACGTCCCAGATGAAAGCCACATGCACCCATGGCTGCAACTTCAGCACCTACCGTTGTTTCATCGCGCCAACGTGCAGCCTTGTGGCGCCTAGCGCCACTTTACTAATCTGGCTTGTGTTAGATCTAATGTGACGCAATCTATCAAATCGTTCTTCAACTTTTGGCCAATTCCAAATTGCAAAATATAGAAAAAGTATAACCTTACAAAAACCTATATCCAATTTTTTAGGTTTACAAGAGATCTATGAAAATTTAAAAATTCTAATGCCAAGCAATAAATCTCCAGCCTAAAACAATTATAAAAATTCCACTTATTGAACAAAAATTAGAATCCACTAATAAAAATATTCCAACAATCACCTAAAAACATGGCTCAGATATCAGTTATTGTGAATTATAAGATAGAAGCGTGCAATAAATGCAACGGAAACGTGCAGGTAATTAAAAATTTTATTTAATAATTAATCTAATTAATTATTAATCTACATGCAACCCCTATGTGATTAACTATTGTTGAAGAATTAACGAGCTCACCTTGATTGACACCTCTGATCAATTTCGACTGGTCTTTATGCTGAGTATGATCTCGATCAATTCGTTGAACCTTCTTAGTTAGTCTTCTTCAATCTTCTAGGCTATGTTTGCAATGCTTCACTCGGTGCCTATTGGGAAGCTTCTGAGAGAAGAATATGGGAAGATTTTTGACTCAAGAGAAAAAAAAATGACTCAATTCTCTGAGAGTTTCTTATTTTGAGAATTATGTTACTCTGAACTGAGTGAGATGAGAATGAAGACCTCCAAAGTCTTCTATCACTACAAGAATGAATGCCTAAGGCGACGAAAAATGTTATGTTTCCACTTCTGTCGCCTTACCCTCGTCGCCTTAGCCTGAAGTGACGCACAAAGTCGCCCATTGCATTTTGGTTCTCATGGCGACAAAATCTTGATTGTCGCCTCAAGGTGACCTAAGGCGACAGAAGCTTACTTCCGTCGCCTTAGGTTTCTAAGGCAAGAGAGGTTTTTTCTGTCACTTTATATACCTAAGGCAACAGTGCTCTTCTGTCACCTTAGGTATTATGTTTTTTTTTAATGAATTAGTTTGTGATTGTGTTTTTTAATTAAAAATTTGAACTTCAAAATCCAAATGCATAAAACATAAATAGAATAGACATTTAAATTGTCATAAATATCAAAATTAAATACAAAAAGTTGTCTAAATGAAATATAAATAAAATGGTCCTAATTATAACAAAAAAATTTAAAAATAAAATGTAAAGTAATGCTTACAACTTTGAAAGCTTATGATATATGAAATGAAGGTAACACAAGTGAGATGGACTACGGGTTCGATCCACTTTGACCTACAGTAAGTAAGAATGATAAGAATGTTAGAAGTTTCAATAGAAATACTTGAAAATCGAGAACACAACACACAAACTAAAATATTTTCTAGAAAATTCGACAGCACTACGGTGTGGTTTTAATTTACTCAAAAATTTTAAACATACTAAAACATATCTATATTCAAAATAATGGTTATCTTTACTACAGGATAGCCAAAACAAAATTTAAACAAGTTCAATTTCTAAAGATTAAGAATTAGTGCTATGAGATATTAGAACTTTACCTTTCTACTTAGATGTCGAGCCACAGACATAGAGCATCTTCAAAACCTCGACTAGTTGGGCTTGAAGAATTATTTGTGTTTCACTCATCCTTGCTTGTTGGTCTATCATCCTAGCTTGATGTCGGTCAACATTTGATGTTGGGCATTAGGTGTAGGTCATATTTGGTGTCGAGCCCGACAACTTTTTTTTTTAAACTGTCATGTTTAACATTTGGTTCGAGCTGCCCGACACCAAATGTTTTCCCCTTTGCGTTTCTTGCTGCCCAACTCGAGACCACCTTTAATTTTTCTTCTTCTTTTTAATTTTCACTTCCTCTCTTTTCCTCTTACCTGAGACCTATATTTTTAAGCCCCTCCCACAAACCCTTAAAAATTTGTGTTTGGCTTTTACTTTGTGTATAGGTATAAATTAAATTGCGATATGGATAAATTATGAATGTTTAAGGATCGAACGTCACAATAATATAGTTTAGGAGTTGAGACTTTTATACACAATGTGTTACGACATTCGGAAGGGTCAAATATCGTTTGTTGTCCATGTTTGAAATGTGTGAATGTCAAGTATCAAAATATGAATATAGTAAGAGATCATTTGTTTATAAATAGTATCAATCAAAATTATGATACATAGATTTGGCATGAAAAATCTATATCAAGAAAAAGAAGCAATATTAAAAGTGTTCAATCGATCAAATTGTAGATGAGGATTTGGATAACCAAATACGAATGTTTGAGGCTACATACGATTATTTTAACGACAAATCTCAATATTTGAGCAATCATTAGAGGATGCCAAAAAACCATTATACCCAAATTGTAATAATTTTACTAAAATATCTGAATTGATTAAGCTTTATAATTTGAATGCAAAGTTTGGATAGAGCGATAAGAGTTTGACAGAGTTGTTAGAATTAATGAGTATTCTATTACATTGTCCTAATGAAATTATGATATCTACCTATTATGCCAAGAAAATTGAAGTACATTATGAATGAATTATGAAAAAATCCAGATCTGCATCAACGACTTTGTTTATATCGAAAAGAACTCGCTGATGACGAATTGTGTGTCCTACATGTTGAACATCAAGATGGAAAGTTCGGAAAAAAGTGAAAGAAATGGAGAAAATATTCCAGTAAAAATCATGTGGTATTTCTCTCTCATTCCAAAATTTGAACGAACGTTTCGAAGTAAAGAAACTTCAAGATTATTGACGTTGTATGCTATGGACCGTCAGATCGATGGGTAAAACGTGTCATACAGCTGACACGTTTTCCTGAAAACAAATAGACAAAAGATTACCCAAATTAAATTCAGAATCGAGGAATATTTGTCTAGTCTTATCAACAAATGGTATAAATACACATGAATACCAAAGTACTAGATATCGTTGTTGGCCAATGATTTTTGTGACTTACAATCTGCCTCTACAGTTATACATGAAGCATAAATTCTTAATGTTAAATGCATTAATTTCTAGACTCAAATAACCTGAAAATGACATAGATATCTATTTAGCACCATTAGTTGACGATCTAAAATGCTATAAAATACATATATTGAATGTTTTGACGCACATCATCAACAATGTTTCACCTTGAAAGCTATTTTGTTGTAAACTGTTATTGATGTTTCTGCATACGGTATTCTATGTGGGTGTATTGTAAAATAATATCATGCATGTTCGATATGTCGACAGAAAACAACATCTACTTTTTTACTTAAGGGGAAAAATATGGCATACTTTGAGCATCTGAGATATCAATCTATTAGGCACCCATATAAACGACAAAAGAAAGTTTTTAATAGGGAACAAGAATTCGAAGTAGCTCATAAACCATTAAACGGTGAAGAGATTCTTGCACCACTAAATACTATTCAATTTACTCATAGTAAAAAACATATAAAAGAACAACATGCAAACACTTATTGAAAGAAGAAATCAATTTTTTTTTGAATTAGAGTATTGGAAACATTTTCACGTGCGATATTGTTTAGATGTCATGCACATCGAGAAGAACGTGTGTTCTAATATTATGTGTTAAAAACACATCAAGACTTAGTTAAATTGAATAACAGATCCGAGTTAGCCCAAAAATGAGAGAAAAAAGAATATTCTTGCCTTCAACATGTTACACGCTAACAATAAATGAGAAATTGAGCGTGTGTAAAATATTATTTGAAATTAAAGTACATGTAGTGATTACTTTATGTCTGTTTGAGAAGTTTTTTTCACCTTCATTTTTCATAATAATGGTTCATCTTGTAAGGGATATAAAATTTTGTGGACCAGTTTATTTGAGGTGGATGTATTCTTTTGAAAAATATATGAATATTTGAAAGTTTATGTTCGTAATAAAAATCGATCGGAGAGATACATTGGAAAAAGATTATATAGTAGAAGAGTCGATAGAGTTTTGCTCGAAAACTTTACTAGGAGTTGTATCTGTTGGATTGTGATCATCAACAAGAATGCATATGCAAATAATATTGATTGATCATTATCTGCTGCTAATTATAAAACACCAAGGATATGATTGATCAAGCTCATCTGTATGTACTACATATCATAGATGTTGTGCTTCCATTTATAGGTCAACACATGCAAATGTTGTCTAAATTGAATCCCAGTGTATGTCTAAAATAAAAAAATGGCTTCAAGATGAACATAATCAAAAATTAACAGTTGGTTATGTGATCACGTTGAGCTCGTTTTAGGGGATCGAAAGAATTCTATATCATTTACGTTACAGTGGGTATCACATAGACCTCGTTCAGAAGTTATCACTTATGTCAAAAATGATTTTTTATGGCGTACTTCAAGAAATTTGAGAGCTTGATTAATAATTTTACAGTTGTTTTATTCAAATATGATTTGGTGGAAAACAATTATGGAATTAACGTAGACGACATTGAATTTGCAACTATAGATCTTAACTATATGTTTTTTTTAAGGGTGTGACATGTCAACTTGCGATTGAAAATCTATAAAATATTGTTGTCATTGGCACAATGTATGAATCGAGCGGTGCATCCGCTATAATTCCTAGTTTCAGGCCTGCTAGAGCGGGACCCTGATTATAGAAGGGCAATAGCTTCAGGTGATGGTTGCAGACGGGCTGTCACAATTGTTGCCGAGGGTCGACGATAAATGTGTTCAGTGTACACCTTTCTCGTGCCTAAGTTAGGCATGTGAGGACCTGAACCAGGGCAGTCTGTGGAGGCCTATACATTGTCGAGTTTTCATTAGCATGCGTTGTATGTGTACATGCTTAAGGCATTAGGCAGAAGGCTCCTTGGGACAGAGACGTCAATACACCATTCATTGTTGAGTTTAGAGCCATTAGTTGGGTGAGCCCACTAGAGGTCTCACAAGGGAACCATATGCATACTTTCTAAGTTATGGACGTGTTTCATGTGTCAACAATAGTTGGATGAGTGCACTAAGGGCCTCACAAAGGAGACATGGGCATATCTTTAGGTTTTGTAACGTATCTCATGACCTAGTTAGTGTTGTGTTGCGTTTAGGATTGGTTGAGCATGTGTTTACTTGTTGGTATAGCTAGGATGTGTATATTATACCCATGTTGGGGATTCTTACTAGTTATATTTAAACTCACCTTTATTATGATTTTCATCAGGTAAGCATGGACTATATCAAGATAGCTAGCTGGAGAGGAGTTGGCAGGATGTCGCTACATAGTCTTCTTTTTTTTAAGAGTTATTTCTTTCATATGAATCTATAGAGTAATTGTTTGAATAAGTTTTTTATTATGTTTACTATTTGTAAACTCTAGTCAGAGACTAATTGATTTATGATTAAAATTATTTAAGACGGTTACTTATTTGGATAAACAGTTTATTTCAATTATGTTTATTTAAAGTCATGCATATTAGTAAGGATTGCATGTTCGAACCGTTAAGAAAGTCGGGTCTTTACAGATGAAGGGGGCAATATCATTCCATCTCCACACACAAAGGCAGCATAATTCATTGCACCATCTATAGTCTCTAGATGCTAACAAGATCTATCTAGAATAATACATACTCTACCCTATCAAATCAGCATAACATGCTCATAAGCAATAAAAATCATCCTACTACGATACTATACAAGTCACAAGATCATGACCAATTCACAGGCTATCATCAACGCACATATACATGTGTCATCCAAAACATCGTATAATCACAGCAAGAACAACAACCAACATCCAAGCATCCTAAAACTCTACATGTTAAGATTTCATAATCAAAGTATGCATCGAAAATAGAATATCACATATAAACAAGCATACATAAACTAAACAATGAACATGATCTACACAATCCAAGGTAAGAAGTCTTACCTGAACAGTAATACAAAACAACTAGTATGCTCCAAAATCAAGCTTAATAAATAATCAAATTATATAAACACAACCAATAATACAACTAATGACAAAAAACTAAACCACAAACAACTCGAGAATTGAGAAATCACCCAAGGCATGAAATATAGAGAATGACACATAATTCAAGATTGTGGCGCGTAAGACAATGTGAAGTTTCGCGAGTGAAACCCGCAACAAATGCAAACATAAATGAATTATTGGTGCAGATGGGACGACCCAACAAGCACGAGATAGGCGCGACACGGGATAGTTGAACGTAGAGGATCTTTAAAATGTAAGAAAATGCACGGGAGAAGCACACGTTGGCAAGGCGACAAATTACGGCTGCACAAACAAGTGCTGCGAGAATGGTTTGCGTCACAACCACAGAGATGCACAAAATGAAAGATGAAGCTTGGTAAGGGCCACATTATGGAGGCAAGCAGCAAACTATGCCATCACAAGGTGGATCAAGCGGTGGCAAAAGCGAGAGACGATGATAGAATCGCGACAATGGAGGCAGTTGGATTCCAAACTCATGAAGATCACGATGGGAAGCTCAGTGAACATGCAGCGAATGGTGCTAAAGAGCACAAAACCACAATAAAGGGCTAGCAAAAATGCAACAACGAGGTAAGATCTAAGTAGCAGCCAAGGGGAAATTCAAAATTTTCTCTCTCCCAACTCTTTGTCTAATTCTTTGTGTAGAAGCCATGAATAAAAAAATGCTAGAAAATCCTTACTATCTCATATAGCTACTTTCCTAATTTACAAACTTACCCCCAAAACTTCTTAAAATTACAAAAGGCTCCAAGCTCTTTAATATTTAGAAAAATGTCGTCTTAAGGTAAAATGATCAAAATACCCTTATGGCTAAAATTGTTAAAAAAAACACTATCAGACCGTTAAAAAACCAATACTCAAAAATAGAAAGTTGTTTTCAAAATGTGAGGCATTATAAGAGCAACCATATATCTCAGTATTAAATAGCATTTATCACTAATATAAATGTTTGTCTTCTAGTTGTGAGTCTTGTTAACTTATTGAGTTTTATTGTCTACGTTTATACCTTGAGTCCATAAACAAGCTAATACTAAATTTGATTTAGTAAATTATGTTGTTTAAGATAATTGTCGTACA
The DNA here is from genome assembly GCA_037832605.1 of Cyclanthera cordifolia. Classification (NCBI taxonomy): domain Eukaryota; kingdom Viridiplantae; phylum Streptophyta; class Magnoliopsida; order Cucurbitales; family Cucurbitaceae; genus Cyclanthera; species Cyclanthera cordifolia. The sequence goes on from JBBMEG010000021.1 coordinate 9,307,090, forward strand.
TAGACTAAACTAGGTTTATGACGTTTTGTTTACATTGTAAATATCTGTTCTCGTGTAATGTGATTATATTTACTAAAAATTGTTTTAATTGGTTTCTCACTATTATAGGCTAAAATATCTTAAAGTACTTGGAAATTGCCCGGACCCCCAAGAGGTTGGCCAAAGGGTGCCGAGAGACCCCGGGGGTCGGCCAAAGGGTGCCAAAAGACCCCGAGGATAGGCCAAAGGGTGTCGGGAGGCCTCGAGGGTCGGTCAGAGGGTGTCGGGAGGCCCCGAGGATCAGCCAACAGGTGCCGGAAGACCCGGGGATCGATCAACAGGTGACAAAAGACCCTGAGGGTCGGCTAAAGGATGCCAGAAGGATCTGGGGGTCAGCCAAAGGATGCTATAGGCCCCGGGGGTCGGCCAAAGGATGTCGGGAGGCCATGAGGGTCGGCCAAAGAATGTCGATAGTCCTCGGAAGTTGGCCAAAGGATGTCGAGAGACATCGAGGTCGGTCAAAGGATGTCGCAAGTCCCCAAGGGTCTGCTAAATGATGTCGAAAGACCTTGAGGGTAGGCCAAAGGATGCCGAAAGGCCTCAGGGTCGGAAAAACTAAGGGGGTCAGCCAAGAATGGCCTTACCCCCGCAGAGGTCGACCAAACTACCCCGACCCCTCCCCGGGGGACGGCAAAGGAATGCCTCGACCCCCTAGGGGTCAGCCCTTACAGCCTCGACCCTTTCGGGGTCAGCCAATGAAGGTGAACACCCCAGTGGGAAAACTGTGAGGGTTAGGACTCTCCTGTGAGTCGACCGAATCTAAGTGACGCTGATAACGACCTGGAGTTATGCTGAAGGAGACATCCTCCTTAAGGGGGACAAGCTATAAAGGTCATTATTAACTGAGTCCAAAGTCGATCCCTTAGGAAACGATCGAAGGCAAACATCCTCTATAGGGAGAAAGTCGTGGAGGTCATGGCTCTCCTAAGAGCCAACCGAGTCAAAGTAACATCATAAGTCGATACACCCCTAAAGGATAACGTCCTGGAGTTACACCAAGAAAACTCACACCCTTAAAGGATCGACCACGGAAGTGAGAACCTGCAAAGGTTCGCCGAGTTTAAGTAACCCTCGAGACAAGACAGTTACACCTCTCAAGTGTAACAGTCAGGGGTTATGCTGATATTCATTCCCGGCTTAATGGCTGACGTTACAAACAGCTGACCATTAAGCTGTCATTAAGTGAGCTGCAGCGATTACGAGTCCAACTGCTATAAAGTGTCAAGTCATCTTCATTTGAATCCAAGCTAATCTAAGCTGAAACAAGATGAAATACGCTACAAAGCTCTATAGTCATTGCTAAGCTCTCAAGCTCTCTCTCTCTAAAATACTCTCAAAATACACTATTGACTTAGGCATGGAGGCCATGTGGCTCACACCAGTGTGGTGTGCCTAATTTTCATTGTTTTGCAGGAAAATTCGTCCTCGATAAACAAATTGTACCGTTGATTCCAGTTGACCATTTTTTGGCATCAACACTCACTTTTATAAATTTTATGCTAAAGTTCAAACTCAATTTATCGGTTGTCTTAAATCTTAGGAAGTTCAAACTCAAAAAAAGAATTCCTTCATGTCCTCTAGTCTTGATACTATTGAAAATTCATGAGATTTCTATAAAACACTGATGTAAATTAATCTAATTAATTGAGGGATGTTTAAGCTTTTAGTTAACTAAGCTAAATCCTAGGAAGTGTTTGAAGTTTCTTACACCGAATGCTGACTCTAAATAATTCCAGCAGATGTATATCAATGAACTAAGGAGATCTCCAAAACCCTACTAAGTAAATTGTCTGGTGGATGAGTGTTTGAAGTTGGGAGAGAGCTTTAAGAGTGAATAATAATATAATACTCCAAGGCAAGTCAGGTCTAAATTTTAACTCTGAAGTCTATATTTATAGCAATATGAGATTATTACTTAGTTTCTAATTAGTTAATCAAACTATTAATCAATAATTAATTATTTAATTATTTAATTATTCAAATATCTAACTCGTTAAAAATAATTCTCAGCAATATCTATCTAATAAATATTGCCGTTTATTATGTTTTATTAATATTCATCCAAAAAACATGAATTATTAATATTATAAAATAGATTATTATTTTTATGTATCCTAAACATTAAACTAAATTTCCTCAACTAAGTCGATCAAATATATTAAATTTATTAATTCAAAAAACTCTAATTATTTTCCTTAATATATTCTCCTAATGGAAACATTATGAACCTATAGATTGTAAATTGTAACCATCTTAGATTAATTTAGTTATACTACATGCTTCTCTACTAAAAGCTCTATACTATCATACAATACAAAACAAATTATGTCATTGAATACAATTAGTCTTCGGCGAATCGATCACTCACGAGTTGTTCATAATTACAACTGAGTCTAAAGTTCATATTACCTTAATAATTATATCTTTTCCTTAAATAACATTGATCTTTCTATTGAAGAAGTTATTCATCGTTCAACTATTGGACTAGTATTCTCTATGACAAGTGGGATAGGTACTTTGTTGAAGTTCAAAAATCACTTTGTAAGGGAGCTATGCATCTGGTTCCTTACCCATGAAATGAACTACGTGTGATTTTACATTCTTAGTTTCTCACTATGATAATCTTCTGCGTGGGATTTACAGATACTCGCAACTCGCTCAAAATTCAAATTAACTCTATATATGATCTCTGGTGAAAAATTAATCACATTCTATAAAAAAATTACTTAAAATGACCAAATATTTTAAACTCTTAGCATATGATACCTCACATATCTCCGAGAGAATGCCTTGATTGTTAGGAGGAAAGAAATTCCTTAAACAAAAGCTTAGAAAAAATTCTTGGTTAATAAAATTTGATACTCAATTATATAATAAATATACTGGCACATTGATGTGTAGATGCAAAAAAAATAAGCCGTTGTATGACACAAGGGTTTGTAAGAATAAAATTTACCCATTGAAGCAGAAGCTGAGGAGTATTAGGCACATCAATTTGATAGAATGAAACAATGTTGAACCATCAACTTTTCTTCCTTTTGTGAAAATCTTCATGTTAATCACACTGGCACCCTCCTACTTATCATCTGTTTCTTTATCTTCTTTAAAAAAGTGAAGAGAAGTTTGTCTGGTTCGCTTGCCAAGAACTGGAAAAATAAGAAGAATACAATAATAGTCAGATGTCATGTAATTGACTACTTCAGTTGACATGGAAAGCAGAAATTTGTACAAAAGAAAAGAAAAACATTTCCAAAACACCTTTTGTCCTTGTCAGGTTATTGGACGCAAGGACAGAGGATTTCCACTGATTATAGGCTTGTCCACCCGTTCCCTTGCTTCGTTTTGATCTTTGAAACTATTGAACATGAATGGAACCGAAAACGAAAAGAACATTACATCAAGATTGAAACAGACAACGTTTTGGGACAATTGTCATAAGGAAAAAACAACTCTTCTATACTCTTAATTTTGTAAAGCATGAAACAATTAGAACATGAAATTCAAGTACTAAGAATGCAACCAGTTTGCGAAAGACTCTCTAGTTACCTCTTCGCCATCATCCGATAAATAACCGCCATCCTCGAGTTTCCTTTTCTCTGGCAATGCGTCTAATAGGTCTGTTGCAATGAAATCATGGGGAGAGCAAAAAGGCATAAGTTAAGGGAACAAAATAACTGAGAGAAAATTGGATGAATGAAGGGATCAGAGATACATTACCTCTGTTCCCTTTGGCTTCCTTGGGATCTTTCTTTTCACTAGAAATCCCAAAGACATCAAAGCACAAGTCCTTCATAGAAATAGAAACCTGCCAATGCAATAATTCGTTAATTATCGTCTTAACCCTATAAACTAATCAACAGAGAGAAACGAAGAAGATAAAAAAAGGTTCTTACACTTGCGAATTCAGATTCAGATGTACCACTGAGTTCAATGAGCTTAACTTTGTCAACCTTGAGCTATTATATGAAACATCATTTCCAATTAGAATTACAGGGCAAGCATACATCCATGCTCCCAAACTGACAGGATGAACATAAACCACAATTTACCTTCTGCTTTTTTGCACACAAGTAGAAGGCTACAGCCGTAAATACGGGTCGAGAAAAGTCAGCACTTGCCTGCCGAGAAGCTGGCAGCGATGCAACAAACCGATCCTTGTATCTACACAAATAAAAATAGATGTCATGATATGAACCAATTAGATCCACCCATAATTACATATCAGAATAATTGATATTTATCGAAAGATATAAGGCTGCAGATTCATTTCCATCAACCAACAATTCGACGAGGAAGAGTCTTGTTTTAGATGCTTACTTCACAATTGTAGACAAAAATAAGATAGGAGTAAAAATGAAAAGAAACTGAAAATTTAATGTGATAGGGATCTTACATAGATAAGCCCTTTTGGACTGAAGAGACTAGCCTAACACACCCAAACTGCACAGCCAATTCTCTAATATCGAGCCTATTTCTGCAACACCATGAAACCGGTTCATTGCCGGCAACAACCAAATATAATAAAGATTCATAAAAAGAGAAGTGAAAAGCAAGAAATACGTACTTTAAACCAAGACCGTTTTGCATAAAATTGAAAGATCTGGTGTACGCCTTCTCCGACATCCCACTTAACTTGATAGCACTTGATCTATCAAAAAGAGTCCCCAATCTGCAACAAATGATCAATTCTCTTCAAGATCAAGATAAGAAGCGAATAGCAAAATAGAAACAGCAGTTGAAGCAGCATTGAAAATCCCTACCTTGTTGCGGCAATTTCCAAACAGATTATGGCCTTGCAAACCTCCCCCTACACTCAAAATACAACGAAGGAGAGGTCTCAAATTAAATGCAAAATTAGACAAGAACCGATGTGGTAGTGAGTGAAAGAAGTGCGGAAGAAAGCTTACAACGCCCATAACGGAAGAACTGAACTGGAGATCGGAGAGGCGTCGAAATTCTCCAGCTTTTCGGATGACAGTTTCGACATCGGAAAGATGGAGCTTGCGGGCAATGGTGCAGAGATCCATGTGAGACGAAGAGGAATTGGATTGTTGTGGTGGAAGAAGGTTGAAGATGAAGGGAAGGAAATTGGATTGAATGTCGCCGATATAGCCTAAGACAAAAGAGAAAGAGGGAGAGGGAAAGAACAGAAATATGGGCGCCAATATGATTTTAAACCCTAGAAATAGTTTCAACATCATCAGGTTAGTAATGATGAGGTATCTAATGTGGTTAGAAAGAATAAAATAAATAAAAATAAAGTTTATCATTTTCGTTACCTCAGATCCTTCAACAGAGAGGAAGTAAACGGGGGGAGGGGTAACACCACACTTGTACCTTTCCCTAAAATTTGAGCGGGGACTCAATTTTTTATCACCTTCTTTCCCGCCTTTTCTTATTATCCATCATTTTCCCAAAAATTCTTTCTTTATTTTTATTTTTATTACTTACTTCAATCAAATTATCGTACAATTGTTTCATTTTTAAATGATAATCTCTATTTGTTCAACCAAAACAAAATTGGATAATCAATTTAATATTGAACTTTTTCCGTATATCAATAATAATTGAGCCATAGATTTGAAATTTTTATTTTAATTCAATATCTTAATCTAGTAGGATATTCGATGTTGATTTTTTCGGAAGTTTACTTGACAGTAAAGTACTAGTAAAACTTGTCAATTTCTTGAAAGTTTCTAAGTATCTTGGTTTAGCAAAATGCAAAATTTGGTTGTCTTGTCTAAGACCGAAGCGGAATATATTGTGCTAGCTAGTTGTTGTGCCCAAATTCTTTGGATGAAACAAATTTTTGTGATTTTGGCTTAAAATTCGATAATGTGCCAATATTTTGTGATGGTACTAGTGTTGTTAATTTGACCAAAAACCTTATCAATCATACAATAACTAATCATATTGGTATTAGACATTATTTTATTAGAGAGCATGTACAAAGTGGTCACCTTATTCTTGATTTTGTAAGTTCAAATAATCAATTAGTAGATATTTTCACCAACTCTTTAAATGAAGAATCATTATGCAAAAATAGGCTTGAGCTTGGTATTGTTCATTGTGATACTTCTTGAATATATTTTTTTCATATTCATAAGGAGAGCTAATTTGAAAAATTCATGTTTTTAGGGGAGCATTAAAAATTTTAGGGAGAGCTTACCTATTGTTAAATTTGTTTTGATGATTTCAAAGAGGAGAAGTCTAGAAAGATAAGTTTAAATCTTTGTATTATTATTTATTATTTCATTATTTATTGATGAAATAATTTAGGGGGAGAATTAATATTTTGAGTAATACTTCAAATATAAGCTTTATGATGATATATTAAACTTTAGGGAAAATTGCAAAAACCACCCATAAACTATGAGATTACGAACAATCACACCCTTAAATTTGTAATTTGATCAATTACCTTCTTAAAATTTTAAAAGCGTTGCAATTAAACCCTTTATTTAATTTTAGAAGGGCGAAATTTGTCATTCTAACAATTTCAAAATATTTTTCTTCTTTCCTTGTCTTTTACCTTTCTTTCCTTTATGTGATTTTTTAGAGGTAGAAGAAGAGTAGTAATCGGACATTCTATATTCTGCAAAGTTTGTTTCTTATGTGCATGAATCAACCTGGTAATGATTAACTTTTTTATGTGGATTTTTTTTTTTGCCATTGAACCAAATAAGGAACTTTTAACAGATACTAAATCCACCCATTTTATAAAACAAACACAAATAACAAATACTGGTTAGATTTTTTGCATTTCAATTTTATTTTATTTTATTTATTTTAAATTTTTTTTGACTAATGCTTAATGTCAGTTTTTTTGGCTAGTGCCAATTTTCTCTTAGCCACATTCTTAGTGGCTATATTTTAGCTATGAGTGATTTTTTTTTCTCATTTATTATTTATTTTATTTTTGGCATGAAAATAGACAATCGATATTATATAAATATGTTGAAATTTATTCAATAAAATAAATTGATTTGAAATTCTCAATTTCTTTTTTTTTATGTTGTAATCACATTTGCAACCATAGTGGTATCAGAGCTTTACTGGTCTTACGGGACCAAAATCAATAAACATTTTCAATCCAAAAAACAAAATCTTTTTTATCCAAAAATCTGAATGGCATGTATCAGCCAATCTTTAAACTCACCTATCATTTTCACTGGTCAAAATTATCATATTTGGTCAGTAAAAATGCAAGCTTTTTCGGAAGCTTATAACCTTTGGGAAGTTATGAGCGAAAAAATATCAGATCTTGTTTTACTAGAAAATCCCACCATAAACCAAATCAAATTCAACTGTGAGCAAAAGGTCAAGAAATCTCGAGCCAAGTCACTTATCCAAAATTCACTAGAGGACTTTGTTTTTTACAAAATTATGGCTTGCAATAGTGCAAAGGAGGCTTGGGAAAATTGAAGGAAGAGTACAGAGGCAGTGATAGAACACGTCAAATGCAAGTGTTGAATTTGAAAAGAGAATTTGAATTGCTGAACATGAAGGAGGATGAAACAATTAGTAAGTATGCTGACCGAATCACTTTAATTGTTAATAACATGAGATTGGTTGGAAAAGATTTTGCAGAGACAAGGATTGTAGAGAAAGTACTTGTGACTCTTCCGGAGAGATTTGAATCTAAAATTTCTTCTCTTGAAGAGTCCAAGAACTTCAACAAAATTTCATTAGGTGAGATATTGCGTGCTCTTCAAGCACAAGAGCAGCGAAGAAACTTGAGACAAGAAAAATTCACCAAATGAGCTTTTTCTATACATAAGCAAATTTCTGGTAAGGGACAATTTCAGTCTAATCAAAAAATAAAGGCAAACATGTTGGTGGAAATAACAGTGACTGTTCAAACCAATTTTGAGCAGACGTAGTCAACACTTTTGTTTATTTATTGAATAGGCTGCCTACAAAGGCTTTGCAAGACAAAACTCGATAAGAAGCTTGGTATAATCACAAGCCAACAGTACACCATCTCAGAATTTGTGGGTGCTTATGTTACTATAAACTGCCTGAACCCAAAAGAAGCAAGCTTGACAATAAGACACAAAAAGGCATTTTTATGGGTTATGGTACATCATGCAAGAGATACAGAGTTTTCTGTTTGAAAACATAAAAAATAATTTTGAGTAGAGATGTGAAATTCGATGAGGCTGCTGCTTGGTGTGGAAAAATAAAAAAGATGTCCATCCAAATCTTAATCCAAAAGAAGAACCTCAACTTATAGAAGATGATATGGTGGATGACTTGCCAGTGAGAGGGACAAGATCCTTGGAGGACATTTATCAAAAATGCAACATGGTTATCAGTGAACCAACAAGCTATACTGAGGCATAAGAATCTCAAACATGGAGGGGAGCTACGCAAGCTGAACTAGGCATGATCAACAAAAATGAGACATGGCAGTTGGTTGATAGACCAGAAAATCACAAGGTGATTGGTGTAAAATGGGTTTTCAAAACCAAATTCAATTCAGATGGTTCATATTGTAAACGCAAAGCCAGATTAGTGGTGAAAGGGTATGCACAACAGTATGGTGTGGATTATCAGGAAACTTTTGCTCCAGTAGCAAGGTATGACACAATCAAACTCCTTTTAATTTTTGCAGCTCAGAATGCATGGCAGATTCATCAAATTGATGTCAAATCAGCCTTCCTAAATGGGTTGCTTACTGAAGAGATTTTTGTAGAACAACCTGATGGTTTTTTAATTCCTAGTAAAGAGGATAAAGTCTATCTTGTAAAAAAAGCTTTGTACGGTTTAAAACAAGCTCAAAAAACCTAGTATGAAAGGATTACAGTCATCTCATGCAACTTGGTTTCAGCAGAAGTCCGAGTGAAGCTACTTTGTATGTAAGAAAGGCAGATGATAAATTCTTAGTTGTTTCAATTTATGTTGATGACATACTTGTGACATGTAGCAAACTTGAACAGATTCAACGGTTCAAAGATGAAATGGAGAAATCCTTTGAAATGACTGATCTTGGAGTCATGAAATACTTCCTTGGAATGAAGGTGTTGCAGACTGATAATGAATTTTTTATATGTCAACATAAATACATGTCTGATATTTTACACAGGTTCAAAAATGCAAGATTGCAAACTTGTGGACACTTCAATTACTTAAGGTCTAAAGCTTGGCAAAGATGAAAATTTTGAAAAAGTAGATGAAAGCCTTTATAGAAGTTTAATTGGCAGTCTTTTCTATCTTACTGCTACCAGACTTGACATTCTATTTGTTGTAAGTTTGCTCTCTAGGTTCGTGCATTCACCTAGAGAAACTCACTTTACAAAAGGTGTTAAGGTATATTAAAGGAACCAACACATTTGGAATTTTATTTCCAAAATTCACAAAAGAAAGTTTGAAGCTGATTGGTTATTGTGATAGCGATTGGAGTGGTTGTGTTGAAGATTCCAAAAGCACTTCTGGTTATTTATTTGCCTTGGGCACAAGTTACTTTAGTTGGAGTTCAAAGAAGCAAAAAACAACAGCTCAATCAACTGCAGAAGTAGAATATATTGTTGTTGTCTCTGCTGTAAACCAGACCATTTGGTTAAGAAAGATGTTAAAAGATTTGAAGTGTGAACAAATAGAAGCTACAAAGATCATGTATGATAATATTTCAGCAGTTTCAATCTCCAAAAATCCAGTGATGGGAGAACTAAGCACATAAAAACTAAGTTTCATTTTATCAGAGAAGTTCAACAATCTAATGAGGTGTTGCTTATCCATTGTTCATCTGAGAATCAGCTAGCAGATATTTTTACCAATGCTCTACCTAAAAGCAGATTTGAAGACTTGAGAAAAAAAATTGGTGTTTATAATCGAAATGACAAGGAGGAGTGTTAGATTTTTTGCATTTCAATTTTATTTTATTTTATTTATTTAATTTTTTTCTATTTTTGGTTAACGTTTAATGCCCGTTTTTTTGGCTAGTGCCCATTTTCTCTCAGTGACATTGTTAGTGGCTATATTTTAGCTATGAGTGATTTTTTTTCTCATTTATTATTTATTTTATTTTTGGCATGAAAATAGACAATCGATCTTATATAAATATGTTGAAATTTATTCAATAAAATAAATTGATTTGGAATTCTCAATTTATTTTCATTATGTTGTAACCACCTTTGCAACAACAATACTCCACAATAAAAAAAAAAAAGATCAAAATCATACAACAGTTCATTCATCGACTAACAAAAGAACTTCAAACTCAAAACGATCGCAAAAGATTAAGTTGAACACGAAGCAGACAACCAGAAATGGAGGGGCCCTCTGATCTGAGTTACTAATTAACATGATTGAATCAGATGAAGACATGATGATCTGAGAATTCAAGGGGTGAGTTTTACAACTCCAGTAATTTTACACTTTTTCATTTTTTCATCTTTAGTAATTTCAAGTTGTCGTTGGTTTTTGTTACTCTCTGGTCTCTTCGCTTTCATTTCTTTCTTTGTTTTTTAGGGATTCTAATACCGATTAGGGGATTTTCAATTGAGAGGAATGGAGTATCAAACCTTCCACAATATGGACGATCCCATTTCTACTCCTTTTCTACCTCTGAAAAATCACAGCCACAATATAAAAGAAAGAAAGATAAATGGAGGTGGGAGAAGAAAGCGTTAGATTGTTTTTGGGAATGACAATTTTGTCCTTCCGAAATTTGACTTAATTTGATTGCAACACCTTTTTGAATTTTAAGAGAGGTAATTGATCAATTTGAAAAATTCAAGAGTTTGATGGTTACCCACCTCATAGATTAGGGGTGACTTTTGGAATTTTCCCTAAACTTTTACTTGATATTGTATACATGAACTACATTGATTCTTATGATATTGAAGCTATTTTTATTTAGAAGTTGGAGAGATTGTTGGCTATTTGATATTTAATCCCAAATTAATTAATTATAATTAATTAATTAATTAATATTTTGATGATAACAAACTTGATTTGAATTACTAATAATTCTATTGCTTCAAGATATTCGTAATATAGTGCTCGAAGCAAGGATTTCAACACAATTTGAATTACCCAAATCGAGTTAACACGAAGAAGTTATGATTAAAACAAGATTAAATGCAAAATACTTTATATGGTGACGTGTCAGTTGAGTCAACATCGTAGACCATTTTAAGATTGACATGTGGAGTCTTGGATGAGTGATGAGCTCTAAAGTTGTCATTGTTAGTTTTAGAAAAGTGTCTATCGACTCTATTTAGAAAGTTAGTGTATTCTTTACCAAAATTTCAACCATTGTAACAGTTTGATCCTAATTCGTGGAAAGGATTGAGTTCACTCTTGAACTCGTAAAAATAGTGGTATAACGGTTGGACTCTAATCTGTGGAAAGAGTCAAGCAAATTTTAAAATTTCAAGAGGCGCTTGGGTGGTGGAGTAGGTCGAGTTTGACCAAACCACTTTAAAAATTCTCGTGTCATTTTCTTTAATTACATTTATTTTATTTTATTTTATAGTATTTATGCTCAATTTAATTCTTGATCACTTGTTAGATAAAATTTTGCTCTCATAATTTTTATTTATCTTAATAGTTATTTTAGTTATCATAATTTTTATTTGATTACAAAATGTTTGATGTTTTGTTTTCTTTAGCATATTAAAGAAAAAAATTATAAATATTTTAAAAACTCTATTCACCCCTAGTGTTGTCATACCGATCCAACAATTGTTGGTAAGACTCACTTTGCTAGAGTTAAAAACATTTGCAAGAGTTAAAAACAAACTAATCTTGGTTGTTCATGTGGAGACAATTGAGTGGGGATGCCAATGCAAAAAGGAGTTTCAGTATAAGATGGGCTAAAAATTTTATGATCGAGCTAGTAAATCTATTATAGACTCATATCAAGTACTTCATTAAAGATATTTGTATATCGATGTAACCTGAATCTAGAGTGAATTATGAACTCCTACTTTATGAAAGCGTTCTTTGATGTGCACGAGTGAGACCAGCCAAACAACACTAGGTCAATAAGCATCCCACGTTGGGGATTACCATAGTGAGAGGCTGGGAACGCAACGTCACAAGAAGAAATTCACTTCTTCCTATATATTGAGGAAGGTGTAGAGTTGTTTCCTTAAGAACTTATTATGGGGCTTGAACAACGGGATACACCTCTCTTTAGATGTACCAACTCAAAGTTTTAAGGCTTTAATAAATAAGGTATGCTTTTTACTCCAAGGATATCCGGAGAGATTAAAATGGTTAATTAACCCTTTTCAACCATAAATGGACTTGTCTGGGGAGGGATATGATGGCCATTTATTTGAGAAATGGGTAAAATTGTAATTTAAAGCTTAAAGGGCAATTTTATAATTTTACGTAATAAATTCTACAGCTATATAACACAAAAAATTCCTTTTCTAGGTCATCATTGAGCAATCAAGTCGCAGCCATCATTTACACCTTTTTTTGCGAAGCACAGATCCCAAAAAGGCATTCTTTAGATTAATCTCATTGATTCTCGTGTAGCTGCCGTAGTCAACCACTACAACCATTCAAGGAGCACCACATGCAGCATTATAATTCACTCCAATCTTAGTGAAAGGAAAGCAAACCAGTGTGCGTTTGGGGGGTCAGAAGTTGTCACGAACGAGGGAGTAATCGCCTGGGTTTTCTACATTATCGTCGTCGTTAGCTACTAAGCATCAAACGTGTATCGTCCATTGATAACTCTTAGATATGAGAGTTATTTGCTAACCTCAAAGAAGTTTCTAGAGAAAATGACATCATAATAAAAGATTTTTGGAGAATTAATTGCTAAAGCATCATATTTCATATACAATCTATGATGAAGCAAAATATGTGTAGAAGATGATTTTTCAGTAATTTATTAATTTTGGTGCATGAATGCGTGATTTATCATATTTCTAATCAGAGAAGCTAAGTCTGGAATTATTCTATGCTTGAGTAGATATTTTTTAGGTTTCAAGTTAAGAAATATTGATATGTTAAGCTGAAGTAATACGACAGAAAATTGATGAGAAGGTGAATTGAGTAAAGGCGGTTGTTTAGAATATGCTTTATTAAACAGTGTCAAGATCCTATGAGTGGCGTGATTCCTAAGGTAAAATAGAGTAATTATAGTCATTGAGAGCAACTATATAAATTAATGAAATGCTAAAGCATCGAGAGCACGATAGTTAGTTACTTTTCTTTTTTTTAAAAAAACTTTAGATTAGAGTTGAGAGCATTTTACTGAGTTTAGCTTTAGCGATTGGAAGCAACAAAAAAAGTTGAATATGGAACCGCTGTTTTTGCACTATTTGATCACGCTTTTTCCCTTGAATCCTTTCTTTTACTTATGTTGCTGTTCATTGAGTTCTATACATCTTGTTTACTGTCTTATTGTATAATTTGATAGTGATTCTATTTTGTTACGCGTTTAATTGAATGATCAGTGTATTCTATTTAATTAATTGAAATTTTGATTTGATTATGAGTTGTGATTTTTAATTCTAATTTCGCAATTGTGTTAGCATTTCGATTCTGATAGTTGATTTTGATATAGCGATTGTGTTAGCATTTCGATTCTGTTCTAGATTTTGATTATGAACTTTATTTTGTTCGAATTTGATGATATATGTGTCGATTGTTGATGTTGAAAAATTATCAACCAGGATCATCGATAAAGATTTGCTTACCAAGAATGAGGTGCTTGCAAAAAAATGAAATTAGGCTCACTAGTGTGATGTTAGCCATAGAGCCTCTAATGTTTAAGTCATAAACGTATTTTGGAGAGTGCTTAAAGAGAGTTTGAGAGCTCAAGTTTGGCTTATAGTTAAGTAGCTTAGAAGGCTTGGATTCATAGGTAGAACTTCTAACTCTTTTATAGTAGTTAGACTTGTAACCGCTGCAACCCAGTTAATTGCGACTTAATGGTCAGTTGTTTATAACGTTAGCCATTAAGCCTAGAATGAATACTGGTATAACTCCTAACCGTTACACGTTAGAGGTATAACAGTTTTTCTTTGGATGTTACTTGGGCTTCTAACCTTCATGGCCGACCCCTTGGGGGTGTGGGCCTTTTTGGTGTAACTTTGGGACGTCACACCTTAAAGGTGTGATAGTTAGGGACGTTATTTAGACTTGACAACCCTTGTGGGTCCTCACTTTCACGACCAACCCCTTGAGGGAGTGGGCCTTCTAGGTGTAACTCAAGGACATCACCCTTAATAGGTTCAACAGTCCTAAATGTTACTTGAACTCGATCGACTTGTCCATAAGAGAGTCCTAATCTCCATGGCTAACCCTCTTAGAATTTTTACTTACTCGACCAATCATTTTAAGGATCGATTTTGGACTCGGCCAACCCTCGTAGGCCCTCACCTCCATAGATCGCCCTTTATCCTCACATACTCATTGTAACTTCTTGTCGCTGTTACCTAATGGAACAACGATCCTGCGAGTTACTTGGACTCTGTCAACTCTTGAGGAAGAGTCCTGACCTCCATGGCTTGCCCCCATAGGGGGTGTTTGCCTACTTGACCGTTTCTTTGGGAATCGACTATAGACTTGGTCAACCCTTGTGGGTTTTAACTTCTATGACTTGTCCCATTAGAAGGTGTTCGCCACTCGGTGTAACTTTTGGTCATTATTAGCAGATCTAATCGACACTTGGACTTGGTCGACTTATAGGGAAGTTCTAACCTCTACAGCTTGCCCCCTTAGAGGATGTCCTCCTACTCGACCATCCCTTTGGAGACCGGCTTTAGACTCAGTCAACCGTTACGAGTCCTTCACTCCACGACTTGATGCCTCAAAGGGTGTTCGCCCTCTCGATGTAACTTATTGCCATTATCAGCAGATCCACTCATCACTTAGACTTGGTCGACTTCTATAGGAGTCCTAACCTCCACGACCGACTCTCACGGGGTCATGACCTACTATGGCTGACCCTTGGAGGTCGGATTGGGCTTGGCCGACTCTTAGAGGGTCAAGGCCTCTATGGCTGACCACTAGAAGTCCTGACCTCCTTTGGCCAACCCTTAGGGAGCCAGGTTAGACTTTGTCGACTCTTAAAGGGTCAAAGCCTCTTTTAGCCAAACACCAAAGAGCCGGATTGGACTTGGTTGACCCTTAACGGGGGTCAATGCCTCTATAGTCGACCCATAAAGTGATCAAATTAGACTTAGCTGACCCCCGAGGGGTCCGATCTCTTGTAGCTGACCCATGAGAGGTCGAATTGGGCTTGGCTGGCCTCCAAGGGGTCAACGCCTCCATACCTGACTTCCGAGGGGTCAAGGCCTACTTTAGCCGACTCTTGGGAGGCTCGAAGTGGTCCTAGCCAACCCCTAGAAGGGGTTGGAGTGACTTTGGCTATCCTTTGAGACGGTTTCGCCCTTGTCTGGGTATTCTGGGAAATATTTTGCTTATAACATCGTTGATGAACTAAATCTATCTCGGTAGGATTAGATTTATGTGATTTTAGATTGCGATAACCACGAATAGGAATATGTGAATCATCATGCATTGAGGTAGCCATTAAAATTCATTTCGTTTGACAAACCATTTGTATTTGACTCGTTGATCAATTTCTGAGGAAGTTTAGCGAGTAGATATGCATTGCATTCATTAGGTTAGTGATATTTCACTCACTATTTGATGAGGAGTTAGAAATGATTTTTGTACTAATATTGTTGACTTGAAATCATTAAAAATATTGTTACTCGAGAGAGGCAGTGAGTAAGTCTAACAATGATACTTCTTACCATAACATTCAATGTTGTAGCAATTCGATTTCCTTTCACTCCTTTATAAGCATTAACCAATTAAGCCACCAACGTTGTTTATGATAATGGTCTTTTTTAAATACAAATAATATGGGTCGGTTAGGGTTTGCCATGTGTTTTGTTTCCAAAATTTCGAAACCGACTATAAATGTTCGATTTTTTATATTCTTAAACCAAATCCGACCGAAAAAATCGATTCTAACCCGAAATGATGTCGGTTTCGGTCTATTTGTTCAGTTTTATCGGTTTATCCTTACACCTATACTTAGGACTTATGCCTTACATGATGTTAATGAGTTACATCAATGAACCATTAGACTAGAAAATCACTACTAGATCTTTTGAATTAAAACCTATTATGTGCCAAATGCTACAATCAATAGGACAATTCCAGGGCACACCCGTAAAAAATCCACACCAACACTTAAGAGCATTATGAATGTGTGTGATTCTTTTAGGATCCCTGACGTGTCACAAGATAATTTAAGATTAGTTTGTTTGCATATTCATTAAGGGATAACACTAGAGCATTGTTACACATTTTACTTGCTAAAGATATAACCTCCTAGACTGTGCTAGCTGCTAACTTTTTTGTCAAATATTTTCCACTAACTAGAAATGTGAAAATAAGAAATGAGATCATGAACTTTGAGCAAGACGATGATGAGTCCATTACTGAAGCATGAGAGAGGTTTAAAGGATTGTTGATAATTTTTCCTTTGTGTTTAGCTGGAGCATTTCTATCATGGATTGGATCCTAATCCTAAGCTAGTGTTGGATGAGTCGACGAATGATGCTCTATTTTCTAAAACATACAACGAAGTACATGAAAATACTTGAAAGAATTGCTCAGAACAATTATCAGTAGAAAAAGGCTAGAGGAAAAAAATGTACAATGGGAACAAAAGTTTTTAAAAGATTGTCGGCTTTAGACGCTTAGATCACAGCTATGACATATACATTAAAAATTATGTAAAATATAGTACTGCTACTGTTGCTGCAATTCAACCAACTATTGTAAGTCAACCTGCAAAACGGTACAATTTGAATGCTAATCCATTTCGAGGAGTTTGCACATTATGTGGAAATCCTTATAATTTTAATGCTTGCCCATACAGTACATCAATAATGATGTCTATAGACCATAAACCAAACCAATTTGCAAATACATACAATTATCAAAGAAAATATCAACTGAACCATGCTCGGAGAAATTAAGAAAACAATATGAACCAAGAGTATTTCTGACCAAATTTTAAGAAACCTTTTGGAGGCTCTCTAGGTGATGATATATGTGTTGATGATGAACTAAATCTAAGCGATAGATGTGAATAGGAAGATGTTGAATTATCATGCATTGCTTTAACGATTTAAATACATTTCGATTGACAAACCATTTATATTTGTCTCGTTGATCACTTCGAGAGGAAGTTTAGTGACTAAGATCTGCATTGCATTCATTACGTTAGTGATATTTCTATCTCTATTTGATGAGAAGTTAGAGATGACCTGTGTACTCATGTTGTTAACTTGAATTCATTAAAAATATTGTTGTCTGAAGAGAGGCAGTGAGTAACTATGATAATGATTTTTACTACTTATCATAACATTCAATGTTGTAGCAATATGATTTCCATAATCCTAATCCAACCGACCTTTTAATTAAGTGAATTCATGTTGTTTGTTGCTTGTCACGTTATCTTATTGGATCGTTATTGTTAACTTCAACATTTACCACTCATACTAGAATCATACCATTCTGCCCACGTAATTCTTGCATATTGACTTGAGAAGTAAGATATAATCAAATTCCTATGGAGAATGATCTTTTAGAAAGATTAAAACTTGACTACAACAATGACTGTGTATATTTGCACATTTGACTTCATTTAGTGTTATTTTGACTTATATGATTGCGTAAGCAATAGCAATTTGAGGTAGGATAAGGTCGAAACACCTGCGTACTCAATCGTCTTTTCATCCATTGAGACGTGGACGTGTGTCGATTCATCGTTAGGTACTATTCACGTTTCCTGCTTCCTATTGGTCGAACGGTTCCAAACTTGCAATGCCTCTTGATCCTAGAAATCGTACCTGTCTCATCCAATCTGCGTCTATAATGCTCTTTGAGCTAGCCAGACATGCCCAAACCTATTCCGAACCTGTAGAGTGCAACATTTCACGTGCTGCTAGCATCCCCTACTTGCGTCGTCGCCAATCTCCACTGCTTTCCAGAATGAACAAGTTATTTATAGTCACATTATAAACCATTGTCCTCTCGAGCCAATGAGAGGCGGTTATCCTTTGTTGAAGTCCCATAATCAGTTATTAAGGGAACGACTCTACAACTTTCACAATATTAGAGAATGCGTGAATTCCATCTTGTAACGTTGCGTTTCCAACTACTCACTATGACAATCCTCAACGTGTGAGGCTTATTGACCCATGCTGTTTGACTGGTCTCATTCATGCACACCAAAGGACACTTTCATAAAGCAGTAGTTTGCAAACCACTCAAGATTAAGATCACATGGACATACAATCATCCTTAGCGAAGATTACTAACTCGATCATAAAACTTATGGTATTGTCTTATGCAAAAACTTCTTTTCCCATAGATGCCCTAACTCACATGTCTCTACATGAAAAACCAGAATCAGGTCATTTACAACGCTTGCAAAGCGGACCATACCCACAGTGTTACTAAGACTTAGGCGCCCTAGCCTTAGTCGATATACTGTAGACAATTTAGGTTATAAACTTGGAACTAAATCTACTTGTACGTCCGACATACTTGTCCAAGTGTTCATATTAATAACAAAGGCAATATCGACATTAATCCAATTAATGTGATAATGTTGAATGTCGTTTGAATATTAAATATGCAAATTTATGAAAAATAATAACTTTTATTGATAACTGAAAATGACATTAAATGCTTATTCTTAAATATACAAACTAGTAGGCCATTAGGGCACAACCCCTAATAGGTAGATGAAGGTAAAAACATGCATTAAACACGGCGGAAGCGTATGATTATAAAATATTTTGCAATAATTAAGCCATTTAATTATCTTTGATTAATCATATTAATCTAATGCACTTTCCATAGGTGATTGTCCTACTGTTAGATAAAAGAAAACTCACATTGACTGACGCCTTTGATCAACTATGCATATGTTGGTAGGATCGATCTATCTCCCTAGAACTTCTTGATTGATCTCCTTCAATCTTCTAGGGTATCGCTTCTTTGTTACTTTATGTGCTTAGAAAAAAGTCTTTAGAGAAGAGAGCTAGGATAATTTTGTCAGAGCCGTACTAATTGAGGGTATGACTTCTTTGCTACACTGTGTACTTGGTGGAAAGCCTTCAAGATTCAGATTACATAGACATACGATCATCCTTGATGAAGTAATTAATGTGAGTTTCTAACAAAATTACTAAACCGATCACAAAACTTTTGGTCCTGTTTATGCAAAAACTTCTTTTTGCATAGGCACCTCTGCTCACATGTCTCTAGATGAACAACCAAGATGAGGTCGTTTGCAACCTTTGCAAAGCACGTCGTGCCAACAGTGTCACAGAGACTTAGGCGCATATGCCTTAGTCCATATATTGTAGACATTTTAGGTTATTAACTTGGAACTAGATCCACTTGTATGTCTCACATATTTGTCCAAGTGTATATCCAAATAATTATGGGCATATCGCCATTAATAACATTAATGAGATAAAGTTGAATGATGTATGTATATTAAATGCACAATTAATCAAATAATAAACTTTATCAATAATCGAAATATAACATTAAATGTCTAACATTTAATGCTCATTCTTTAAATACAAATTTCTAGGCATTTAGAGCACAATCTCTAACAAAAGAGAGATGTGGCTGGAAGGTTTCTCTCGGAAGTATCAGAAGCTGAATGTTGATGCTTTTTTTACAGCTGGTTCTAGTAATGGAAAAATATGAGTGAATTATGTGTGATGAGAAAGGTAGACCAAAGCTTTATGGTTGAAGATGTGGGTAAAGAAACTTATCTATTAAGTTTATGGAGAGAATTTCCATTAGAGATGTGCTCAAATATTTTGTTAAGGCTAACATCCTGTGGCTTTCCCTATTCTTGTGGAGTTTAATCCATCAGATTCTTTTTCTTTTTTTTTTTTAGTTCAACAATGTGCTTGTTAATATTAGTAGGTTTTCCTCTTTGTTAAGGATTGTTAATTTCTCTCATTGTACTAGAGATTGTAATGCAACAAGTAATACTCTGGCTCGACAAGATAGATCAAGTGCTTTTCTTTGGTTGTTTCTTTCTCTTATGTGGGGGAGAATGTTGATTTTTTTTTGGGAGGGGTGGATGGGGGGAGGGGGGGGGGGGGGTCTTTACTACTCTGAGCTCCATGTTAGAGGCTGATTGTTCGGGATTGTTATTTGGTTGATTTATGAATTCTGTGCTTGATAAAATGCTAATCCAAAATATAAATTATATTTCATCCTAAAGCTCGAATTTAATCTATATAGTTAATATGAAGTTATGAATATAATAGTCATGATTTTAAAAATTACAATTTAGTCCATATGATTTATCTCTGTACATAAACTTAAAGATTCACTACTAATATTTTGTCTATACTATAGACATTAATGATATCAACATATGTGTCAATGTTCTATTCAGTGAAATATAACATTAGTCAAATAATAAAAATGAATATAAATGATCTTATAAAGAGATGGCATGAGTGGTTGATAGCTTCGGTCTTCAAAACTTGTATAGTTTGTGTTATAACCTAAAAATATCCTGAAAGACTCGGAAGAGGTTGGGACCCGCATTAAGGATAAGGAAGCCAACGCCGACCCCCTGGGGTCAGCCAAATGGAGGCCACAACCCCCCTAGGGCTCGCCAAGTCCATTTTCGACCCCCCAGGGTCAGCCAAACAAGTCCAACTCCCTCGGGAGTCGGCCAAGGAAGGCAGAACCCCCTCGGGGTCGGCCCTTGGAGCTGGTTGGCCAAGGAAGGCCAGGACCCCCTCTGGGTCGGCCCTTGCAGCCTTACCCTTCTCGGGTCAAGCAACAAGTAGGTCCATCTGGGTGGATGGGCCGTGGAGGTCAGGACTCTCCGAAGATTCGACCGAGTCAAAGTAAAGTTTGGAGGCGTTGCACCTCGTGACGTTGCCTGTTACAACGAGTAGGTCGGCCCCATTGGGTCGACGATAGAGGTCAAGACCCTCCGAAGAGTCGACCGAGTCCAGAATCAAAACCGTTACACCTCTAAAGGGTAACGACCAGGAGTTATACCGGTATTCATACCCAGTTTAATGGCAGACGTTTCTAAACGACCGACCGTTACATCGGCATAAGTGAGCCACGACGGTTACAAGGCCGGTTGCTATAAAAGTTAGTTCATTCCTCCCTTGGAAGGGGCGATTCCTAAGTTAAGTACTCTTAAGCCGTTCTTTGTACTTTAGTTATTTCTCCCTAATCCATTTCTGACTTAGGCATCGGAGGCCCTTTGGCTCACACCACACCGGTGTGCCCTAAATTTGCTTTTTTGCAGGCGCTTTCGTCCCCACCTAAATAAATCTTACTGTGGATAACCCGTTGACCATTTTTCGGCATCAACAGTTGGCGTCGTCTGTGGGGACGATAGTATTCTACCTAAAACGCTAAATATTCCAATCCATTTTCCTGGAAAAATGTCGAACGTTGAGAACGACCACCACCACGGTGTCGACGACGAATCAGACGTCGAGCATGCTCCGAGGCGAATTGCCTCTTGAGAGAAAAATGTTGTTCATGTCGAGAACCACCCGGATCCTGAGGGTGTGGTACCTGTGCGAGAACCGAAGCATGCAGATCCAAAGTTCACTGCTTTGGAAGAACGAGTGTAAAGGATGGCGGATAGTCTGAGTCGCCTGGTGGAATTGCTTCGACAACCACCTCCGGCTCAGGTAGCTGATGATGGGAACCAACAAACGCTGCAGGAGGTAGTGCGGCAACAGCCTGCCAAGAAAAAGGCTGTGGCAGAGAAAACAACTCCATTGGTTCGGGACCCTGGCAAAGGGAAAGCCCCAGCCATGGAGGCGCCGAAAAAGGCACATTCTCGACACCAAAGACCGGTCGAACGACTTCGACTGGGCGGTAATGACCAGAGGAAGGAGCATTCGGTCCACCAAAGGATCAGATCTAAAATGGAGGAGTCTTCTCGGATGTAATCAGTTCGGAGTAGCCAGCCAAGGAGTACCACACAAAGATCATCCACCCCCAGTCCCTCAAAAGTTCCAAGTGCCCGTATGGCGGGATCAGACTTGGGAACGAATCTCAGGGAGGTGCTCAACCAACACCGAAGAAAGGTAGAGGTTGATGAAGACGAGGCACAACCTTGACTGGCCAACTTTGTCTCCTCCAAGACCAGTTGGGAAACGACAGGTACCGCAGGAAGGCGGTGCACCGACAGGCTACCAAGAAAAAGGCTGTGGCGTAAAAAACAACATTGTTGGTCCTGGACCCTGCCAAAGGAAAGCCCCAGCCACAGAGGCACAAAAAAATATACATTCCCGATACCGAAGACCTGTCGAATGACTTCGACTAGGCGGTAGTGATCGGAGAAAAGAAAGTTCGGTCCATCAGAGGATCCGATCCAGGATTGAGAAGTCTCCCTGGACGCAATCATAAGTCCCCTAACATGCAAAGGGGAGGGAAAAGTCACCTCCACCGCCGGAAGTCATAACTGTCGTCGGAGGACCAGAATGGGGTGAGTTCAACCGAAGTAGGAAAGACAAAGAGAGGCATGTCAAAGACACCCTAAGGGACGAAGAAGTGGGCATAATGGAGGCAGTGGACGAGTAACTGGGCTTCACTGCCACTGAGGCTGCAGCACTGCACCAGGCGCACAACGACACCTTACTAGTGTACCTGACCGCCTCTAGCATCCGCGTCCGAAGAATCCTCATCGATGTAAGCAGTTCGACGGATGTGTTGTCACTATAGGCGTGTGACGTCGTGAAGCTGGGAGGGGAAAATGCTCAAGCCAAACTCGACGCCTCTAGTTAGGTTTGGCGGCAACACTCTGGTTCCTGAGGGATCAGTCGAACTCCCAGTGACTTTCGGCGAAGGGGACAACATAGTCCTGCACTTCGTCACTTTCTTGGTGATGAACGACAACTTCGCCTACAAGCACAATAATTGGAAGATCTACGATCCATGGGCAAAAGGTGGTTGCATCAATTTACCACCAGGCACTAAAGTTCCCTACTCCAATGGGGGTCGGGCAAGTCAGAGGAGGGCAGCTGTCCTCGACGGAATGCTACCACACAGCCCTAAGGGGCGTGGTAAAGGGTCTCTGAAGTAAAAAGCTGCTGAAAGAGGACCGTTCCCATGTAAGTCTGTCCAAGGAACAACACCTGTGGGGGACAAGTCAAGCAAGTACCTAGGTCCCAAAGCGCCAAGGCCGATGCTTTGGCAAAGTCAAATGCTGCCTATGAAACTAAGGCGGACAAGACCGTACTGGTAGAGATCCTAGGCAAGCCTAGCGTCACCACCAAGCTGCTGCACAGAATTAACAAGTACCCAGGTCCCAAAGCGCCAAGGCCAATGCTTTGGCAGAGTCAAAAGTCACCTACTAAACCAAGGTGGACGGGACCGTGCTGGCAGAGATGCTAGACAAGTCAAGCATCCCCGTCAAGCCGCTGTACGAATTTCGTCAGGCAAATCTACTTTTGGCGGACCAAGGCCGAGGACTCCAAAAAGTATACTCGGGCAGGCGACAAGTGTCAGAGGTTCTCTGCCCTCCAGAGGCAGCCTCCCAAGGTCTTAACTAGTAAGTGTTGTGGGCTTACCGCATTACACCTAGGACGTCAACAGACGAAGCAGTGATTCTGGTCGAGGTAGGACTTCCATCCCTGCGCGCAGAGTCTTTTGACTCTACTCAAAATGACTAGCAGCGTCGGGTGAGTCTAAATCTCCTGGAAGAGAAAAAGGTCGCAACCCAGATAAGGGTGGCATTGTACAAAGGTCGAACTATCAAGTACCACGATTTCTAAGTCAAGGTAAACTGCTTCCAAGTTGGCGATTTAGTGTTGAGGAAGGTGACGCCAAACACGAAAGATCTCAACAGTGAAGTCCTTGTGCCAAATTGGGAAGGACCATACCAGGTCGCCAAAGTGGCACGCCCATGCACCTACTACCTCGAGAACATGGACTGGAATAAGATCCTCCATCCTTGAGATGCATAACTCTTGAAAATTACGTTCAATAGAATGTAAATCAAGTTGTTAATGAATAAAGTGACATTTTCTCCTTCTTTCAAAAAGCTATCTTAATTTAAGTATATTGATTATTTCATAAACTTAAATTGGGGGTATGCAAGATAGAGAAGTAGAGGAAAAAGATTGTTATTTCATTCAAAGTCAAATGTTCCTGGGTTACAACCTAGAAGAAGAAAAAACTGCAAAGTAAAAAAACTACTACTTCAAGTAAAAGGAAGGCAACGAAAAAGTCATCAAGGCCCCCGGAGCTGCGCCTACTGGAAGTTGGTCGGTTGAGTCCGGCTTGGGCAGAAACTATCCTAGCTGGTAGAGCCTGACTTCTTTCAGGCATGCGTTGGAAGAGGCAAAAGTCAGCAACATTTGGAGAAGGCGAGCCATGATGGACATGTCCTTTTGGCATGTACAGACATCAGGACTTTGGACCGCTTCGGCAGAAGTCTGAAAGTCAACTAAGGCAGCTTCGAAAATTCGCTGAAGTTCTCGAGCCTGTGCTAGCTCCCACTTAAGCTTCTCAAAGCTAGTGGACAAAAAGAGCGGGGGTGACGCAAGTCCTAAAAAAGGCGACGGGAAGTCGAGGCGAAATGCATGAAGGCCTGGAAATACAAAGGTAACAAGTTAGCCTGCATACTTAGATAAATGTATGGCTATAAAAAGAGAAGTACATCAAAAAGCAACCAGGTCATCTAGTGATGCACTTGCTGGAACTAGGCCTACTAAGTCCGGCTGGGACAGGTGATGTCCTAGCTAGAGGAGCCTGACCCAAGAGGTTATTCTCATATGCACCTTAGGAGAGGGGAAAGTCATGAGCAACCTGTGCTAGATCACCGAGAAGTCCAGACTTCAAAGGCCGACAAAGAAAGGTCAGCGACCTCTGCTACTGTGGTGGCACAAAACGACCTAGAGAGAGACAAGGGGGTACCTCAGTTGAGTGGGGATAGATGAGTCGTCCTTGTGAGTTCAAGCAACAAGACTTTGGACCGCCTTTGCGGAAATCCAAAAGTCAGCCAAGGCGACTTCAGCAACACCCTGAGCCTCACGAGCATGGGCTAAGTCCCAGTTAAATTGATCGATGCTAGAAGGCCAAGAGGAGCGCACAGGGCGCAAGTCCTCTCGAAGGTACCAAGAAGTTGAAACAAGACCCATAAAGACCTGCCGTCCAAAAACTGCAAGGAGACAAGCAGTCCTCCGAAGTAAGGTCCACCATACCATTGGTGGGAGTCCTAAAAGAAAGGGAAGGAGATCTCGATCACTAAAGGAGCGTTCGAAGTCAGTACACTCTGCAGGCTGTGGGCTCCAAAGAACACGATCCAAATGTTGGAAGCCACCTACGACTACCAAGGCCTTATGCCAAGTCCTTTTTTGTAAAGACGAGGCTAAGGTGGTAGGACTCAATCTCGTAATTAGACGAAGGTTCCATGATAGGCAAAGTAAAAAGGCGAATAACAAAGTTAGGAAAAAAGGCGAGTCCCTGCAAAGGGAGCCTAAGGAACCTTAAGTTTGAAAAGGCACTTGAAAATGGGCAAGTCCCTACAAAGGGAGCCTAAGTGACCTAAAGGTTTCATAGAGCGGTGAAAAAGGCGAGACTTTTTATAAAAGTGCCTAAGTAACCTAAAGGTTCCAAAAAGAGGTGAAAAATGCAAGACTTTTTATAAGAGTGTCTAAGTAATCTAAAAGTTTCAAGAAATGGTGAAAAATGCAAGACTATTATAAAAGTGCCTAAGTAACCTACTACTTTCAACAAGAGATTGGGCGGGCGAGACTTTTATAAAAAGTGCCTAAGTAGCCTAAAAACTTTGAAAAGAGGCAAGAACCTAAACTACTCTTCACAATCCGGCAAGCTCGAAAATGAAGAGTGGGGATAATGTTATAACCTAAAAATATTCCGAAAGACTCGAAAGAAGTTGGGACCCACACAAAGGACAAGGAAGCCAACGCCGACCCCCTAGGGTCGGCCAAGTGGAGGCATCGACTCCTAAGGGGTCGGCCACACCCGTGCCGACCCCCCGAGGGTGGGCCAAAGTCCTTACCGACCCCTCGGGGGTCAGCCACGCCAGCGCGGACCCCCCGGGGGTCGGCCAACACCCTTGTCGACTCCCCCAGCCAAGTCCATTTCCGACCCATTAGGGGTCAGCCTCGCCATCACCAACCCCCCGGGGGTCGGCTAAATGGAGGTCACAACCCCCGGGGGTCGGCCAAGTCCATTTCTGACCCCTCGGGGTCGGCCAAACAAGTCCGACACCTCCGGGGGTCAGCCAAGAAAGGCTAGGACCCCCTCGGGGTTGGCCCTTGCAGCTGGTCGGCCAAGGAAGGCCAGGACCCCCTCGGGGTCGGCCCTTGCTGCCTCACCCTTCCCGGGTCCGGCAACGAGTAGGTCCATCCAAGTGGATGGGCCGTGGAGGTCAGGACTCTCCGAAGAGTCAACCGGGTCCAGGTAACGTTTGGAGGCATTGCACCCCGTGGCGTCGCCCGTTACAACGAGTAGGTCGGCCCCATTGGGTCAACCGTGGAGGTCAGGACTCTCCGAAGAGTCGACCGAGTCCAGAATCAAAATCATTACACCTCTAATGGGTAACGGCCAGGAGTTACGCCGGTATTCATATCCGGCTTAATGACAGACGTTTCTAACGGCCGACCATTATATCGCCATAAGTGATCTGCAGCGGTTACAAGACCGGCTGCTATAAAAGTCAAGTCATTTCTCCCTTTCAAGTGGCAGTTCCTAAGCTAAGTACCTTTAAGCCATTCTTAGTGCTTTAAACTATTTCTCCATAATTCTGTTTCTGACTTAGGCATCTTAGGCCCTGTGGCTCACACCACACCGATGTGCCCCTAAATTTGCTTTTTTGCAGGCCCTTTGGTCTTCAGCTAAATAAATCATTACTGTGGATATCCGTTGACCATTTTTCTGCATCAACAACAATTTTACCCTATATTAAATACTTAAATTTAATTTTGAACGTACACTGCAACACTTATCAAATATTAAAAGTGTAATTGATCAAATCAATAATTTATTGATGTAATTGTTACAAACTCCATAATCTAGGGGTGGTTTGTACAATTTTTCCTATCTAAAATCCTAAGACCTACATGAAAGCTTTTCAATAGTCCTGCTAGAACGCTAAACTTCAATCAGATCTATTACTTACTCCTTCATCTGAAAACATTTTAAAAATCAATATAAGTACGAAAAATATTCTCAATAATCAATTTTCACATCAAGTTCATAAATTTATACTTTTCAAAACAAAACATAGAAAATCATTTAAACAAAATGATTTCATCAATTAAAGCTAAACAGAACTTGTAGTCGTACTTTCATATTTACAATACTTATACACACGTAGTAAGAAAGATGTATAATTAGAGTAGCTCATACACTAGTTGTTACCTATCGGTAACACTTGACATATACATACATACACAATCTTATTTTATCTTATTAAATTAAAGTGTGCCTTAGACGAAAAATCATTTTTAAACGATTTTGGCCTTCAGCAAATCACATATTTACAAATATGTTTCTCATAAAAAAAAAAAAAATGAAACCCACTATTTTTATCTCGTTGCTTCCTATCAAATTTTAAAAGTATTATAAAGACAAATCTTTACAACTTCTCAGATTTACTACATCTTCCCATTACTGCTTATTATATTTCTTTTAAAATTTGTAACAATACATATTACATATTAGTTGATTTATATTTTTTACATTCTTCTCACATATATAGTTTTAAAATGAATAACCCAATATAAAATAATTGAAGAGGTAAGAATATAACAATTTTGTACTTTAATTTCCATAATGTATGAACATCTTAAGTTATAATGTATGAACATCTTTAGTTATATTTAATTTAATGGTGAAATTTTAAAGGTTGGATAACATTAATTTCTCTCATACAAATAATTATACGTGTGTGTGTGGAACCCTCTAACAACATATTTTCTATGATAATTGGGAAGTTTGTGAGTTTTATCTTATGTGTTGGTGTAATTTTATTTATTTATTTAAGTAATTTTCTCTCTGGAGAGTTTCTTTTTATTTATTTACTGATAAAAATTATTTATTGTTATTTTTAAATTAAAAGCATATAATTCTATATTAACTATTTTACATTTTTACCCATTCTCATATTTATGCTTATAAACAGAGGAGATGGTTAGAATGTGAAAAGTTGAGTATTAATTATCTTTACCCATTCTCATATTTATGCTTATAAACAGAGGAAAAGGGTTAGAATATGAAAAGTTGAGTATTGATTCTACTTAAATTTTCAAAATTTATAAGTTGAAGGAGTTCAAAGGTTTGGTAACTTTGTATCCTTTAACCACATATAGAGTTGATCTTCAACATTGTTTCAGTTGATGCCAAAAAATGGTTAACTTGATCAATGGTAAGATTTTTTTTATCAAGGACGAGAAACCTGTAAAAAAGAACAAACTTAGGCACACCGATGTGGTATATGTAGAAGGACCTCCGATGCCTTGGTCAGTAAAGTGTTTAGAAGAGTATTTGAGAGAGTGCCTTTGAACTTAGAACAAATTACAAAGGTTGTTAGCATAGTTCAGCTTGTTTAAGCTTAGATTGAAATGGAGAATGGTCTGACATCTTATAGCAGCCGGATTTGTAACCGCTGTAGTTCACTTAATGGTGGCTAATGATTAGCCGTTTTAAGCGTCCGCCACTAAGTCGGGAAGGAATACCATCGTAACTTCTGACTCTTACCCCCTTAAAAGTGTAAGGTCTTGACTTGGAAGTTACTTCTGACTGTTACCCCCTTAAAGGTGTAAGGCTTTTGACATGGAAGTTACTTGGTCTCGGTGAACCTTCATGACTCACTCCTAAAAGGGGAGGGAGAGTTCTAACATCCACGGGCGACCCCTTAAGAGGTTCAAAGCCTTCACGTTGTAGCTTCCTGTGATTGCTACCTTTACAGTGCAATAATCTTAAGGGTTACTTGTATTAGAAAGTGTGGGCATCAATCTCACAACTAATTGGTTATGAGAGGAGTAGCCCACCTTATCTTTAGAATGCTTGGAGGACTCCCCATTTTACCGATGTGGGACATTATGAGATCCTCAATACGCCCCCATAAGATGGTGCCTCTTTTGGGCTCACTAATCTTGAATCAAATCTCAATTTCATACTTATTGGACCAAATACCATTTTTGGGTTTATAGATCTCATTTGGACTTAGTCGAATCGTCAAAGAAAGATTCATAACATCCATGGCAAACCCTATGGGTTTTCGCCTACTCGAACGATCTCCTTGAAGGTCGGATTTGGTCTCGGTCAACCCTTACATGCCCTTATCTCCATGGCTCACCCCTAAAGGGGGGGGGAGGGTCCTAACACTCTCGACGTAACTCGAGGTTGTTATTGTAACGGCCCGAACTTTCACCCTCCATTTTCCAAAGTTGGTTTTGTAAATTTTGTAGTTACCAAGACTCTCGGTAATCTTTTGAAATTTATTTTGGAGTAAAGGTGCTTATTTGCGTCACACCTCGAGAAGTGTGAAGTCAGAATTTAAAAATTATTGGTAAATTGGTCATTTTTAGCACTAAGGGCATTTTAGTAATTTGTAGGGATTTTTGGACTTATATAAATGGACAAAAAAGTACTTTTTAGGGTTTTCAGAACCCAATCATTAGCCTCAAGACAACTTTCTATTTTTTCTATGAAAATTCTGAACCTTAGGCCTCGTTTTCACCATTTTTCGACAAAGCGTGACGCCCAATCATTACCTGCAGATTTTTGTGTCGACACCATCATTACTGTTTAGAAGCTGTAGTTCGGGCATTCTTGAGCGCATTTAGTGGAATTCAACCAAGGTAAGGGAAAACATGTCCTTAATCTGGGTTCCTTTGGCTATTTATATGCATGTTTAGGGAAATTTAGGTAGGATTGATTGATGTCCTAAACTGTCTTTCATGTTTTAATATTGTTCGTGTTGTTTAGTTGTTATTGCCAGGTTTACTGGAAAGTAATGCCCTGCTATGTTTTGATAATTTTGCCATGTTGTGAACACGTTGTTTAAGAAAGCTCACATTAAGTAATCCATTATTATGACCCGGGTTGGCTTAGCTCTGTTTAGGGTTGGCCCTGAATCATTAATTATAAAATTCTGGTTGGCTTAGCCCATGGGGTTGCCTCGACATAAAGAATATGAAGACCCGGGATGGTTTAGCCCACTAGGGTTGCCTTGACATTATTGTTCATTATATTCATCATTAGACTCATGCATTCACTACTAATTGTCATATTCATGCTTATATTGATCCCGAATTAGAGATCCTTACTGGGTTTAATAAACTCACCTTTTTTCTCTGTGGGCCTCTACAGGTATGCACGGGCTTTATCAAGATGGTTGATCCGAAGTTGCGGAGACCATGGGCACTTTCGAGTCTTTTATTTTGTTTTCCATCAATGTTTTCTCTTTATTCCTGAATTTTACCTGAGAGCCTGTGTTTATTGTTTTTTACCTTATTTAAATGTTTTACGAATTAGGTACCCTGTTTTTGTTGATTTAGGAACTATTTATGGAATTGTTTAATGAAGCATTTACTTAGTATGTCTTAGTATTTAAAGGTCATTTTACTCATGCATCTAGGGTGAAGGCCTAAGTGAGACGCTTGTTAGGGTCGGGCCTTTACAGTTATCAACGGATCCAGTTATCACTTAGATTCGGTCGACTTTTTGTGGAGGAGTCCTAACCTCCACGTTCGACTCTCGAGGGGTTAGCCGGCCTAAGAAAAGATCGGATTGGCCATGACTGACCCTCGTTGATTAAGGTTGCCATGTCCAACGCTTAAGGGGTCTCGACCTCATTTGATCGACCCCTATGGGGTCTTAGCCTACCTTGGCTGACCATCAGAGGGGTTGGGTTGGCCTTGGCTGACCCTCGGGGGTCAAGGCCTCCATGGCCGACCACCAAGGGGGTCTCAAACTTCTTTTGCCAACTCTTGGGGGATAGGGGGTCGGAATGAGCTTGGCCAACCCTTAAGGGGTCAACGCCTCCATAACTGACCCATTGGGAGGTCGGAGCCGCTTCAGTTATCCTTTGGGAGGTCTAAGCCATACCGGGTATCCCGAAAAATATTTTAACTATAACATTTACCCCCTACTCTTAATTTTTGAACTTATTTTTATTGTCAGAATTTGAAGAGTAACCCGCGCCCTTGATTTCCTTGCTTATGGAATAACACTTCTCTTTTTTTTTTTTTTTTTTAATTATTAAAAAAGTATTCATTTTTCTTGAGAAGCCGAATCTAAGTTCATGGAAAAATGTTAATTTAAAGGATTTTTTTATATTAAAAAGGTCATATTCCTATTTTAAGAATATCTCTTCCTAAATAATATTTCTATGTCCAAAATATCATATTATCTTTTAAGGAATGTATACTTAAGATATTTTTCCTTGAATTATTTTTTTCATAATTTGAAAATTCCATAAAACTCAAACTTTTCCCTACCTTGTCATTCACGACTTTTTAGCCTTGGGGGAGACTTGTTTTGGACTTGATAATTTTTAAAGTGTCTTCCTTTGAAACCGGCTTTTAGGTATGCACATTTTTTAGTTTTTTGTTCATACATGTGTACCTTTTAGAATTTGTTGGCCTTAATTTAGACAATTTTGTCGAAATTTTGGCATCTTTTATGTAAGTATTTTTGAAATTGTGGGCACTAAATAGGGCTTCTTTTTTTGTTTTCATACTTTGCTAAATTCTTGTACCAAGTAGGCTTGCCTTGTGATTTTTGCCTCCTTTAAAGGTACTTTTTAGAATTTTTACAAAGTAAGCCTCTATTTTTGCATTTTTGTATAAAATTTGTCTTCGTTTTAGAGTCTTGACACTTCTTAACATTTTCAAATTTTGAGGCCAATTGGGTTCCCTTATTAGAAACTCGCTACCTTTTGACACTTCTTTAATATTTTGGCTAAGTAGGTTCCCCTTTTAGAGACTCACCACCTTTTTAGCACTTTTCTAGAATTTTGGCTAAGTAGGTTCCCTTATTAGAGACTCACCACTTTTTAGCCTTCTTTAGAATTTTGGCTAAGTAGGTTCCCGTATTAGAGACTCACCACCTTTTACCCTTCTTTAGAATTTTGGCAAAGTAGGTTCCCTTATTAGAGACTCACCATTTTTTAACCATTCTTTAGAATTTTGGCTAAGTAGGTTTCCTTATTGGAGACTCACCACTTTTAGTTATTTTTTGGATTTTTGGCTCTTTTTAGATTCGTTCCTTGAATATTGTCCATGACTCTATCTTTCGTCCTACTTTAGCCTTATCTTCTTAAAACGGACTCGGCGCCGGATGTTGGTAGTTGGATCCGACTCTGAACCGACTGCCTCGGTCTTGACCCAAGGTGACTTAGATAAACTAAGAATGGACTACTACATCCCCTTCGATGGGACCCTTAGGCTACCAGCTGCCCAAGAAGACTATAGTATCCCTCCCCGGGCGAGATGGCTCTTTATACGGCCATGTTTGAGAGGGGAGTTTTGTTACCTCTTATCCTTTCTTTTCAAGAGTTTTTGTACATGGTTGGGATGGCTCCGGCACAGGTGGCTCCCAATACCTGGATGCGTTCTTTAGGGTTCATAGTCTCTGGGATACACTAGCTTTGAAGGCTCTCTAAGTACTCGAGATCTCCTTTCTCTATACCAATTTTTTCAACATCCTAACGTGATCTTGGATGCTACCTTACTCCTTGGAGCAGACTTACTCCACTATTCTTCTATCCCAACTTTCAAAAAGCTTGGTGTGACAGGTGGTTTTTTTCAACTGGCTCTTTGGCCGTTCCTTGTAATGATGCCTTAGTGATTACTCTAAACGCCTTTGGAACATAAGGTATGATCTCTTTTTGTTTCATCTTGCATACTTACAGATACACCTTGCTCACATTTTGTTTTGTTGTGCAGTGCATAAGAAGTTAACCTTTTGCTTTTGGGTGTTAAAGTTCTTTGACTTGGGCATGACCTTCCTGGCTATAGTTATTCATAGTTCCAAGTACTTAACCATTGAGTGGCTCTTTACAGTCTTGTTCTAGAATCTACTATGCCTCATGACGTAGACCTGGGTTCTCCAGACTTGAACGAGGACCCAAGTCCAGGTACATTGCTTTGACTAGTCTCTACCATCTGGGTTGATGCTTTACCGCTCTAAAGCCTTGTTTATTATTTTAGTGGTTATGGATTACGAGCCCACTTTGAGGTGCGCCTTTGATGCGATATCTTGCTACCCATCCAATCTTTTTGTTAGGCCTCTTACCAATGAAACACTGGACCTTACTTTTGAGGGTCATCCTACTGTTGGTGGAGAGGATTATCACCTTTTCCCATAGGTTCCCAATGACTTGAACTGTGGGGCAGATTTGAACTATGGCAAGATAGGCACCATCTCTAACGATGCTTTCTCTTCGGCTTGTCTCAATTTGCACGCTCTTCGAATGCCTTCATTCAATCCTTCATCTAGTTTTTGACTCTTACCTTCTGTAGGACCTTACCGCCCTCATGGATGCTATCAAGGAAATGAGCTTGGTTTCTAGCGTATGGTCTGAGATTAAAACCCCTCCCATGCCATTCTTGACTAGGGATGATTCACAAGTTCTGAAGGAAGGAACACACTTGATGCATGAGGTATATTTGGTAACCTAACTTTTTATCGTATTTTTTGGTTAAGTCTTGAAACTGACTTTATTTTCCTTGGCAGGCCTTTGCACACTTTACTTCAACTTCGCAAAATTTATCAAAGGACTGGTGCTATACAGGCTTCTCATGGACGTCAAGCTCTAACAAGCTCAAGTGGGAATTAGCTCAGGCTTAAGAAGCTCAGCATATTATAGAGGATACCTTGGGTGACCTCCGGGCTTCCACCGAGGCAGCCCAAAGTTCAGTTGGTCGTTCTCACAAGGATGATTTGTCTACCATCTCTCAGCTTTGTAGAGAATTAGTTGTTAGTGAAGGGAAGTTGAAGAGTGCTTCTTACTTGGCTAACCTAGTCAAAAGCTCTTCTGCCTTTCTGATTATGGAGAATAATGCAGACATAGCCACCATAAACGGGTCTAGACTGCATTCAGGAAGGGGACAACTAAGGGAATCTGCTTCCACTTTTCAAGTCGCTCTATGCTAATATAGTTGAGAAGGTAGCCAACCCTTCTCTTC
>JBBMEG010000021.1:9353030-9372429 GCA_037832605.1 Cyclanthera cordifolia
CTCTACTTGGTGTGATGGATGATGTACCGTCCTCCTCGGTCACATCACGGCTTATCAAGACGTGGGTCGTCAGAGCATATTGCATGACTCTGACACTTGGCACACTCGTAGACTTAAAACAAGCATACAAGACTTAAATATCATTGACATAAAAAAGTAACTAGCCACGCTTAAGAGATGCTGCTCGTACACTTCAAATTAGATAAACAGTAAGTAGTTGGAGTTATGATAACAGACTGCAACTGCTTAACAATAAAGCAATGTTCTATCCTAAGAGCATCACCAAAACATACCAATCTATATATTCTATGTATTCAACAATAAATGATTTTGATTTTGAAATCATATAATGTCTTAAAACTCTCATATCAAAGTCCACATCTAAAAAGTAGAAAGAAATAATCAAGTGATAAATACTAGATATTATAACACACGTACAAATCAAAATCATTAAAGTTTAAACTTCATTTATACATATATTATTTCTATAGTTTTATTTTAGTTTACAATAGTTAGGATGGTGACTTTACAACTGGTAAAGATGGCCAACAAGAACAATTATTTCAATGGTGTATACTCATAATTAACAAAAAATCCATTATCAAATTGTTGTTGAACTAAAAGAAGAATACAAATAGTAAAGTTAACTACAATTAGCTTTATCTTATTTACAATAATGTAATTCTCTTTTAATATTCTTCTTTTAGAACACTAGAGTATTAGAGAATTTAAACGACAAACATTATCTAGTATATTAAGATGTTGATTTTTTTTTAAAATCGAAACTTTTGTTCCACTATATCCGAAGTAACCACGTCCATCCTTAGCCAAGGTGTTGAACTGTTACGCCATTCTCTTTTAACATTCATCTTAAAAGAACAAACAACTCTACAATGCCTTTTTCTTTAACATCAATTTTGAACTCTTTATATTACTTATTTCACTAAAAGCAATGTCTTAACAATTTACTTATTTCAAAATTCAAGCTCAAACCCAAAATCTTCTCTAAAGATCTTTGCTGAAATCCTAATTGATACTTGGAAAATACTGGACGTTGCTATTTATCATTTAATCTACCGTATAGATTAATTAAACCATAACTTTAGTTTTATTGTTTAGAGATAATTCAGTTCAACACGAAGATCACAAGTTCAATTCTGTAAATCAGTATTTGTAATATTTTTATCAATTGTACTAAAAAAAATAGAGCATAACTTTAATATTATGTATAACTTATGCCAATAATAGTAATAGCTCAAATGTACCAATTGTAGTGAAAAATAAAATAAATATTTTGATCCTCATGTTTGACATTTGGTTCACAAAATTTTAAAAGTCCAAATCATGAATTTTGAGATATATTTTATTTTAGTTTCTAAATTTTTAAAAATCTAATTTTAGTCTTTATACTTTACACACAAAAAAAAGTTTTATAAAAAATTTGAAGTTAATATTAGTTGAAATTAATTCAATAAAATTAATAATTTTAAAACAATCAAAAGGCAATATAAACCTATTTTAAAAATTTATAGAAATAGATTATAATTTTTTGAAAACAAAATAAATTATAAATACAAATTTTAAGTTTTTATTTTTAAGTTTGAAAAATTAAACCGAATAAAACGTGGGGTATTTGGGATGATATTTTGAAAGTGTATTTCAAATTAGTATTTATTGAATCTCCTAAAAAAACTATATCTAAACAAATTTTTTACTGCAATCCTTACTTTTAAATAGTCAAAAATAAATACTCATTCTAAATTTTTTTTTAATGTAATCATTATTAATTATTACTCTTAAATAGTCAAAATAAATTTTCATTCTAAATATTAATTTTAAATACTCTTAAAAACTATATCCAAACAATATTTTGACTGCAATCATTATTTCTAAATACTCAAAACAAATTCTCATTATATATACCAATTTTAAATATTCTTAAAAATCATCTCCAAAACAAGCTTTTGGCGGCAAAAATTTCAAAATAAATTCTCATTCTAAATATTAATTCTAAAAACTCTTAAAATCTCAATCCAGCCATGTTAAAGTTGAAACTAAAACTAGAATTTTAAAATTTTAGTCCCCGTTTGATAACAATTTTGTTTTTTGTTTTTGGTTTTTTAAATTTCTTCTACTCCAATACATAATTTTTATGACTTTGATGCATACATCTTACTTGTGTTTTAAAAACAAAATCAAAATTTGAAAGCTAACAAAAAGTAGCTTACAAATACTTTTTTTGGTTTATGAAATTTGGTTAGAATTCATATACTAAAAACAGACATATGTTAAGAATTGAAATAAATATAAGAATAAATTTTAAAAACAAAAAACGAAAGACAAAATTGTTATCAAACATCACAATTAAAATTAAAATTTTGAAATGTTAAAAGAATAAAATGTTATTTTACGTTAAAATAAGATAACAAAGAGAGACTATCCATTCGAATTCACGTGTTTGTGTTTGATGAATTTAAAAAAAATAAAATAAATAATAATAATAAAATAATAATACAACTTATTATCCACTCGATCAAGTTTCCAATCTAAAACTCATTTTATTGTACTCAAAAAAATAAAATAAAAACCTAAATGATGATATCATAACAAACACGCAAAATCTAAATGATGATATCATAACAAACACGCACCTATGCCCTCAAGATTCCAAACTGCTGAATATTTGGCGGTCGAAATTCATCTCAAGCTTCGTTACTGAGTTTCATTGCCAAAAGGTTTTTCCCAAGCTTCACGGAAGCCATTGCTATTTGGGAGCTTCAAAATCTTCATCTAGGATTCAATTCCGGCCGTTGTGCAAGCGTTGAGTAAGTTTTATGATTCCATTCTCTCTTTCAATTCAATTCTCACCGAGTTCCTTCTGAAACTCAATTTCTTTCATCATTATAAAAATGATCGCTTATTTGAAATTAGAGATGTTAGCTAATTAGTTTAGATAAATGACATGTGATTACTGATGAATGTGTCTGTGTAAATGTAGTTATATGCTTTGGAAATTGGTTTTTTCGGAGACTTTTTCACTCTTATGTGGTATGGAGTAGAAGAATTAGTGAAAAGGCTGGAGTGATGTATAAATTTATAATTTGGCGAGGATTATCATGATTATCTTGTATTGGTGAATGAGTACCATGGGCCAGATTGTTAACTTCTTGCTACTGATCAAGCTTAATGTGCTAAAATTAGCTTAGTTGGTTTAGTTATGTAGTTGTGGTTTAAAAGTAGTTTTAGTCAGTTCCAACCAGAGCAATAGCTAAGTGTGTCCATGACAAAGAGATCCGGGTTCGAATGTTTGACTCATGATTTTTGTTGAACTCAAAAAACTAGTTTTAGTCAGTTAAGTATACTGAACTGGATTCTTTTTCAACGGGGATTTGTTGTAACTGGCTGAGATTTGGTTGAGTTTTATGAAAATGTATTTTCTGTTCCTCCCTCTAATCTTTGTGGCAGGGTTTGTACTTTTAGGCGGTGTATTTAAAAGTGCAAGGCTTACAAAGGCATAATGACACTTTGGAGCCTGAGGCGCAAGACCACACTTTTTTTTCAAGGCGCACCATGAATCGACAAAACAAAAAATATAAATAAATGTGTATTTATACACAAAACACATTTATTAATCTCTTTCAATATAGATTATTTAATGTAATGACCATTTAAAAACATGAAATATTAAAATGTTAATCCCATAAAAACCTAAAATCCTAAAGATCAATTTTATAGTCGCTAAATACATATTCATCCCTTTTAACTCTGGCAATAAGTAGAGAGAACATGTGAGTGAATTGTGTTTAGGGTTGATAATTAGGTTTTTATTTTGATAAAACACTAAAGCAATGGTTGATTGAATTTGAAATCCAAAAAACAAAACAAGTAAAATTTTACAATTTTACTTAGATTTTAAACAAATAAAAAATTGTATATACACACAAGTACGCGCTCCCATCAAAGGTGCTCGCCTTTCGCGGGCCTTTCTATCCGAGCTCGTCTTTAGAGCTTTTTTGTGCTTGATGTGTCTTTTGTAGTTTTTTAGAACACTGACTTTAGGTATCTCATACTTGACGAACAAAACTTCCTTTGGCTAAGAAATGGTCATACATTCAAAGACTGGAAGAAGAATGTTCGGATTTTCTCAGCATAATCAGGGAGGCTAAGAGAAGTATCTGTTTATATTTAACTCAAGAAAAAAGAACTAGAGTGAAGAATTTCAAATGGATCCACGCATAATCATTATTTTTTTAAATGAAAACACGTAAAAATGTTTTCACTTCTTTTTTTGACATTGAGTCAAATTTTCATTTGAGGAACTTTATGTTTTATGTTCTTGGTATTATTTCCATGGCTAATGTTGATATTTGCCTTGAACTTTGATGCCCTGTGATTACTTAGTCGGGATTTAGTTGTCCGGTCAGTGAGTCAGGGTTTAGGGGAGATGCCTCATTGGAGCTTTGGAGGCTTGGAGGCAACGCTCCCAAAATCTAGACGAAATTGTAACTAAGTTTATGTTTCGTATTTGAGCTTTTATGTATTTGAGCCGTTTGTTGTAATAGGATTTTATGCGTGTGCACTATTATAAACTCTCTTAAAACTCTAGCCTTCTTGTATATGTTCTCCTTAATCAAATTGCTTTCCCCTCTGCCTATGGATGTAGCTAACACACTGTTAGTGAACCACGTAAATTTGTGTATTTGTTTCTCACTTTCTCTCTATTTATCTTGATTTTGTTTTGTTTTCGTATTAGCTAATGTAAAAACATTAGAATTTTCATATTTCCTTTTATAGTTCATGAGTCTTTTTGTTCATCATTAATAGGAGGAGCCTGTCAATATGGAGATTTGTGCTCCAAGGTACACATTCTTTTCTATATTAGAAAATTATTGCTATGAAGTCTCTAGTATCTTGTTGACTTGAGCTTCAGAAAGTTATTGTTGTGAAGTCTGACACTAAGTTTTGAGAACCTGATGCCATTATTACTTATTTTATGCTCTTGGTTAGGACTTCTCTGAACAAAAAAGTTTTACTGAGTTCCAAGATTGTAAGAAAGTTAAAGAGGGAAAACTTGAATAACCCTTCATGCAATATGGTGACCTGGATTTTTAGGATGGGTTTTTGCAAGTTGATCCATTCTCATGAACCTTCTGTGACGACACATCCTCAGAGTTATTGGACTCACAAAAGGTATTCATTGCCTGTCACTTCAGAGGAATCTGCAATGCAATCAGAAGATCCTTCTCTAGATGAAGAGGATATTGTAAGTGCTGAGGAAATTCTGGATCAGCCCCTTAGCAGCGAGCTGGTAATGTGTACTGTATACATTAAGGTTCAGAATTTAATACTTTCATTATAATGATTGATGGATACTAATCTGCTAATTGACAGAGAATAGACTAAGTTACCACCTATTTCTTATCATTTCTTTTCAACTTCCGCCCCCAGAATCTTTCTTAAAAAAAATTAGCTTTCATTACCGAAACAGTGTTCTCTTTTTTCATGATTTCTTGTTGCCTTAAGTTAATTATATCTTTTGTGTTGACTGCCGATGTTCTAATGAATTTAATGCTGTTTGATGATTGACGTATCTTTGAACGTTTGCAAATTCGATGTTAGTGGTTCGTGTCATGATTACAATGATTTCCACATACGCATTAAAAAAAAAAAGTTCAGAATGGCACTTGCATTGAGCATGGCTAAAAGTGATTATGTGGAAAGTGTTCAGAGTTATTTATTTATTTACTATATATTATTGTATTTTTGTAGGTCCATTTGGCCCATTCTACGTAGCTAGGGTTTGCACTTGTATTCCTATGTATAGACTTGACTAACTTGAATAAAATTACGAACTTTTCGTCTCTTTAATGTATTTATGGTATCTGAGCTTCCTATATGTATTTGCTTTGCTTTTATATCTGTCTGGGATTTTAAGTCGATCTCAGCCAATTCTAAATTTGAAACATAGATGTAAAAGAAAATCAAAAGGCTTGCCATGGTTTACTAGGAAGCACGGACACTTCTATTTTGACAAAGTATCCTTGTCGGACACATGTCTGATACCAAAACTTTCGAACCCTCTTCAATCACGTGTCCGACATTAAAATTTCCTTGTCTCCTTTATTATTATTATTTTTAATTTTGGATACTTCTTAGACACGCCATGGACACTTCATGGACACCTCATTTTAGATTCTTTATTTCAAATGGATGATGAAACGACGAGTAGTGTTGGTGGAGATCGTAGACAACGGCGTCTATTGAAGATAGATGAACTAAAATGTAAAAAGGAAAGAAAGAGAGAAAATAAAATGGAGAAAAGAAAAGGAGGTACAAACTAAAATATTTTGAGATTGTAAAGGATAGGCTTATAAATTTTGTTTTGTGTGCTTTTAGTAGGCAATGATGAAGTTTTGTTTCTTATTGGATTTAAATGGACTCATATAACTAACTAGATGGGTTAACTTCATGTTCATCCTTGTTTGAATTATTTTTCATAGTAAAAAAACTAAAATAGTTTGGATTTAATCTTTTAATCGTATATCATAAAAAATGATAATAAATAACATGTCTTCGACGTATCCGTGTCTTGCTTTTTAAAATAATGGCTTGTCTGCTTGTCCATGTCATGTCCATGTTCGTATTCATGCTTCTTAGATGGTTTAGGAGTTTAGAACTTCGTGTGTTTTTAGGAAGGTTTCGGAATGCTAGTGTCAGTAGATGACAAATTAGGGAGGTATTTGATATCATGGGTTCAAACTTTGGGCCACCTTCCTACATTCTCCGTGTATTGTAGTTTTATGTAAATTTGTTTCAATTTAGTCAGTTGTGAATATCCAAAAAATAATATTACGTTTGTAAGTGAAGAAAAAAAATGAGAGAGATAAAGCTGCAGTGAAGGA
Source organism: Cyclanthera cordifolia (assembly GCA_037832605.1). Lineage (NCBI taxonomy): Eukaryota > Viridiplantae > Streptophyta > Magnoliopsida > Cucurbitales > Cucurbitaceae > Cyclanthera > Cyclanthera cordifolia. The sequence continues at coordinate 9,359,933 of JBBMEG010000021.1, forward strand.
ATACATAGATATTCAATCTTTAAAATAGCTGTTTCATTATCAAAAGTTCAAGAATATATGCTCCATTTTGTAATTACTATTTCTCGAACAAGTTGTAATGTTATATAAGTTACAACCCCATTTCCTATGATAGACTTCAGATCATATAAGTAAAAATGACATGAGTTGATGAAAACATAACATAATATAATGCCTGATTGTGTACGAGCTGGAAGGTGATAGCTTCAATACACAAAAATATTGTATAAAAATGCTAACAAATTCTCATGGGCATGTCTTTAACACTGAGGCTATTTTACTTCCATTCTGAATGTTTCTTTTCAGAAAACAAGATTTCCGGCTTTTTTATCTGCGAAGATCTGAATAGTTATAATTAATTGCAGCTAAATGCATTATTGGCTGATTCAGAAAGGGAGAAGCTTGTCAAAAAACTCAGTCATGCTAATCAGCAGAACCGACTTCTCAAACGACAGGTGTAAAGACACATGAAATTTTTTATGTTACATGTTAACGCAAGTTCTTTTCATTACACATATGCATGCTCATTTTTTCTACTGTTACTTTTTTTGGTAATGATGTTTTATGTTTACTATATCTTCTATTGTACTGGTTTAGATAGATGGTACTGATTAAATAAAAACTAGAATCATTAAACTATATCTATTTTTTTCCAACATTTACAGAATCTTAAATTGTTTCCAAAATATGTAATATATATGTGTATATACATATATTGTTTGTGTGTGCGCACACTTGTATGTGTGTATGAATTATGTAGGGAATTTGTGGAAGGTAGCAAATTTTAAAAATATTTCATACTTATAAAATTATAACTTTTGTTGATTGAAATTATTTCAACTTTTGTTGTCTTCAATCAGTTTAACTTGATTGAAGAAGTCATGAGTTTCACTTGATAACATCAGTTCATTGAATCTTTTCTAAAATTTTCACATCCATAGAATTTTTTTTTCCTTTTTTTATCATTCATGAAAGTTCCCCAATACTTCAGTTAATTAGTATATGTGGTACGTTGAGCTACACGTTTAGTTCCTCGTCCATAGAACAGAATTAGTTTGACTGATGTTGCTTTTTTAATTGAGTTGATATTTCACTTGTTAAGCTCTCCCTATTCTTTCAAGCCAAAATTCCCATTAGATGCATCTAAATATATTGATCCAAAAGATTAATATTGAACACTGTAAATTCCTTTTATCACCAAAAAGAATATATTTGTTGACTACTGTAAATTTTATATGTTTGACTCCTGGGAATTTGAGATGGTTGATGGTTCTTCTTTCCTCGATTCTTTTAAGGCATAGTATTGAGGGATATTGAAATTGATGTGTGTAGCTGAACTATATGGTATCATTGGTGGAACAGAAAGTCTAATCGCATTTTATCTTTCCAGCTACATGTAAAGGACAATGATTTAGTTAACGTTAAGACCGATCTTGCTGACTTGGACCATGAAATTCAGGTTAGGCTTCATTCTAACCAATTTATATCTTCCATGTTTTTGTTTTCTCTATTTCTCCCCTACACAATAATCATAGAAGTTGTAATCTAATTCTTTAACGTATTTTTTTGTAATGTAAAGGTTTTAATCAAACTAGCAGAAGAAATAGCACAGTATGGTATTCCCGAAGGTACAAGGAAGATTAATGGGAAATACATTCATTCTCACCTTCTCACAAAACTACTAGGTATAATGAAGGTTTAAATCTTTGATTCAGTGTTTTGAAGGCGAACGCCTTTTCTCGCCTATGGCCATATCCTTGCACATAGGCGATATTGCGCCTCTAAAAGAATCAAGGCGAGCACCTTCAATCAGGTCCTCGCCATTTTGCGCCCTGCATCACCTTCGTGTCAAGCCAAGGCGTGTGCTTTGTTAAAATTTTGTTTATTTATCAGTATGCTAACTTAATACCCACTAGAATAATCTAGAATTAGTTCATGATGAAGTCCAACAACAATACAAAGTCTCTATTATTAAGGATATAGAATTTGTTTAATTGTTATTTCAAATATGTGTGTGCGCTTATGTGCATGTGTTTAATTTTTATTTGAGTTACTTGATGTAGAATCTTTATTTATTTATACTTTTAGTTAATTTTTTTTTATACAAATAATAATTTAATATGTTTGGTGTATCATATAATAACATAATTTGTGTGTTTTATTATTCTTTTACTTTTTAATATTATTACGTATGAATTTGAAATTATATGGGAATTAAAAATGTTTTATATATCAATTTATGCTTGTTGGAGATACTCGCCTTCTGGTAATTCTCCCACATTGGAAAGGTGAGGATTCTTCAACACATTTAAAGATAGGGTGAGGTACTCCCCTCATAGTCAATTAGTTTTGACATACATGCCCACACTTTCTAATTGGTATCAAAGCTTCAGGTTATTGACCCCCGAATTCCGAGGACCCCCAAGTGGGCAAAATACTTAAGCAGACATTTCATGATCCAAAAAAGTTGGATCCCAAAAATGGCGCCATTTTGAGGGGGCATGTTGGAGATACTCACCTTGTGGCAATTTTCCCACAATGGAAAGGTGAGGATTCTTCAACACATTTGAAGATAGGGTGAGCTACTCCCCTCATAGCCAATTGGTTTTGAGATAGATGCTCACACTTTCTAATGATGCTCAATATATTATTTAGTTATGCATTTTGTTAGTTGCGCCTTTCTTCACTTTGGCTTTGCCTTTTTATCGCCTCTCGCTTTGAGGCGATCAAGGAGAGTATTGCCTTACACCGCGTCTAGCGCTTTGAAAACACTGTTTTGATTTCAATGAAAGTGGATTTTTTCCTCCGCTCCTGAGTTTTTATTATCTTACCTTTCCATAAAGGTTTCTACTTTTACTCCAAAACGTATAGTTGACTTGTTATTTATTGGACTTTTCTTTTTCTTTGAAGCTGTACATAAAAAGATAGAGGATCAAATAAAAGGTATGGATTTGGTGCAATCAAAAGAAGTTCAATTATTCTGGTATGGAATGGCTGAGGTAAGATCAGAAAATTCTATAATTTGTTTGATTTTTCTCCCTTTCTCAAGGTACTCTGTCTTTCTATATTCTAAACCTTTGTGCTTATTTTTTTAATAATAAGCATGAAATTTCTTTTAATAATAAACATGAAATTTTATTAGTAAAATGAACATAAATAAACAAAAGGTCTAATAAAAACCTTCAATTATTCTGAGAGAAGAAACCAAGTAGCTAAAATATGTTGAAAGATAAATTAACTCCCGGTCGCAATTACTTTGAGGTGCTTAGATTTTTTTTCTTCTTTGAGAGAGGTGCTTAGACTTTCCATGAGTGGATTGTCAACAACTTCCCGAACTAATCGTTAATGAATCTTAATACTCTAATGGTATTATGGATGGTTGTGTCAAGAGGCATGAACACGAGATACAGACGGGAAACAAACCATTTTTTTAAAATGTAGGACGCAAACACATTAGTGAGACGTTATTTATTATTATTATTATTATTATTATTATTATAAAGTATTAACGGTTCAAACTCAAAATATTTAGTTTTTACTATTTATGAAAAATAATTAAAATAAAAATGTAAATTTAGTTACTGTTTAAATTTAACTCGCATAGTTATATCGTACATGAGTTTCATTTAAATCCAATCTTAACAAAATCCCACCATCTTTTAAATGCGTACAATAAGCGAACAAAACGGAATTTATAAGCAGCCCTTGACAATTGCAAAATATTTTTGTTTTTTCTTCCTTTCTTCATTTCCTTCCTCTCCATTCTATTTTCTCTTCTTTTCATTTTCTATTTTTTGTCCATTAACTGCCTTCACCACTTAAAAGGTACACTTTTTAAATGGTGTATACACAAAGTGTTTATGGTGTGTCCAAGTATCAAGAGAGAGAGAGAGAGAGAGAGAGAGAGAGAGAGAGAGAGAGAGAAATTTCACATGTTAGAAACGTGTCCGAAGAGTTTTTGAAACTACCGTGTCTGACCCGCATACTTTGCCAACATATTTGAATCCGCTTTCACATGGTTAAACTTCAAAAATCAATTAGATTTTTCGTTTTATTTATTTTGTTTCTTTAAAGGTTCTTTCATGCATTATTGCCATCATTCTCATAATTTTATTATCTTCATCTTTTAATAGAGTGTGCAAGTTATGGGAACTTTTGATGGCTGGAGTGGTGGGGAGGACTTGTCACCTGAATACACTGGTGCTTACTCTAAGTTCTCAACAACTTTAAGGCTTAAACCTGGAAGGTATATATATCTTCTCCCTTGCCTTTCTTATCTCTCTCCATTATTCTATAGAAGATTTTGTAATTTTATTTTATCATATGATTAACTTTATGACCAGTAGTTATATAAATCGTTGATTAAAATTTAACCTATTATTGGTTTTTTCTAATATATTTAATGGTACGAAATAAAGTTCTTGGTAAAAGAAGTTTAATTTACAATTTACAAAGATCAAGAGCGTAATGTGTTGTGCTGTATTGAAAATTATTTTTAGATGTTATTTTTTTTAATATATTTGTAGGTACGAAATAAAGTTCTTGGTGGATGGAGAGTGGCATCTATCTCCAGAATTTCCCACTGTTGGCGAAGGTTTGATGGAAAATAACCTGTTAGTTGTGGAATAGTTCTGCTGTCTCTCATTCAAAAGCATGTAGTAATCAATTCTTAAATCAAGGTTATTAGGGTAATTTATAGTTTATATCTTCTTAAATAATAGCTATTGCAATATTTGGTAGAAACATGATCTTTACATCTTTGCATGATCTTCTCCTTTGCCAATTTTTTCTTTCTTATAATCAAACGTTTTTCTAATTCATTAATATTTGAGATAGATAATTCGAACTCAAGACCTCTAGTTGAATGAGACATGTTTATGATTGTATTTGCAATATGAGTTGCCACGTTGAACGCATGTATGTATGTAGTTAAAATGGGTTTGTTCGAATTGTAAACACACAAAACTGGGCATTTGAAGTTATACGGACCGTAAACACAGGAATCCATTGAAAGTAGAGAAAATCACTTGCTGGAAAACCGCAAGTTCAAGGTGAGGTGGTGTCGACCCGATGCTTCGAGTTATGGCATGGTGATGCTGCCTCACAAAATTGGGCATTTTGTCTTCCACGTCATTTGGAGCATTGTGGAGAACGGAAACTGAAGGAGATAAAGAAAGGCTTAGGAGAGGAAGACGAAGAGATGGAAGAGTTTTGTAATAAAGAGAGAAGGATATATTTACTTCATTGCATACATTCCTAGGAGCAATAAGCTCTATTAAATACAATGAAGAATTGGTATGCAAGCTTCATTAAATACATTGATGGACAATAGATACTGACGAATACTAAACCGAGAAAGAAAACAAAATAGTAGAGAAGGTGGTTAGGAAGTACAACAATATTAACGAGAGAGCTGAGCGGGAATCAAGGAGTTGTCACCTTAGAAGTTAAGATGGTGTTTTTACAGTCTCCCTCAAATGAGCGTTGGCAGGAATTGAAACCCAAGTTTGACTCGAATAGATTAGAAGTGTTGAGGAGGTAATGACTTAGTCAGACAGTCATTTAGCTGATCACTAGAACGGATGTGGTGAACTTCAATTTTGTTCGATAAGATTTGATCACGAATAAAGTGAGCATCCACTTCAATGTGCTTAGTGCAGGCATGAAAAACAAGATTACGTATTAAGGCACTTGTTGAGACATTGTCGCACCAGGTGATTGGAACAGTTGAGAGAGACATTGTGCATATTTGAAAATATTAGGCAAATAATAACTTGATTGAAAAATCTTTGTAGCTATCATTGCTCCTCCAAAATGTCAATCATATATTGAAGCATGGCACCCTTCAAGATTTCAACACTTTCTTTTTTTGAAACACATTTTCATATAATGTTACAAGCCTATTGTTTATATAAAAATGGCTTATCCCAAAAATAGTTTTTAACATCATGCAAGATTTTTTTTTTTTTTTTTTTTTTCTTTTGGTGATGGTACAAATCTTGTGGTATCACATCACTTGCTAAGTAATTGGCAAAATCAGCAAATCATGATGTATCATTGTCTTGATCATTGGTTATCATAAACAACTACTCTTCAATAAAAGATTCATGAATCTCAGGTTGCTCGAACATAACTTGTTCTTCAATTTGTGATAAGTTGTCTTCGACTATATTCTTGCTACCGTTTTAGTCTAATATTTCTATATCAAACTCTTGTAACAATAACACCACCTATTTAACCTCGATCGTGCATTTGCATTGGATATAATATATTTAATTGATGTGTGGTCTATATAGACCAACACCTTAGATCCTATTAAGTATGATTAAACTTATCAAAAGCAAAAACTACAGCTGGCCATTCTTTTCCAATGGTTGTATAGTTTTATTGGGCTTCAAAAACTACAGCTGGCCATTCGTTTCCAATGGTTGTGTAGTTTTATTGGGCTTCATTTAAGGTCTTACTTGCATAGTAAATGTGATGCATGATCTTTTCTCTCTTCTGCCTAAGGATTACTCCCACAACGTAATCGTTGGCAACACACATGACTTCAATTGGTTTATTCCAATATGGAGTAGCAATAATTAGTGTAGAGACTAAGGCTTTCTTAAGAAAATTAAATGCTAAAACATAGATTCATCAAAATTAAAAGTTCGGTTTTGCTTTAGCTATAAACACAAAGGTCTATAAATTTTTGAAAATTCTTTGATGAACCTTCTATAAAATCTTGCATGTCTTAAGAAACTCATAAGTCCCTTCACATTTTTTGGGTATTTCAACTTCTCTATATCTTCTATTTTTACCTGATCTACTTGAATTCCTACCTTTGAGACTCTAAGGCCTATCGATATTTCCTCAGTTACCATGAAATGACATTTTTCCTAATTTAAAACTAGGTTGGTCTCCTCACATCTCTTTAAACCTTTTCCTAAATTGTTTAAACATGTATGAAATTTGAAATCATCTATAAAACTTCCATAATCTGCTCTACCATATTCGAGAATATTGTCATCGTGCACCTTTGGAATGTCGCTGGGGCATTGCACAACCAAATGACATTCTTCTAAAAGCAAATATTCCATATAGGTAGGTAAACGTGATATTTTACTGGTCTTTTGGATCTATTGTAATCTGGTTGTACCCTGAATAACCATCTAAGAAACAATAATATTCCTGCCTAGCTAATCTATCTATTATTTGATCAATGTAAGACAAAGGAAAATGGTCTTTCTTGGTGGCCTTATTCATTCTTCTATAGTTCATACACACCCTTCATCATATTACAGCTCTGATAGAGATCAACTCATTTTTTTTCATTTTGTACTACAGTCACTCCTCCATTCTTAGGTACACAATGTACCGAACTAACCCAGGTATTGTTTGAAATTGGGTATATTACACTCATATCTAACCACTTATGATATCTTTCTTTACTTCTTTCATAGTTGGATTTAGCCTTCTTTGATGTTCTACTGGCCTAAACTTATCATTTTCTAGATTGATTTTCTGCATACAAAAGGTAGCACTTATTTCTTATATATTTGCTAATGTTCATCTTGTTGCCATTTTGTTTTGCTTAAGTAATGTAAGCAACATCAATTCATCTCCTCGAGTAAGTTTGCTAAAATTACAATGGGTGGCATTTCATCTTCCCCTAAATAAGCATATTTCAGATGCTCTAACAAAGGATTCAGCCCAAACTTCGACAGTTGTTCTATTGAAGGCTTTATTGGAAGCGATGACCTCTTATTAAGATTCAATGAATCCAATTTTATTACCTTGGCCAAAATCTCAAAAATCTCTAGCTCATTGTCATTAATGATTTTTTCTTATACATATTATGTTATGTTAATACTTTTCGTGCTGCTGCAGCAATTCAGTTTCCATAACCTCGTATATTGTTGCCTCTAGAATGCTTACCACTGAGCAGTCCTCAATTTTTATCGGGTATTTCATAAAATAAAAAAAGTTATATTATATCGATTGGTCATTCATTCTAAGTGTAATTGTACCTTCATACACATCTACTAAAGTCCTACCCGTCTTTAGGAATGACCTTCCTAAAATTATAGATATCTCTTACTTGCCTCATAATCTAAAATGATAAACTGAACTAGCACATTTTATATTTCCCCTTCTAGCTTAGTGATCAACCAATCTGCTAACTATAAGGTAACAATGGTTGGTCTTGCCTTCCTTGAACAAAATCACACAGAGATGTTCACAAATGTCGCCCTCCTATAGATACAAGTATCGTAAATGCTCCAAGATCGCTGAATTCTCATCTTCACAATCACACTACATTCCTCATTCAAAGACATTACTTTAAATTTCTCAAACTTACTATATTCCATCAAAGCTAGCTTTATAAATTTCATATACTTTTGCATCTATCTAAGTGAATCAACTAAAAGTAAATTAATGTGTATCCCCATCAAAATGTTCATAAACTTTTCAAAATGCGTGTCTTCTGACTTCTTTTTCTTCAACCTCTAAGGGAAGATGGTGGAGACACATACTCAGTTATCTCAATTTTCTTCCCTTTCGTTGCAGCATTGCTGCTTTCTGCTCCACTTTCTTCTATTTTCTCTTTCCTTTTTTTCAATTCATTGTCATATGAAATCTTCTAACTTCTACTCTTTTCACTTCTATATCCACAAGTTTCTTAATTTCTTTCTCTTCTTACATAATCAGCACTACATCAATTGCTTGAACTTTCTATTTTTCTTTCATCTTGATTAATTTCAATATCTGTTGGATGTTTTTCTAAAGATCTTTGCTTAAGCTCATTAGCTAGTTGGCTCATTTGGATCTCTAGATTTCTCACGATTGTTTACTTTGAAGCATAGCCTCATTTTTTGTTATATACTCTTTAACTAAATTTTCATTGGTGTCTCACATGCTTGCTGGGGCATAATGCCCTTCTTATTAGGCATGTTCTATTACATATTATACCCTTGATTGTATAGAGCATTTTTGTTACCAAAACCAGAGGAATTTCTATATGGGTTTTGAAATTTTTGTTGGTTAAATCCATTGTTGCCATTAATAACTACATTCCCTTGACCACTCAGGATTATGATCATACTAGCATACGATCATCCTAGTGAAATTCTTTATCAATATACATAATGGACTTATAAAATAGATCATCATATTGCTGGTTTAGTCTTATGCATAAACTATTTTTGCATAGGCATCCCCACTAACATGTCTCCATATGAACAACTAGGATCAGGTTGTCTCCAGTCATTGCAAAGTGGGTCATACTAACAGTATCACCAAGACTTAGACGCCCAACCTTAGTCTATACACTATAAACGTTTTAGGTTATTAAGTGGGAACTATATCCACTTGTATGTCCCGCATACTAGTTCAAATGTTCATCTTCATAATCGATGGGTTGCTGAAGTAAGGCTATAACTACAACGCAGTTCGCATTGGCTAAGCTCTAAAACATAACCCCCAGCATTTGAAAACGCAAGTGTACGCTTTAATTTGTATCAAGTAATAAATATATACAAGTCATCTTCTCAAGAACCGGTTCTTTTAGTAAACTCATATTCTGGATTGGGTAAAGTAAACAATAAAAAAAGTTAGGGATGGTATATTAGTTTGTAATGCAGGTGTGGAATACATATTCAAAGCGGCAAGCATTGTCTTCAGTTAAACAACATAGAGAGCAATACTCACTGTATTAAAACATGCATAGTAAAAGGGGTGCTAAGCAACATTCAATATATTAATAATAAGAATACAAATATCATTAACTAAGACTATTGGCATGTTAAGAAGCAAAGTTTATACTGTACATCAATGTCTTCTCCTGAAGCATATTCTCTCTTAATGCTAACCGCATTAAGGATGTCGTACGTATTTATTAATGGGCTGGTTACGGGGTGCCTTCCCTAAACCTACAGAATAGCATGAATAGAGACTTGATAACAGCAGTAAGGATCACTCTTCACCTCTTTCTCCCGAAACAAAGGGAAAAAAAAGCAAACAAAAAGTGAATGATCAGTCGATCCATGTTAATTAACTTACTTACTTTGTAAACTATAACATCTTCCTTGTCTTAACTAATCAACTGAGTTCATTATGATTAATATATCTTGAAATCACTTAACAAAAAATGTATGTAGCATTAATAATGCGGTAGGCGTTGCTCTACTTCTATTAAAGAGAACATTATCTCCACATAAGACTACAACATAACTACTACAACAAAGTAAAAGCATAAACTAATGCAGTAATAATAAATGACAAACAATAAGTAAAATAACTTGCATTAAATTAAATAGTTCAAAACAATAAATAAGTTACAATGCATAAATAAATATTTTAGACGAAAATTAAAGTCAGAAAGAAATAGTAGAAGAAGCCTTTTGCTTATATGTCACTCACAAACAATGCTACGACTACCTTGTAGCTCAGCTTCTTGCCAAGATAGTTGGAAACAATATCCTTGGCATTCACAATGTCCTCAACTGTGAGAACAATTCTCTCTCTTCGATTTTCTAAAATTCAATACAAACAATTAACTTTCACATTGGCTTCAAAATTCGACATTTGATTTGCTGGTTGAAGGTCTTAGGACAAAGAAATCCTTGTTTTTCTCCCTACTATACCACTTCCATGATTGTAGGATGCTAAATTTAGAATGTTGTTGACTTGTTGTCAAAGTATTCTTGCTTGGGCAAGCAACGACAAATCATGGTCGTTCATCACCCTTTGAATCATTCTAAGTTTATTTATTTAATTTTTCATATGTTTAATTCTTATCAAGGTTGAATGTGGCCAGCATTGGGAATGCATTGCCTTTGTCAATGCCTTTAACATCTGAACTTCTGCACCTATATGAAAATGTGGCTAGCATTAGGAATGCTGCAAGCATCGGCAACATTCTGGCTAAACTGATGTCTTTAGCTTCCTTTTCATGTGCTTATCATGAATGCTCACAATAATGTTGATGAGTTTTAAGCAATAAAATGCGAGAAACATTAAAAAAACATGCTTTAAAAGTGCAATTTCAACATATTTCATATTTAACGTGACTAAATGGACAAAGTTATATATTTAGCCTATTTTCCATATAAAATCATGCAATTCTAATGATATTAACTTCAAAATACATGAAATCTTACTAAAAGTAAGCTAAATAACCCTCTATATGGAGAGTTATCAATAACCAGTGCTTATCACCATTAATCTAATTGGTACGATAGGTCGGGATAATGTTTATAATTTAAATGAACAATAAATGAAAGTAATAACTCTCTATTATTAACTAAAATCTACATTAAATGTCATACATTAAATTATTGTTCTTTAAATTATAAAAGGCATTTAAGACATAATCATTAACATATATTGTGTAGTTGACTCTCGAGCACCGTAGCAGGGAGAGCCTTTGTAAACGAATCTACACAATTGTTCTCAATTGTTGTATTTGTGACTCTCGCGTTGCCTTTATTTGATTAACAGCCAAAAAAATTCCTAGTTTTTTTTTTTTTTTGGAATTTGATTTCTCAACTTAATTTACTTAAGTGGCTAACTATTATTAATTAAATAAATTCCTTAATTAATAAAAGCATTCTATATCTTATATGGATTTTCTAGCTTAATATTATTTAAGAGATTTTCCTAACTTCAATCATATTCTAAGATAATAATGCAAATAAAGGAAAGAAATTATATTTTTGATAAGAAATTTGTATTTAAGAAGGAAATTAAGATTTATATGAAAAAAAAAACATTTGTTAAAAAAAAAGACTTTACCTCGTCGTATCCTTCACGTTAAAGAACCCTCATTCCTAAGGTTTAGTTTTGTACCAGCCCTGAAATCCATGCCAATTGCTGGCTCACGTTGCCTCCACCCAACTCCAAGCGAGTGATGGTGTTTTGGTTTGTGTGAATCATAGGTTCATGGTGGTTTCGACGAGTCTCTTCGACAAATCTACACGAGGCCAACATGAGGTGTGAATTCAATGTTGTGTTTCTCTCTCTTTAGAATTTCAGTATTATGGTCAATGTTGACATGTTCAACATTGCTTGGTCGTGGGTAAGTCTCTCGACATGGGATTAAGATGAAATTTTTTAGTTTTCTTTAGCTTGAAGATGTTGGATTGTAGTTGTTAACTCAATTTTTAATAATTTATTACTACTCTAATAGGTTTCCTTTGATAAGTATTGTTTGGATAAGTTTAGAAAGTATTAAGATTTTTAAGGTTGGGAACTCCATATATATTTACTAGATTGGTTCTATCCCGAGGGTTATAGCAAGACCAAGTTTAAGCAACTAAGGTTAAGAGAGCACTTACTTTTTTTCAAGCTTTCAAAAAATTTCTTGTTTGAGTGATATAAGGTAATAAATGATGCTTGCTTTTCTTTTTTTTTTTCTTCTTCTTCTTCTTCTTCTTCTTTTTTTTTTTTTTTTTTTTTTTTTTTTTTTTTTTTTTTGAAAGAACAATTTAAATCTC
>JBBMEG010000021.1:9372529-9423139 GCA_037832605.1 Cyclanthera cordifolia
AAATAAATAAAATATCACGACGTGTGTATCTAGGGAATAGTTGCTTCAAAGTGAATTACCCCTAGATACACATATTTAATTCAATTTTGGATTGATTTTGCGTATACGGATTCCATTAAAGATTCAAACTTCGTTTTCTTTTTTTTTTTCTTTTATTTTTTTAAAGTAAAGTTTTTTTTACAAAATGAATCCAATGTATTTCAAATTTATGGAAAAGAATTTTCCATTGTAGGATCCGCAGCTCAAATTAAAGCCATAATTAGGAATAGAAATTTTTTTATTTTTTTAATATCTTTTAATATTAGATATTCAAAGATATTATACCTTTTTTTTAAAATATTCACTTCTCTATTATAAATGGAGGCTTTGAAAGTCTTTATTTTCACCCACCCAGTTTAAAATAACCTAATTCTCAAATTGAGAAATCCTTTGAGATTTGAGTCATTTTTTTCCTCCTGAATCAAATCATTTCCAACTCTTTTTCTTTAATAAGCTTCCCACCAGACACTCAGTGTTGTTGACATAGCTTTAAAGAATCAAGAGGATTTGTTCGTGACCTTCTTAACATAAAGCCCCGCCGGAATTATTCAGAGGCGCCATACACTGGAAGTACTTTATGTTTTTTCAACAATGATTAATCACCTAGGGGTTGCATGTAGATTAATCAATAAATCATTAATTAGATTAATTATTGTATTAAATTTGGTAATTATTTATCCGCTTCTGTCGGGTTAATTGCATGCTTCTACCCAACAATCCTCAACAGTTTTCATATGCTTGAGATGTTTAAGACTTAGCTAATGTAAACCACATTTATATTTAGAATTGAACTCTCATCTCTCGCCCACAATCAATACTACAATTTCTCTATCAAGGGTAAACACTAATTCTGATGTAGTCTTCCTTGAATCTTTGTTAATTTTGAAATTATAGTGTGTATCTGTAATGATCATATCCTTAGGTCCATACACTAGCACATAGTTTCTCGTTCTCCTAAGTTACTTGATAATGTTTTTAACTACAATATAGTGATCATATCTTTGATATGATTGATATCTACTATCTATGCTAGTTTCATATCTTGATAATGTCATACCTTGCACATAACATAGCGTATATAAAATCCATACCGTTGAGGTATAGGAAATATTTCTTATAACCTCACCCTCTAGAGGCATCTTAGGACACCACTCCTTAGACGATGAGATTCCATGTTTGAATTAAGGGTACGCCTCCCTTCTTGGAATTTTTTATAGAATACTTTGACAACATCTTGTCTATATAGGTTTATTGAGACAAGAAAAGTGATTTATTCTACTGATCCTATATAATTTGGATCTTAACAATGAATTATACATCTCCCAATTTTTTTCGTTTAGAATTGTTCTGCTAACCAATTGTTGATATTAGTGAGATATCTGTCTCATTTCCAATGGGTAGAATGGTATCAACAAAAAGTATGAGGAAAACTACTTTTCCTTTAATAACTCTCTCGTAGACCCTCGTTTAATCAATATTTTGCTCGCAGCCATAATATTTCTCCATCCTGTCCAATATTATATTAAAAGATCTAGATCTTGCTTTAATCCATAAATGGACTCAACTAGCTTGTAAACTTTTTGGTTTTGATCCTTGGATTTGAACCTATTTTGTTGACTCATGTAAATAATCTTCTCCATATTTTCATTTAAAAATGCGATATTAATGTCCATTTTTCATATCTCTTCGTCATAATATGAGGCGATGGACATAAAGGAGCAAATTGACTTTATCCTTGCAACAGGTGAAAATATGTCCTCATAGTTCACTAATTCTTTTTGGGATAAACTCTTTGCTACCAGTCTTACTTTGAAGGTCAATATCGTTCCATCTATGCCTCTTTATCTCTTATAGATCATTTGCATCAAATGGACTTTGACATACTTGGAGATCCACAAGTTTTCAAGCTGAATTAGTGTACATCGGCTTAATTTTGAGGTTCATGGCTTTAATTCGTTCTTTCATTTTAACATCCTTCATTGCTCTTTTTAGAGGTGTAACAACCCGGTATATAACCGTTAGGTTATAGCACTGAAGTTACTAATGCATGAAAATTTTAAAGAAAATTTCGGCAGAGTTTCCCCTAAAATATGGAAAACTCATACCTGCAAAACCTGTAAATCAAAACCTGGATATTTCAAAATCATTTAAAACGACCCTACAAGTGTAAATCAAAACATGTATCCTATCCAGGCAGTCAAACAGATAAGAAGATTTCGAGATCTCAATTTTGAAACTAAAACAGTTCAAACTAAGTTATTACAACAGTTTGTGCAAATAAATATGCAATAAGACTAAACTAGAAAGAATGACGTCGAACGACACCACTAACACGTCCCCACTAGGTTTATCTTCAGCTGTCGGCCATCCATCCTGGTGCGTACCTGCAACTATGGTTTTGAATCCATAGCCAACATGAAACGAAGAGGTGAGTTTATGAGAACTCAGTAAGAAACTCTGCATAGAGTGCACACAGCATATAGAACAAACAAGCGTTAATCAAAAGTCTAAGAATAATATGCATAAACAAACGGGAAAGCATCACAAATCTTGGGTGTCAGTGCCATGCGTTCCAAAACTCGTGGCAATACTCGAGGAGTCTCACAGGTCGATGGCGTGAAACTCCAAAGTCACAACCCGACCCCTTTAGGTACAACAGAGAGCCTAGACTCAAGGGTCATCCAATGGCGTTGCCCAGGCTATCCTGGGCCCCTTCGGCACGGTGAGGTCAATCTGAACACGTCAGATACCACGCACGGTGCCGAGCTAAGAGCGATCCAACCTGCTAGCGCGAAGCTCACTTATGCCTTAGCAATTTTGGCTACTCATTGCCTAGCAAGTTGCCCAACCTGCTAGCGCGGTGCTCACTTAAGCCATAGCAATTTCGGCTGCTCACAGCCTAGCAAGTTCTAGCTCCAACTCATGCGATAAAGGATCTCTGTCCCATGACTGATTCCTCTATCACACCCTATGCATCCAGGATCACTCAGCTATGCTACCTATAAGGACAACTAGGTCCTCAGCCAATGCCAAAAGACCTGAAAAGCCATTGCACGACCATGTCGCGTAAGGCGGAGCACCTTGATACGCGGGTACAAGTTATGAAGTCGTCCGGGCGTCTCCCAGGGTATCTCTGGCGCGAGTGAGGCAAACAAGAACCAATCAAGTTTCCTCACTGAACTAAGCCAGCCAACAGCTCATCCTATTGTAGGTGCAAGTATATGTTCAAGCGTTAGCGGATACACTAACCGAAGCCAGGATCACACTTCTGCTTGACAATTTGCAACTCGTACATGTTGCGGTGCTCGCAACTGTGCTATAGTTAGGTGTAAACCCAATAGTATCTCGAGAAGCTCATAGGTATCAGAAAGGACTGCAGGAACCCGATCGCGGTCGGCTATCCAACACGTCTAAAAGGCCCTGTGGTCAGACCCGATGGTCACGTGTCGCTCTCAGGATGGTTGGAATCCATCCTTCTACAAGCACAATCTCTCACATATGACTACCTCTATCCGTTAGAGAACGTTGCCTCGTCCAGCCACCCCGATGGGTCGTTCCTTGATATGTCATGTAGCAGCAGACCCTATGGTCTACTGCAACTATGGTGGAGCAGAGATATGTCGCGGCCGTCTGGCGGACATGCTCACACTATCAAAGAAAGAGACTCGACGCTCACTTCAACACATAATGCATGCAACGACCTATAATCTATTGCACATGTATATAACAGGAGAAAGACGTATCATAAGCAATCTACCTACTTATTCACCTAGGGCTCAGTACATAAAGATAGATAATCACGATAACATGCTACACACAATACATAATCATATCGTATATCCTGCAAGTACACGTATTAAACCAAACATCACATATACATCGAATACTAAAACATATTCAGCATACGAGTATCAAGAATCAAAACTACCATCCTTAATACATGTACATAAATCAACAAGAAACCCTACAAGCATCTAACCAGCCAAACAGAAGCAACATACAGTTTAAAATACACAAAGCATGATAAAGCAATATACAATTCCACATATAAACATGCACTACAACAAGCCTATGTTTCTAGCTAAATACAAGCAATCAACACCCGGTTAGGGTCCCTTACACTAGGTTCAAAAGAACCTACTAGTTAAGCACCCGAACCTATAATTAAACAACAAAACAAGTAAGCATTAAGAGAACCCAAAACAACACCAATGCATTTTTTAAACGTAAAAAGTGTACCAACGATAACTTATACAACGCGAATAAACTAGCCAAGAGGCTAACCCAAAATAGAAGAGAGACCTACGGCTATGAAAAAGCCTCCAAAAGTGATCTTATGCCCCCACGGAACAACAACGAACCAAGAACTTTACTCTGACGACGCTTTTGCTCCAAATCCTTCAATCTAACGAGTCAAAACTACACGGCTAAGAGAGAAAACCAATTTAAAGAGAAGGATAACGGAAAAGACACAACATTAGCCAAGAAAAACGATCTTACTCGTTGTCGCAAGCCGAGTCCACGCCCGACGTACGCTCACGCTTAATATTGGTCGAAAACGCTAGAGAGATGAGGCGAAGCACCAAGCTTCGGAGAGAGAAGGCGACGGACCGAGCAGAAGAGAGAGAGAGAGAGAGAGAAACGGCAGAGAGAGAGACGGTAGAGAGAGTGCGATACAGAGAGAGACGACAGAGAGAGAGAGATCGATGGCCGGTGAGAGCGAGAAATCGTGAGGGAAATCGCTAGAGGGAGAAGCCGTGGCTGGCTGTTCGCGACTGGAAACGGAGAAGAAGGGGAAAAACGAGAGAGAGAGAGAGAGAGAGAGAGAGAGAGGTTGAAAGGGAAAGGTATAAACTAAGGCTCAAGTTTTGCTTATTTGCAAAATGACCCTTTAGTTTCTTATTTCATAATTAGTTAACCTTAAATATCAAATAAAAAGTTGCTTGCTGAGTTGGTTTAACCATTACTTAGCTTGGAAGAGAGCTTAGTTCGAGTCCTTTCATATAAATGGAATCAATGACAATTGTTGAATTCTACAAGCAACCTTTTTGTTAAACTATCAATAACTCTTGTAGATCTTTGAAAAACAACTCATGTTATACATTTGCTAATAACTCTTGTCGTGGTACTTCTAACAACAATTGTTGCAGTATTAGTAGCTTTATCAGAAGATAACTCTTTTAACAATATATCACTACAAGATTTATGGTATCTAACATAATCGTCTTCATAATTGTCTTCTAAGAACGTTGCATTTTTATTCTAACATAATCGTAATACAAACTTTATTCTTGTTGGGACTATAAAAGTAACCTTATTTCATTTTCCTGGGGTAGCCTATAAACAGGAATCACTTGGATCGCGGTTTCAACTTCTTTAGATTGGCATTCACCATATAGGCTAATAGCCTTAGATTCGAAAGTATTATAAACTTGATTAACGGCCTCTTGACATCTCATGCAGAGTCTTTAACACACTATTAGAGGGAGCTACATTCAAGATATACAATCATAATGTATATTTCTAAAACAAATTTGGTAGTGCAACAAAACTTGTCATAGACTAGACTATATCTAATAAGGTTCTATTTTCCCTTTCTAAAACTTCAATATGTCAAGTAGAAATGTAATTTTTTTCCGTGGGGACCCGCCCTAACGAGGCGGGGATGAATATTTTTTTTAATATTTATTCCTTTACTTTTTATACAAAATATATATATGTTGGTAAAATTACATATTCAAATGAGTATTTTTCTTTAAAATTTTACAATATAATTGAAACTGGATTGATAGTCTCTAAAAATATTTAATTATTTGAATTTATTATTTAAAAAGAAAAAAAATAAAAAATAAAAAATTTGCTCCTGGTGGGGAATCTCCACCTCGATCCATGTGATAAAAAATTGTGAATTTCGCAGGCACGATGATTAATTTTGAAAGGGATTCTCCGCCCCCGCCCTATACACATCTCTAATGTCAAGGAGTTCTAAAGATCATGAGTTAAGAAGTGATTCCTTTCTATTAGGAAATTCTAGAAATCCAAATACATACACTTCCATCGTGATCCGATCATAGTGTTTTAATTCTCTTACCTAATAGATTGTGATGCATTAAGTAGCGCTATCTGTACTTGGAATAATCGTCTATGCAATGTTATCTTTTATTATGGAAGAGACAATTAGGTAATTTAGCCTTCAATGTTATCATTGTAATATTTTGGATGTTTGCCCTACTATTTAAACCTTCTGTCTCCTGTCCTTCTAGGTTTATTATATCATTTTGTCACATTGCATCCCCTTTCACTCTTCATCGAAATGTCATCCCTACCTTCCACAAGTTTTGAGTAGCATTGCTTAGGAAATCGAGCTAGCCAAAAATTACAATGGGATCAATTCCTTGCCATTGTTGGAATTATTTTGAGACTTGTGTCATTTGTTGGAACCTGACACGAACATCATCGCATTCGCCGGCCTTACCTTTCTCATTTCGAAAGCATAGGGAGGAATGTCATCATTATGCCTCTAAACTGTGTAGCACAGTCAAGCCTCTAATCGATGCACAAATCCATTTCTAAAGCAACATCGTTCGCCTACGAGCCAGATCAACACCATGCACTATGATTTTGAACCAGAGTCGCGCTTACGCTGAGTTCCGAAGCCGCAAGAATGAGATTTGTTACCTCTAAGCCGCATGAGCACCACAATAACCATGAAAGAAATTACATAGCACTCACTTTTGAATCCAAGCATATTAGTACTACTTTTGGCCCACAGATGCATAGTGTATACATATAACTTGAGTTATGAAGATTGAAGAACCAAATATTCCATTTTTTTTACATGTTTAGACATAACGTGATATTTTGGTACTCGGATTGGCAACCTCGACTTGCGATTGACATCGATTTGGGCTTCGAGTATTTTGTATACATATTTTTATGATATAAATGCATATTTCTTTTCCAATTTTCATTTTGATCATTGAGTTAGAATGGTGCATGTGGTATGACAACAAATATGTCTTCCAACCATTGATAGAATCTTTGTAGGATACATTACATGTAAAATGAAGGTGGACGTTAATATGTATTTGCACACAGTTTCATAAGAAAGCATGTTGTTAGCAAACTAACAAAGTAATTAATTAGCCATGTTTAGCTCATCATAATCTTAATGATATCAAATTAAAGGGTATGGACTAGCCAAGTTCCCAACTTTTTTTAGGCTAATTTTTAACAAAAAAACATAGGTTGTTTTATTTTATAAAGGGTAAGAATCTCATGTGGTTGTTCTATTCAATATAATATAAAAGCATTGCACACATTAAAAGCATGCATGCATGATAATTCAATCATTAAAATTGTAAACAAATCTCCAAGATGCCTTTGAAACCTTTTCCAGCCAAGGTAAAATAAAATGGATGATCTAATGGGATACACCTTTTGCATGTTTTATTTGTTGATTTCCTTCTTTAGAATAGAATTTATCATAAAAACCTCCCATTTTGTATGTGTTTAGTCATGGATTGCTCGCTAAAACTTTGTGTTATACTTAGACCACTAATAATAATACCAACTTTACTTACTAGTATTGATTATAACCCCAGTTAGACTTATGTTGGGGGCCGGCTTCTCTGTAACTTCTTGGAGGTTTCTTGAGAAACTTGTGCAGTAGGGGTTAACCAAGGTCTAACGACAGAAGGTTTTTGGTTCTGGGAGGCTCTGCAGGAGGCTCTGGTCGTCTTGAAAGGTGTTAGAGGGAAGAGGTGAAGAGGAAAATGTCTGCTCAATGGCAGAGGAGCTCCAAGGACAACTGAGGAGTATGAAATTAACAGAGGAAGAGAGGGAGTGTAGGTTGGAGGTGGAAGATAACGACATTGATGAAGCAAATAGGAGTTTGAGGATCTCAGCCTTTTACAAACTACTGACGAACCGATCTATAAACGTGGATATGTTTAAGACATGATCCTCAAGCTATGAGAGTTGGAACATGAGGCTGAGTTTTATACCTGGGGAATAAACATATTCCATTGCCATTTTAGGAGCCAAAGAGACAAAAACAAAGTGATGGAAGGAGGGCCTTGGCTATACTATAAGAGGCTGTTGTTGTTCGAGGATTCTACGGGGGATGTTCCTCCGGAGGAGCTTGAATTCAGGTACTCATATTTCTGATCATAGGCCTATTACTGCTAATTTTAACGGGATGTCTAACGCTAATCTGTTGTTTTGCAAAAGAAATCAGATAAGATTCGAGAATGCTTGGACGAATTTTGAAGAATGTAGGAATATCGTTCGTGACAAGTGGAAAGAGGACATGAATGATTTGCAGATTGCTAGTTTGGTTTCGATGAAAATTGAGGGGAGTCTCAAGGCGCTGAATAGCAGGCACAAGAGCAGGTTAGGGGGTTCGATCCGGAATGGTATTGCTAGAAAGGAGGCGATCCTAGCTGCTCTAAATCTTTCTAGGACCTCCCCCACCCATGAGATTAGGACTATTGAGAGGCAAATTGACGATCTCCTTGACATTTAAGAAATTTTTTGGAAGTAGAGATCAAGGATGGATTGGTTGAATTTGGGGTGATAGGAACATAAATGGTTTCATCAAAAAGCATCACAAAGGAAGAAGAGAAATCGTATTGATAGAATCAAGGATGATAGGGGTAACTGAGCTGAAGGCAACGGTGAGATCTGTAAAGTGGCAGTCGATTATTTCACTAAGCTCTTCAAGGAGGAGATCATTTCTGAGGTGGACTTGGTGGATGTTATGGTCGGGATTGATAAAGTTATCACGAATATGGACAATGCTTAGATTAATGCTCCTTTTTTTAAAGAAGAGCTTAGAGAAGCGTTAAAAAGTTTAAACTCTGATAAAGCTCCAGGTTCTAATGGGGCTAATGCTTTCTTCTTTAAGAAGTACTGGGATATCGTGGGCGACGAGGTTTCGAGAGCTTGTCTGGATATGCTTAATGAGAATGCTGATATTTCCCCCCTGAATGCGACATTTATTACGCCCATTCCTAAAACTCAGCACCCTGACAAGATGGAAGAATTCAAGCCGATTAGTCTCTGTAATACCATTTACAAAATCGTTGCCAAGATGCTGGCTAATCAGATGAAGCCTTTTATGGAAAAAAAATATTGCTCCGAATCAATCTGCGTTTGTGCCTGGCAGACTTATTGCTGACAATGTGTTGATTGGGTTTGAATGTATTCATGCAATTAATCAGAAAAGGAAAGGTAAAGAGGGTTGGGTGGCGCTTAAACTGGATATGAGCAAAGCCTATGACAGGGTGAACTGGAGCTTTATTGTCAATGTTATGAGAATGATGGGTTTTGATGATTTATGGATTAATAAAATTAAGGCCTGCATTTCTACTGTTCGATATGAAGTGTTGATTACTGGCTTCCCATAGGGTTCGGTAGCGGTTGGGAGAGGGCTGAGACAAGGAGACCCTCTGTCTCCATATCTCTTCCTCATTTGTGCAGAAGGGTTCTCGTCCCTCTTGCGTAGGGGAGAAATGATGAACAAGTTTAAAGGCCTGAGAATTAATAATTTTTTGCCCTTCAATTTCTCATCTTTTTTTGGCTGATGATAGTTTGCTTCTTTTTTTTTCAAGGCTTCGGAGATGACTGTTTGACTATTAAAAATATTATTAAGGTGCATGGGGCTGCGTCCGGCCAGGTGGTTAATATCGAGAAATTAGCGGCGATGTTTAGCAAAAATGTGGATTGTGCCGATAGAGCTGGGCTGAGCCAAATTCTGGGTGTTAAGGGGTGCTCTGATTTGGGAAGCTACTTTGGTATGTCGTCGCAAGTTGGGCGTAATAAAAAGCTTCTTTTCCAAAAGATGCTAGGGCGGGTCAGGAGCTACCTTCAAAGCTAGGAGGGCAAAATTCTCTAGAAATGAGGAAAGCACACTCTCATTAAAGCTGTTGCCCAGGCGATTACCACTTACACGATGAGTTGCTTTCGTATCCCTAAGGATATTTGTGATGAGTTTGATCGAGCTTGTGCTAATTTTTGGTGGGGTTGTGGGAATGGACGCAAGAAGACTAATTGGAGGAGTTGGAAAAATCTGAGTAACAGTAAAGAGAGAGGTAGTCTTGGTTTTCGCTGCTTATATCAATTCAATCAGGCTATGCTAGCCAAACAAAGTTGGAGAATTCTCCGTGATCTTGGATGTTTGCTGGCTAAAGTGCTGAAAGGCCGTTACTTTAGAGATGGGGATTTTCTTGGTGCCCAACTTGGGAGATCTCCGTCGTTTACATGGCAAAGTATAATGTGGGGCCATGACCTCTTCAGATTTGGCTACCGCGGGAAAGTGGGAAGCGGAAATGCAATTGTGATTGAAAGGGACTCGTGGATTGGAAGACCTGAAAACCCTTACGCTTTGAGTGCTCAGTCTCCTTGAAAGGAGATGAAAGTGGCTAATCTCATCACGGGTGTGCGTGGCTGGGATGCTGGGAAAGTGGAGAGGATTTTTTCTGTGAAGAAGCTGGGATTATTCTGAGAACTCCTTTGGGGGAGAGGCATCAGAATGACGAGATCATTTGAAATTTCTGCTCCAACGCTGATTCTGCCTCCCCTTCTGACTTCTCTCATAAAGCTAAAATTTAGAAATCCTTTTGGAAGGTTAACATTGCCCCTAAGATTAAGATAAGGGCCTGAAATGTTCTGAATAATATCATTCCTTCCAAGGAGAATATTTTGAAAAGAGGGGTGGATACTTGTGGAAGGGTGTCTGTGGTGTAGTAAAAGCCCCGAAACTAACATGCATATCATTAAAGAATGCAAAATACCAGTCAAGGTCTGGGTTAATTGTTTCCTTCTTTATCTGACTTTGTCTCTTTTTTCAGGTGTGCGGATTCGGGAGAATGCTTTTGAGAATGAATTATATCTCGAGTCCCGAGTCATGATCTTCCAAAAGTCATGATTGTTATTTGACAGCTGTGGAATTATAGAAATTTTGTTTTAAATTATGTTTCTGATGTTTCTTTTAGGAAGCTGCTGATGTCGATTTATGTGGTGATTAATTCTTATTCTTGTAAATCTGTCTCTAACGCAAGTGAAGGGTGCTCGGTGAATGAGGTGGATGGCCCCCCGAACGTGTGGAAACCTCTTCTGTTGGAAGTTGGAAGCTGAACGTTGATGGATCGCTGGATGCTAGTTCTGGAGCGGGTGACATTGGATGGATAGTTCGTGATGATCGTGGCCTTCCCTTGCTGATTGGTGCTCTTAAGAATATTATGGCCTCCTCTGCTATTATGATGGAAGGTTTGGCTTTAAAGGAGGGGTTGAAACATATTTTGGAAGCTAACTTTGGTTCTCTTCTGTTCATCTTGGTGGAATCCGACTCTTGCAATCTTATCAACATTCTCAATGGGAGTTCCCAAGATTCTTCTGACCTTAACAACATTGTTGATGATGTTTATGATCTTATCCCCCGATTTAAGGGGATTAAGTTTTCCTTTTGTAAGCGTGCCTGTAATTGTGTCGCTGACTTGCTTGCTAATCCTTTGTCTGTGACTAGCTCGCTTTCAGTGTGTTTGTTTGATCATTTTGTGGCTTGTGGTTAGGTGGATGTTGGTTGGAGGGAGAGAATTTCCCCTGATGTACTTACATTAGTGTTGTTTGAGCATTCAGATTCTGGTTCCGATTTTTAATGAAACTATTTTTTCAAAAAAAAAAAGTATTGATTATAACCCAGTTTATAAATGTTTTTGACAATGACCCATGACATGCTCGAACTTTTCACTAATATTGATCCAAATGTATTGATCACTAATCTAATACTACGAACTTTATTAGTATTGATCTAAATATTAAAAGGTCATACGATATATTTTGTGACATGTCCAGGTAGTCATGAATATCAAAAAAGAAAAAAAAGAAAAAAAAAGAAAAGCCAATGTCCCTTAGATAAAATTGGTAGCTAAAATGACGCCATTTATGGATAACTTCTATTGTCTTTAGAAGGGAGCCATTTTTGTTGCCTCAACATTATTATTATTATTATTTGAGTACACTCTAAATAATATTATTATCTCAAATAGCTTTGGTTATCTATAGTTAAAGTTGGCTCATGCCAATTTTGATGTACTGTCGAGTCTCTTTTGATGGGATGATGTTTGTTTGAAGTTATTAACAAGATATTACAATTAAGCTTTTATAACTAATCTTCAAGCAAACACATTTAAACGAACTATGGTAATCACTCTAAATAATCGAGTCTAATTACTTAAAATAATCATTCATTTATAAAAATTTGTTTCTAATCATTTATTTCTAACTACTCATTTATAATCATTCATTTATAGCCTATCAATATAATCACTCATTTCTAACCACATCCAAACGAGTCATTATCTATAATCTCTCTACAAAACCATCATCCAAACGAGCTATTAACTACAACATCTGACAAATAACTACATTCAAACGAGCTATTATTAAAACTCTCCTCAAAATTAACCTTCATTTGTAATCATTCTACAATTTCACATCCAAACACTTCGATATAGAGTTGTCCATTTTTCCCATAGGACTAGGGCCCTACGTGGACCCGCCCAAACGAAACGGTGAATCCCCGTATAAGCGAAGAATGAAGGAATGAACGAGAAGAAAAATTCTCTGCAAGGTAAATGAGGACAGGAATGGAGGTGGGGAATGTATTCCCATCCTCGTTTCCCCAATCCTCGCCCGATTATTATTTTATTTTTATCATTTTTACCAATTTAATCCTTATTTATAATTTAATTTTTGTATAAACATATATTCAAATCTATAGTTTATTTAATTGAAAATTAATGTATACATAATTTAAATCATTAAAAGTAGGTATTTAACATGAATATTCAATTCGTCTATAATGATTAGATTTTCATCCAAAATTGATTTTAATTGCAAGATATTAAAATGAATTTTTATACATAAATAAATTTAATTCGAATCACCATTTTGCCCTCGTTACCTTATATGAAATTTTTTTGCTCCTAATTAATCTCTCACTATGAAATTTCTTTCTATATTTATACTTTCTTTTATTTACTTTATTTTGGTTGTATTTAATTTCCTTTTGAAGATGAAACACTAATTTCCTTTTCACCACAACCTCCATCTCCTTTCTTCCTCTTCCGTGTTTCTTTATGAATCTGACTTCGTAACTTTGCACAATCTGACTTTATTTGCTTTTTTGGACATATTGTAATTGCTTTTTCTTCATAGATAAGGTATATTTCCCTTTAATAATACCATATTTATATATATGTATAGAAATCAACATTGTATTACAAAAAAATTGCTTCATATGTGTTTCTTTTTTAATCTGACAGACGTTTATGCACGTACTGCAATTGCGTTTTCTTTGTTTCCTCAGTAGGTAATTGCCTTTCATTTAATAATATCATATTTATACATATGTAAAGAAATCATCATTGTATTAAAAAAAAAATATTCTTCTATTTTTATTTGTTTTTTATCGCAACTCTCAGTTGGTATTGCTCATGTATTATAACGTTTACCATCCAAACTGAATTGTATTACTATTGTATTTATACAAATCAACGTATTATTATGATAATCATCTAGGTATTATTATCGTTAGCATGTCAATGATTTACAACATATAGACTATTAAATTAGTATTTTTAACATTGGTTTTGGTATAACATAATACACTAATTATAGTACAATATCAACTATCACTATTATATATATATAATAAAAAAGACATTATACAGTATACATATTAGTATTATATATGTATTTTTCATCTTCTATATAATAGAAATTCAATGTTGCAGACCCTAATATTAGAGTTTTTTTTACCGTCGTCATCATCAGAAGTTTGTGACAAATTTTAGAATCAAATCAAGGAGATTATTAATACGTGGATAAATGCATTCAAACTTCCCATATATAACAAAAGGTATCATTGTACATCAACAAACACTTTAATGCACATTAAAAATCCGTTTGAATATGTATGCAATTTATTTAAGAATCTAGCAAAAATGTAATAATTTTGTCCTATTTGAATATTTATGCAAAGTTCCCTTAAAAGTATTATTAATAATATTACTCATAAAAATCAACTTCGAAAAGGAGAAAATAAATTGAACGAAAAAAATCTCCGCGGAAATCTAATCCTGCCAATTTCTTGAAGGAATCCCCGCCTCAATTTCTGCAAAAATAAATTATGAATTTCGTGAAAAAGGAGATTGATTTTGGTGACGAAAATGGGTATTTTCCAGCAGTTGTGGACAACTCGAATTGTGTATGAATAAAAATGTGGCATGTTGTTGAAAAAGAACAATTGAAATAATAAATGTAGATACCAACAATTATGTCAAAAAATGCCATTTTTCTAGCAAGTATTGGCAAAAGGCACTCATCTTAGCCCAAAACCCTTGAGAACGCGGCCAATTCTCGGAGTAGGAGGAAATCAACAAAGCTGGATATTGAGTTAAGCTCACAGTGAAAAGGCAAAGGACCCCATCTCGTTCGCTGGCATTTACTGGGCGATTTACGTTACAGTAGCAAAGTTCATCAGACATCGGAATTTGATCAGATGGCACATTTCTTGTAAGCTTTCTTGAGCAATAGGTCATAGTTGTGGCTTAATCCGAAAATGGGAATGACAAGCTCAGATATGGCGGCGATGTACACGCTGCTAATGAATTCAATGAGCGGCGATGTGGATGTTCGTAAACAGGCGGAGTTAGCGCTATCTGGCTCCGATAGTCGCTCTGGATTTTGCTCTTGTCTCTTGGAGCTGATCACTTCGCCGGATTTGGTTTCTCAGGCCGATATTCGTCTCATGGCGGCCGTTTATTTGAAGAACAGTATTAATCGTTATTGGAGAACTAGTAGTAGACGCGCTGTCGTGGAAAATAGGTCGTTCCATCATGTCTTTTCTTTGATTTTCTGCTGTTCTGACTAGGTCGTCCCTAGTTTTGTTTGCATCTTTTCAATCTCATGTTGTTTTTGGTTTTTGAGTGTCAGTGGTGTTAGCAATGATGAGAAAGTTCATATCAGAAAAAAGCTCTTGTCCCACTTGAGAGAACCAGATTATAAGGTATGGATTGTTCTTCCCCCTTCCTGTTTGCTTATCTCTCAGGGGGCTAACAAGTATAGAACAATGCATAAATTGAAAGTTCTTTATTGACATTTTTTCTTCACATATCCATGCACTAAATGTTTTCTTGTTCACTCGGCTGTCTACGTTTGTCTCTCAACAGATAGCAGCAATTTTGGCAGTCATCGTTTCTAAAGTCGCCCGCATTGATCATCCTCGGGAATGGTATTGTTAATCTCACTTTTGTTACCGAAAAGTGGCTAAATGATCATTTAACTACTTTTTTTAATTATATTTGGAATTTATATCTGTAAGGAAGCTTGTTCATGTAGTTCATTTCTCATAGTTCAAGATTTTGATGATATGACTAAAATGATGCATGGAGATTAGGCTGCTCAAGTGTCTGCCAATGACATGAACAAGAAATATTGTAGCTTGGTCGTCACTGTTACCTTCTGCAGTTTATTTTGTTATTATTTCCTAGGAATGAAACATATGGTAAAAGTGTTCTAAAGGAAGACTCTGTGAAGCAAGAGATTAGGTTCTTAGGAGGAAAGGCTTATTCTTCATAATTATTCTCTCTTGAAATGTAAGTCGCCTTGTTTCTTTGGCTAGAATTTGTTATTTAAAACTCCTTTCCGTCTGATCTGAGATACTTCGGTGGGTTTCTATTGAGCCTAACTACTATCATTAAGGGAGATTCATGTGATAGTTTAGTCTTCTCAACGTTGCTCTAGAAATTATTGCTTCAATATTCCTTACTTGAAAGTTTCTTCATACAACATTCTAGCATATAGACGGATGATTGTAGCATACTATGTATATGAAATGTGGAAGAGTAGTTTGGTCTTTCACACTATGTTATTCTTGTACGGTTTTTTGAATTGATCGTTTGGGAGAAGGTGGTGCACTCTCACACATGGGTTCCTTAGGAAGTTTCAATATTTAATCTAACAATTTTATTGTCATATTAAATGTGCATGATTCAAGTCATGATGTTTCGTTCTAATACGTAGAAGAAGATTTCTTGATTAAGAGATAAAATTTACTCTTTATACATCAACAAAGTTTGTCTCTTATAAAAAAAGAGTTGGAATTTTTTTTCTCCTATCCTTTCTTCAAGAATTTATTTTTTGATAGGAAACAATTTTTTTCATTGATAATATAAAAGGAGCACAAGTGTCTTTGAGATAAGAGCAAATAAAAAGAGCAACAAGATAAAACATACAGAAGGAGCAATACTAGGTGAAACGATGAGAAGAGAAAACAAAGGAGACATAATGTTGATCCTCTAAATAAACAGTATGACTGAACGAACAAAAACCAAAGCAAGGCTTGTCTGATAGCAGTAGGAGAGAAGCAAATGGATTTGATGTGTGAACAAAGCTATCATGGTTGTGTGTCATATATAAATGACATTAGGGGCTATTTGGGTAATTTTGTAATAGTTATTAGTTTGTTCCCTAATCTTCTATAAATAGTAGTATGGATAATTTTTGATTCATTCTAATAAAATCTAGTGATTGAGATTCTTCGAGAAATTATTCGCTTTTGGGTTCTTATTGTCCTAGGCTACTTCAGCGCCTTTCCAAATCCCAATTATGGAAAACATCAAACGCATGTCTTCTAAGCCATGATCAATCCCATTATACTACACCAAAAACCAAACAAGGATGCATCCAAAAATGATCCAGCCAACCAACAACCAAGAAGTACCTTGAAACAAGTCAGCATATAAAGCTCGATCCCATCTTCTAGAGGGGGTAGATTTTGAGTTGAATAGCTTGTATTTGATCTAGTTGTATAGGTTTTTCATCTCCCAAATCCACTTTGTTTTCTTTTAACTGTTGCTGATGTTTTTTGGGTTAAAGATGGGCTTGGTATAATGCCCTGTCAAGTTTTAGTCTACCAAGGGAAGATAATAGGCAGAACCAGCGCTGGGTTAAAATCTTCATCATCCATTTGCTCTTCCTTTTTGATCTAACTCAGTTGCTCGAGAAGAGCAAAATCTTATTGTTTTCTAGGAGGAGATGCTCAGTTGTATCAAGAGAGGGATCTTCAATTCTTTCGGGTATGGGGAAATGACTTATGGGGAGATTTTCAATGGTGTTCTCGATTTTGAAATCACGGGCTTTGCACAGTGATAGCCTTTCTTTCTTGATTAATGCTCTTATTTTGTTACTTTTTAGTTGTGAAATTATCTGGAAGTATGCTATTTCCAAGGAGTGTAAAGCTTTTGTACGGCTTTTGTTCCTCTCATTGTTGGCATTCATACAAACTATAAAGTCATAAGGAGGAATCATGTTCTATTTTTCAGTTCAAGTTGCTGCCTTTTGTCTTTGTAAGGCTCATGAGGTGACCTTGATCAAACAATATCTAGTCATTGAAAGCACTAAGTGGCTCTGGAGTAAGTTTTTTGGGCAGTTTCATAAGCAAATGCATTCTCAGAAAATAATCTAGATTCTTTGTGATTTCTCTAATCCTGGCTATATTAGTCAAGGCTAAATTCTTGTGATTCAACAGCCTCCCCACTGATTTATGTTGGTTTGAAAGAAAAACAGAGACTCACTAACCGTTTGGAATGGTGCCAAATCAGATTTTGAAAGTTATTTCTTTGAATCTTTCTTTGTCTTGGAGCCTTACACTCAAAGTTTGTCTGTAAGTTATTTGAGTGGTTCTAATTAGGTCCCGCCGCTGAGACCCCGTCAAGCTAGAAATGAAGCTCATTACCAGACAAATCGCTTATCGCAGGATGTCCCGGGCACTTCCAAGTCTGCTCAGACTCACTCATCGGTTAGAACGCCTGACTCTCTACCAAGATTGAACAGCTTGATCCTCTGGCTACCAAATCCCGTTCCAGTAATGCGAGTGAGGAGAATACTTCCTTTTGGGTCAAGAAGAACATTGAAGTGTTCCAAATGGACTTCCAGAACCTTTGGGTGATATCTAAAGTCTTTGCTCACGATAGTTGGATAGAAATTGGTAATACTTTGTCTGTTTATTTTAAATCAAAAGTTATTATTAATCCTATGTTAGTTGTTCACGACCTCATTAGCTTACAAGAACAAGAGAGTTCGTCCTTAATCCCTGCTCACGAAAAATGGCAACAGTTCGAGAATTTCCACCTCAAGTTTGAAAGATGGTCGGCTGAGCTTCATAGCAGACCAAAGTTTATTAAAAGTTATGTTGGATGGACCTCCATCTCTAATCTACCAATTGACTTTTGGTCCCGCTCTGTTTTCGAAACAATTGGTAGCTATTTCGGCGGGTTAGAAGAAATTAGCTCTGAAACTCTTAATCTAATTAATATCTCGGAAGCTAAAATCAAAGTAAAAGAAAATTGTTGCGGTCTAATTCTGGCAACCATTGAAGTAAGTCACGCGGTAAGAGGTAGCATTTTTCTTCATTTCGGAGACATTAGCCCATCAAACTCAGTTTCAACTCATTATGATCTTTTTTCAAAAAACTTTACAAATCCTATCGATCTGTCAAGAGTTCAACAGGTTATGATTGATGAAGGTTCAGAACCGGTAGCCAATGGGTTGATTCCTCAATTCATTGAACCTCCTCTGAACCAGGTTAGTAGTGCTAGAAATCCGATTTCTAATGCTGCTATTTTTCAGGATCCCAACTATTTGAATATAATTAAGACAACAAACTCGAGTGAAAATCCTTCTGACCTTCCGACTTCCATTTCCATACAACCTGTCAATATTAATGATGCAAATTTATCTACCTGTCCCTCTGTCCCCTCGATTTCCACCTCAGCTGTCCCAACCATTACTCCAGCCCTCATAACTAATCCTCCATCTCCCAGTGTCCCTCCGACTTCTGCTCCTATCCCCAAAACATACTCGATTAAGCCCTTTCCACTATTTTACTCTCGGACCGCCAAAAAAAGGCTTAACCCAGATGTAACTGAAAGTCATTGCACCTCATTAATTTTGAACCCTTCCAAAACCATTCAGACTACTCATCAACCTACCTCTCTTACCCCTGTGTATTTTCACTCCGAGCAGCCTACTCTATCTTCTGGTGTTACATTTGTGCGAGGCTCGGTGCCTACTACAACTCCACAAGACTCTACTTCAAAGGACTTCAGTAGACAGGAATGTGAATCGGAGGCTGAATCAGATATCAGCATTAGTAGTGAGGACTCCGAATTTCCTTTTGATGTGACATCTCTGTATCTAGAAAACAAAGACAACAATGAAATCGGAAGTAGCAGTCAACTAATCTACAGTCAACAAATTGGCAAAACTGTTGATAATTCAGATGTAGCTGCACCAGTTCCTCAAACTTTTGATCAGATCATCAACTCATGTGGCTATAAATTCCACGGTGCTGATTCCAATAATTCAAGCAGCGGCCTTGTCTCCCTAATAGTCTATGAAGATCATCTCTTGGAATACTAGAGGTCTGGGGGACGCCTCTAAAAGGGTTGCTATAAAATCTTTGATAACCAAAAACTGCCCGGATGTTGTTTTGATACAGGAAACCAAATTGCCTTAAGTCAACCAACATATCATCAAATCAATTTGGAGCTCTAAAGATATTGGCTGGGTATCAGTACAGTCTTGGGGAAAATCTGGTGGCATGCTGTCTCTCTGGGATGAAAGTAAAGTAATAGTTATGGAATATAATCAAGGGGGCTATACTCTCTCCATCAAATTCGAGATTCAAGAAAAGGAGTGTTGGATCACCAACGTCTATGGCCCAAATAACAGCACTGAAAGAACATACCTATGGGAAGAACTGGAATCATTAGCAATGTATTTTGAGGGTCTGTGGTGTGTTGGGGGAGATTTCAATACTACAAGATGGATTTTTGAAAGACAACCAACAAGAAGAGTGACCAAAGGAATGAAAGACTTTAACATAGTGATCTCTGATCTTGATTTGTTCGAAGTGCCAATCACAAATGGCAAATTCACATTGTTCAAGCCTGGAAATAGTCAAGTTAAATCCTTGATCGACCGATTTCTGATTTCTAACGAATGGGATGCTTTGTTCTCCAATTCTCGGGTATCTAGACTAGTCAGAACCATTTCAGATCACTCCCCTTTGCTACTGGAATCTGGATCATTCAAATGGGGGCCTACTCCTTTTAAATTATATAATAGTTGGTTGTCTATTTCACTTTGTAAAGATCTTATTACTTCTTCGTTGAATAAAGATACTTCATATGGATGAGCTGGCTTTGTTATTCTCTCAAAATTAAGAAAACTAAAAGTCTCATTGAAACAATGGTTCTCTGACCATTCTGCCCAATTAAAATTAGCTGAATCTGCTCTTCTCTGCGAGATAGAATCTTTTGAGTTAAAATCTGATTCTAGGGATTTACTTCAGGGTGATGAAACAAGGTGGCTCGATGCAAAATGTGAGCTCTTGAATTTATATGTATCAGAGGAATGTAATCTTATTCAGAAAAGCAAGCTGACTTGGTTAAAAGAAGGAGATGAGAACACCAGTTTTTTTCATAGATTCTTAGCTGCCAGAAGAAGAAAAGGGTTTATCTCTGTCATACATAACACTGGACCTCTGATTGACCCTCTAGCATTGAACACGAAATAGTTGGTTTCTTCAGTAACCTGTACTCTAAATTATCAGGCGTTAGATTATTTCCCTGTAATTTAGACTGGAAATTAGTCTCTGATATACAAAATTCCAATCTTGTTAAATTTTTTCCGCAGAAGAAATATTTTCGCAATAACATCTCTTAGGAAAAACAAGGCGCCGGGCCCCGATGGTTTTACTATGGAATTTTAGACCCTATCCTCATTGCTAATGAAGTTGTGGAAGACTACAGGAAGAGAAAGAAAGCTGGCTGGATTCTCAAACTTGATTTAGAAAAGGCTTTTGACTGTGTAGATTGGGAATTTCTTATCGAAGTTATGCCTCATAGAGGTTTTCACTCAAAATGGATAAGTTGGATCAAGGGATGTATCTTCAACTCAAAATTTTCAGTTATAATTAACGGTCAACCAAAAGGCAGAATTTCAACCACTTGAGGAATTCGACAGGGTGATCCACTCTCTCCTTTCCTTTTCTTATTGGTTAGTGAGGTCTTCAGTTCCTTGGTAACACTAGCACACTGAAGAAGGATTATCGAAGGCTTCATGGTTGGCAATGATAATATTCATCTTCCTTTACTCCAAGTTGCAGATGATACCCTATTATTCTGTAAGAATCATAATGGAATGGTAAATTCCCTAACCCAACTAATTCAACTATTTGAATGGTGTTCTGGGTTAAAAATTAACTGGGAGAAATTCTTCTGGGGGGCATCCAAATAATGAGGTCTATGTGGTCTTAATATTGGTGAAGATAAGATAGCTGCCTTAGCTTTAAAGCTTAACTGCAAAGTTGAAGTCCTACCATTCTTGTATTTGGGTCTCTCCCTTGGGGGGCATCCAAATAATTCATCTTCTTGGCAGCCGGTACTTGATAGAATTGATAAAAAGCTTGCCAGGTGGGCTAAATATAATCTTTCTCGTGGGGGGAGATTAACCTTATGTAATTCAGTCTTGGCAAACATTCCTATATACTACCTCTCAGTTTTCAGAATGCCATCTTCTGTGGTTATAAAGATAGAGAGATTGATTAGAAAATTCTTCTGGGGTAGTAAAGAAGGTAGCTCCATTAATCATCTAGTTAGATGGAATCATTCAGTCCTCAACAAAGCATTCGGGGGTCTGGGTCTCGGTTCAATTAAGAATAAAAATGAATCTCTTTTGATGAAATGAGGTTGGAGATTTGCTCACGAACCAGATGCATTCTGGAGACAGATTATTGTTAGTATTCATGGCCTCTCGCCCTTTCATTGGCATACCCATCCCAAGAATCACTCGAGTCTCTAAAGCCCCTGGCACCTCATATATTTACTATGGAAAAAGAATGATCATTTCACAAGGCTACAGCTGGGAAATGGTTTACGTATCGATTTCTGGGCTGACTTTTGGGCCGCTAACCTTCCCCTTAAACAATTATTTCCACGGTTATTCAGTCTTTCGATTTTGAAGGATGGTTCGAATGCACTTACTGGGATGACATCATCCTCTCTTGGTGTTTCAACTTCAGAAGATCAATGACAGAAGAGGAAGAAAGGGATTACAGAAATTTTCTATCTATAGTCTCTTGATTTTCAATTTCAGCAAACAATGATAAGCTACTTTGGACCTTGGAACTAAACGGGAAGTTTTTAGTTAAATCTCTTTCAAGATCGCTTGAAAAATTCGAGTCAATGGATCTAATACTATTTAAACACTTATGGAAGACCAAAAGTCCAAAAAAGGTGTCTATTTTCACTTGGATAC
Organism: Cyclanthera cordifolia; assembly: GCA_037832605.1. Lineage (NCBI taxonomy): Eukaryota > Viridiplantae > Streptophyta > Magnoliopsida > Cucurbitales > Cucurbitaceae > Cyclanthera > Cyclanthera cordifolia. The sequence continues at coordinate 9,394,958 of JBBMEG010000021.1, forward strand.
TCATTAATGGGGGCATTAATACGGCGGATAGAATCCAATCAAAGCTACCTCTTCATTCGTTATCTTCATCGGTTTGCCTTTTATGTTATCTTGAGATGGAAATCTCTACTCACTTGCTCTTCCTTTACTCGTTTTCAAGTCTTTGTTGGTCGAAGCTCTTTGTGCTATTCAAGGTTCGGTGGATCTTCTCTTCCAAATGCCAATCGAATGTTATCAGCCTCATAAAAGGTCCCGGAATGTCAAAAAAAGTCAGAATATTGTGGGCCAATGCAACAAAATTTCTTCTTTACGAGTTATGGTGGGAGCGTAATCAAAGAATCTTTGGTGATATCAAATCTCCATGGGAGGCCAAATTTGAGCGTGCCTTGTTTAATGCCTATCACTGGAGCTCGTTGAGCTCCTTCAAATCTTACTCTGTTCAGGATATAGCTACAAATCTGGAATCTTTCCTTTGAATTACCTCATCTTTTGTTTCTTTGTTATATTATATTTTAGCTAATTACTGTTTTTGTTTCAGTATTCTTAGTACTTTTACTTCTATTTTACTTCACTCTATGTAGAGATCCTTTTGTAATCTCTTTACTTCCCTTTGAGGCTTGTTATCTTCTTGTATTTCCTTCTTCTATTAATGAGAAGTTTTGTGATCTTTTCAAAAAAAAATTGGGAGCCATTTCATTGTCTCGGAGCCTTACACTCAAAGTTTGTCTGTAAGTTATTTGACCGGTTCTAGTTGGGAGCCATTATTGTAATCTCGCTCGCTCCTCTGCATCCTCTTTATTCCATATTTAAATTTCTTATATTAATTAAATTGTTTCTTAGTAACGAAATCTTCAACGCATATAAGCAGTAATGTGCCACCTGCGTTCACGATTATTACTTAACTTTGGTTAACAAGGCAAAGTGCTTACGAGGTCTTTTTTAATATTGTTTATTTAAATTGGCTTGTTTGTCTCTAGCTGAAGGTTTTTTAGTAACATCCATGGACTTTGAGGAGCTTGTCTTATTTTATTTTCTTCCATTGAATGGTTACTTAAAAGACTTTTCATAAAAAAGTTAATTGGTTCATATTTTTGGGTGACATTTTGTTGAATTATGTTAAATTACCAATGAACCCACAAGCTTAAGATGATAGGATGGGGTAAATTTAATTATATCAACCAACACATTTTGTATATTTTATTACTAACAATGTAGTCTCATTGAAACCATTTTTCTTACAAGAAAAAGAAAAGAATTCCTAATATTATGATTTGCACAGGCCAGACCTCTTCCCTGTGTTGATACAACAACTTCAAGCTGCAGATGTTCTTTTAAGCCACAGAATCCTTATGGTTTTATTTCGAGTTCTGAAAGAATTGTCTAGCAAACGACTTACTTCAGACCAAAGAAACTTTGCAGAGGTATTAATTGTGTTCTTCATGCATAAACCCTAATAATTAAATAGCATTTAAGGAATCTAGTAGGCGTTTTTGTGCTGAAAATGCTGCTTTGTCTTTATTATTGTATTCATAGTGTCTTCATTGGAGTCATAGATGCTGTTATATTCTATGCCATCTTCTTTTCACCCACATTTTGGAGGTTTTTGCTGTGTTTGCATTTTCTTTATTTCATGAACTTTCATCTTGCTTAACAATCACTTCTCTTTTTCTTCCATGACAAAATGCAATAGTCAATACATAGGTTGGAATGGAGGAGCCTTTTGCACGTTTAGCTTAAAATTTCTTTCATATATATGTTTCGTTTTTTTTTGTTTAGCATAACATATATGTATCAATAAAGGATTAAATACTAAGTCAAGGACATAATTTCTCCCACCTTAAACCTCAAACAGGAGAATCAAGGTAGGTTTCTGTTGTCTAAAGGATGGAGGGACAGTTTCCTTATTGCTAGGCAGTCCTTAGGCCGTAGAATTACCTTAGAACATTGGCCGTTGTTCCTTGATTTCGACTCTCCTTGGTAGGATCCTTTTCCTTTTATGTTAAAGAATATGTAGCCATCTATCTTTAAGACCTCTTCTTCATGGTGGCAAGCGGAGGCGTCTGTTAAGTAGGAAGGATATCTTTTTATGGATAAGACGCGGCTAGCTAACAGATAGAAAAAGATTCTTCCATGATGATTGCCAATTCTTAGGGTGCTTGAAAAAAAGAAAAAGCAAAACGTAGACAGAATCATTTTTGCGAATGAGGTTATCAAGAATTATAGATCTCACAATCAAGAAGAGGTTATATTCACGATTGATTTGAAAAGGCTTATGACCCATGGATTAGATTTTCTTAAATAGATTTTTTGCTTAGAAGTATTTTGGGTTAAATGGAGATCTTGGATATGGAGTCGTGAATGATGGATTGATGGGTAGGATTTGTGCTTCAAAAGCGTGGGCCTGGGTAAGGAATTCTCACTTGCTATGTCTTTTTTTGCTTTTGGTGGATGGTGTATGTTGGTTTATTTTGCGAGGGGTCAAATACTGGATTATCGACATTTTTATGGCTAGGAAGATTAACTTGCTCGTGTTTCCTCTCTAGTTTGCGATGATACTATATATATTTTTTGTTATGGTAATTGGGAGTCATTTTGATACGACCTTTATTAATGAGAAAAACCAATGTTACTGAACATCTCACCTGCTCACCTCAACTACACATTTGTCCTCTCTTCCTAATCCCATTCCCTAAGTATATATAGTACATTAACCTTATAACGGTACTACAACTAAAGGTCACTTAATTACCACAACCTTATTGTGCCTGCTATACACGTGGTTCAACTGTATCAACGACAATATCATTCGTTTCCAAATTTTCACATTCAACGTTCTTCATATTACTAACTTCTTGATCAACTATGATCTCTAGTTCTTGTAATTCTTTAGTTTTACATTTGTGTCCTGGAAAAAACTGTTCCTCACAAGTCACAACGAGAACATAAACCTTTTTCATGACAAGATTGGAGTTCACTATCCGTTTATCTCTTGAAAGGCATGTTAGAAGTCTTACCATTAAAATCACGTTTTGTGCCAAATAAAGCTCGACGGGATTTCGAGAAATGGTGTGAGATCTGGTTCCATCTCCAAAAGTACTTGTTTTATTATTGTGAGGCAAGGCACCTTTAATGTTCCCTTGTTTAGAAGTTTAGTTTCTCACTGACTCTGCGAAGCCTTTTGGAGTTTTTTTATTAATTTCTAGTTGTAACTTTACTTTTCCCTTCAGGGTTTGTCATCTTACTATACTCCTTTTCATAATCTTAATGAGAAGTTTGTGTTCTTTTCAAAAAAAAATTATTGTGAGGCAAGGAATTCTTTTCCAAATTCAGTTTCTTGCTCTCAAAATGAAGAAGTTTATCCTCAATCTCCTCAGCACGCTCCATTATTGGAAAAGATCCTAAGGAAGACCACATCACATTTCTACTCGAATGTCCTCCTTCAAACCTTGTAAAATTTTCCTTTCCAAAGTTTCATCATCCACGTAAATTATCGTAGAGTATTCTTCAAACTTTTCACGATATTCCTTCACTGTAGTGTCCTGCATTAAAGAAAAAAAACGTTTATGAAATGTACCTTGTTTCTTTGGAGTAAAACATCGTAACAAAGCACGCTAAAATTCCTCCAGGCTCTCGATTGGACGACGAGCTTCTGCCCATGTATACCACTTAAGAGCTACACCTTCCAAGCACAAAATCGCTCTCTCCAATTTCTTCAATTCCGCTAATTGATTAATAGAAAAATATCTTTCCACCAGTTGAACCCATTCTTGTAAATTTACTCCCTTAGAAACACAGACTCTAATCGTAGTCGCAAATCAAAGATCGGAGCTAACGATTTACCTAATGAATCCCATGGTCTCTCTTCTTGAAGACGATCACCTTTCTTGGTTTCATCTGACTGCCCTTGAAGGCCTTTATTGTCTTTTTGTTTTAACTTTCGTTCTCTCGTAATTGCAAAAACAATTTCTCTATGTCCATGTCCATGGCTTCCTTAACTCTCCGACCAATAATCTTATCTTGATCTCCTGCATTGTATTCCCGAACGTTGCTAATTTCTCGCTGAAGAATAATGAAATATCGACCGATATGTTCTCAACAATTTCCATCCTCGATTCCATTGTTGTTATTTCAAAAAAAAAATTTTGTACCAAGATTGTGCTCTGATACCAAAAACTGATAAGACCTTTATTAATGAGAAAAACCAATGTTGCAGAACACCTCATCTGCTCACCTTAATTACACATTTGTCCTCCCTTCCTAATCCTATTCCTTTAGTATATATAGTACAATAACCGATTAACGGTACTACAACTAACGGTCACTTAATGACCACAACCTTATTGCCCCTGTTGTACTCCTGGCGAATAGGAGGGGTTTATAACATTCATCAATTTGAAGAACTTTTTAGCTCTCTACGAGGTCGAAGATTAATAGTTGCGAAGTGTCAACTATTGGGTTTGAACTATGATTTGAGGGAGTTGAGCATGTGGGTCGCCTTCGTAGGGTGTGATGTGGTCTCGTTTCCTTCTTCTTATATTGGCTTTCCACTAGGGTATAGTCATGTATTTCTTTCATTTTGGGACCTTGTCGTGGATAAGTTGAGGCTCTCATCTTGAAAGATAATTTTTTTCTTCAAGGTGGCAATTTACTCTCATTTTGTCTTGCGTGGAATCCTTCTTTTCCTTTTTTAATGCTCAAGGTAACAAGCTCCACAAGTAAGCAAAAGAAAGGAAGAAACAATACAATAATAAAAACAATTAAACAAGAAAGATGAAAACATTCCGAGTTGTAAGTTTCTCTCTCTTAACTCCTCTCTCAGAACTCCCTCAAGAAACTCAACCTTCTTCTATACTCCTCTGTCCTCAGTGAGCACCAGAGGAGGAACAACGCAAAAAACCATCTCAATAGCGACAGTGCAACCTTAACCACACTTTCATCTTCCATTCTCGCTGGAACTCTTGATCTAGGCTTAGATTTGGCTCTCTCAACCTTGAATTCAAGCACACTTGTTCGGTGTTCCGGAACGAGCAAAGCCACCCTACACTTCATTGTTGTTTGAAAAATAGACGAAAATCTGACGGAGTTTGATGATGCTAACAACATTGTTGCTGGATAGCTGGTTCCTACTCGTTGGAACTATAGATTGGTGCTGGTTTTCGACTGATGTTGGTATGTCGGTGGATTGTCGAAGCTCGTCGACGTGTGCAGGCGATCTTTGAGTTATGATGGTATATAACTTGACGATTCATTAGATCTGTAGATTGATGCGCACCAGTTTCTAGAGATGAAGCTTGCTGATGAATAGAGATGTCCATTTTTCTTGCAAGACTTGGTCCTTGTGGGGTCTCGCCCCCTAATGAGGTAGTGAGCAGGGGGAATTCCTTGCGAGCAGAACGAGGACAAGGTCGAGGAATGTATTCCCTATCGTTGTTTCCTTGATCCCCACCTCGTTTACATTTTTTTTTATTTCATTTTTAAAATTGTTTTTTTCTCTTTTTTTACCAATTTAGTATTTAGATAAAAATGTTCGTTTGTAAAAATATTTATTTAAATGAATATTTTGCTCTTATAATTAACGGTCTATTTGAAAACTAATATATATTTTTCCATGAAAAAGTAACAATGTTTAAAAAGAATACTTATTAGAAAAAAAGTTAAAAAAAATTAATGGAGAAAAATTCCCCCAGGGAACCCATCTCTTTCGATTACTCGTGGTGCATCCTCGCACAAGAATTGTGAATTTTGCACGGACGGGGACCTAGATGCCATTCCCTGCCCCATCTTTGCGGGCAAACTCAAAGCATATACTGGTGTTTTAAGCTACGACGACTTCTTTGCATTCTCTTCAAACCATAGGTTGTTTCGTGGACCGGTTCAGTCCTAGACGAAGCAGGCCGGTTTTGTTTCACCTAACTTGTATGATTCTAAAGGAAAAGTCAAAATTTTTAAATAGTTTAAATTAAATTTATAATTATTTTATTTTTTTAAGGTCTTCGGTTTGAACTATTGCATTTTCGTTGGATCAGCCAATTGTTTCTTGACATTGGTGATAGCTGATTTTCGAATGCCAAGTGTGTACAGTGAAAACTGTGGGAACATTTCGATTTAAGTTTCCTCCTTGATGCTGGTGAGTTGCCTTAGTTTGATTGTGAGTTTATCGTTACCCTTTTACATTGATGCTGATCGACTTTGGAACGCAATTATTGGCATGCAACGAATCCATGTGATGTTGATGCCATGAAGCATTTTGCATGACACTCATCTTTTCGGCAAATTTATTTTTCTGCTTCCACTATTGGGTTTTATATTGAGCATGGCAATTCTCCATCTATAGTAGGCCTTTTATTTGAATTAGTACATTTTTTGCTGGATTAACCAATTGTTCTTCGACATTAGTGATGTCTGATTTTCGAATGCAATGTGTGTACGGTGAGAACTGTGAGAACATTTGGATTCAAGTTTCCTCCTTGACGTTGGTGAGTGGACTCTAGACTGATCATGAGTTTATTGATAAACTCCTTTTTACAACGATGCTGATCGACTTTAAAATGCACTTATTTGGCATGCGGACGATCCACATGTGGTTGGTGCTATGAAGCATTGCCATGATACTCATCTTTCTGGCAAATTTCTTTTTTTGTTTCCTCTGTCTGTTTTTAGATCGAGTAGGGCAATGCCCCATCTATAGCTTATGTGATCCACTCTACTTCATTCGACATGGATCAATTAGGGTCTCTCCCCTCTTGGACGTTTGCAGACTTTAGTGTAGCGGCGACTTTCTCTCTCCCTTGAATGTTCGTGGTCCATAGTGTATCGACTTCCTCTTCTTTCTCTGTCACTTGCAGAGCAATTCTTGATGAGTCGTGGGTCTTCTCCTCACTATCCACCACCTAACGCCTAACCGGGATGTGTTCTCTCTCCTTTCCCTCTATGCCAGTTTTGTTGGAGTATCTCCTGTATGCGAGTTCTTTCTCCCAAATGTGTAGCTGATGATGAGATAATCCTTTGGATATATAAGTCTTTCCATTTGGGACTCAAAGTTGGATGTTCAACTTCCTTAGAGTTTTGTATTGTGTTATCTTAATAGTAAAAATGGGTATGAACCTAACTTAAAACCTTGTAACACTTAAATGTTTTATTTCTATAAAAAAATGTTCCAATCTAGAAAAATATTTGAATTGAAAAGTTTACAAACTAGATAAATAACACCAAGAAAAGGTTAGAAGTTTGACAAAAATGAAAAGATCAACCTCTAAGTGATGCATGTTTTTAAAAAATCTGCAAATAACAATAATTTTGAAAGGATGCATTTGACCACATTCTTCTAGAAGGCGAGCTCTAAATGACAAATGAGGACCGATGAAATAGCAAGCTCTAAATGACAAATGAGGACCGATGAAAATAGCCTCATGTTATCCTTAAATAAACTTTGAAAAATCCATTGAAGCTTGAAAAAAGAAAAAAAATCGTGAACCAATAAATCCAAGCATATGAGCATTCAAAGAAAAGATGATTCAAGTACTCTGATTCCGCAAATTATGATATTCACCAAATTAGAGCACAAATAGATGGTTGTGTGGGAGGGAAGCTTCCATTTTCAATGCACATGATCACCATTTTTATGAGCAAGTGTTTGAAAAAGCTTCATAACATCAATGAAATCATTTCGTAAAATTAATTAACTTGATAATTGAAGTAGAGGGATAGATATGTTTATCTTGAATTGAGGAGATTGTCGAGAGTTTGGAGCAATGTGCTTTGATGGGAGGAAGAGGCATTTTTCTAGCATAATGAAAAGGAAAAATCAATGAAAAACTTATCCTCTCTCATGATTACCAGAGGAATATAAATCTCGTGTACCGGAGGGGGGGGGGGGGTGTCCCTAATATTGAAATCAAGGGATGAATCATACTCTCAACGTTTGATTGAACTACTAGAGAATGAAATCACTTTTTTTTTTATAGTTTGCAAGGTTCTACTGAAGCATTGCAATCATTCATAAGAAGACCAAGGGACCCACCAACGTCATCCTCTTAGCCAAAGGGTTTATGGTAATAAAAGGGATTTCCTGAATTGACTTGTAAAATATTCCTTCACATTTTAAATGCTTGGATCAATCCCTTCGTATTTCACTACCTATTTTAACCAAGACAAGTCAATCAGGTTGAATCAATCTTTCACATAAAGATAACCATGAATAACATTAGGAGACTTGCCAACACATCTCCAAAATGAAGGAACACATTTCCCATAATCTTATTCTTTACTTCAACTGGCGTGGGCATAAAGTCACTAAGAATTTGGTGTACAGAATCTTTTACTAGCTCATAGAACAATAAAACATCTTCCTTTGTAGTGTCTAATGACACATGAATGAAATTTCTTCTGCTTGATTTAGGACAGACAACACATCGAAGAAGACCTCTTGATGAAGACCAGAATTTTCCAAGACTTCAAGAGCCGAAATCATCTCAAAATTGTTGTCGATAAAACATTTGTTAAGCTTGTGGTAAAGCTTTACCAATGAACTTACCCACCAACATAAAAGAGAAGGAGATAATGAAGTAACCTTGTTGAAGTCAACATCTTCCACAAATAACCAATTATGCTTTGACCAAATACAATAATATGAGTCCAAAACCTTGCAACTTTCTAACTCCATTAACGGGAGAAACAAATTAAATCTCATGAGTTAGCCTAGAAACTTGTCACTAGACTAGTGTTGCTTTCACACATTGTTTGGTGTTTGAAGGAGATTAAGTTGTCACTAGACTATGTATCACTGCTCCACAATGTTTGGAGCCTAAAGGAGTTGAAACTACCACTGATCTAAGTGATGTTGATGGGGAGTGGGTAACATTGTCGGGAGGTTCTGAATGTAGGTGATGAGGGTGAACCTAAAAGTTGGGACAACGAACAAAATGCCCGTCAAAGTACGCTCAAGCTCATTTTTTGAGCATTGATGCTTGCATGTGAAACATGCTCGTCAAAGTACGCCCAAGCTCATTTTTGAGTGTTGATGCTTGCTCGTGAAACATCACTTTAGGAAGAGAACTCATTGACATGCATCAACAAAACTCATTTTTGAGTGTCATCGCTTGTTCGTGGAGCAAACTGTTTAAAGACGACTCACTGACACACCTCGGCGGATGAAGAAGTCAAAAGTGTCTGGGAATGAGGTGATGACAGCGATAGAAGAAGGGGAGCGGCATTTGCAAAAGAAGAACAACGAGTGGGAACGACTTGTGGAGGCTAGGATTTGGGGAGGAGAGAGAACAAAGTGATTTTTTTTACCAAGTCAAGGTATAAAAGATAGGATGAGATCGATATGTTCTTATATCTATTATTAGTTTTTGTCCATTTTTTTTAATTTGTCTTTATTTATTCTTATACTACCTGTTTTATGCTTTAGAATGTGGAAGTTATTTTTTACATTCTTGTAATTAAGTGAAATAATGACTAATTATGCCTTACTCTGGGAATTTAACAGATATCATCGCGTTTCTTTGAGTATGGATGGCACCTCTGGCAGAGTGATGTGCAAAAGATATTACATGGGTTTTCTACACTTTCTGGAAGCTATAACCCAAATGAGCTGAATCATGAAGAACTTAATTTAATTTGTGAGAGATGGTTGTTTTGTTTAAAGATAATACGCCAATTAGTTGTCTCAGGCTTTCCAAGTGATGCAAAATCAGTGCAGGTAAGTTCCATTCTTCTCTTTTTAGTTCATTGTGCTCGTGCTTAAGTTAACGTGATTATGGTTATCTTGTAGGAAGTCCAGCCAATCAAAGAAGTTTCTCCTGCACTGTTGAATGTTCTTCAGTCATTTCTTCCCTTCTGTGAGAATACTTCTTTTCTTTCTCTGTCTACCTGCTCCATTTTTATGTTCTGCTTGAGCTTTATAGGCTATTCAGGTTCTCTTTGCATTGGGACATAAGTTAATGTACATTGTAACTTCATGTGTAGATTCTTCATTTCACGAGAGAAATTCCAAATTTTGGGACTTCATAAAAAGAGCTTGTATTAAATTGATGAAGGTCTTGATTGCATTACAAGGGAGGCATCCTTATTCATTTGGTGACAAGTCCGTTCTTCCACCCGTCATCAATTTTTGCTTAAACAAAATAACTGATCCTGAGCCTTGTTTGTTGTCATTCGAGCAATTCTTGATACAATGTATGGTAATGGTAAAGAATATTCTTGAATGTAAGGAGTACAAGCCTAGTCTTACTGGTCGAGTGGTGGATGAAAATGGGATGACAGTAGAGCAGATGAAGAAAAATATATCCAGTGCTGTAGGTGGTGTGTTAAGTTCTCTTCTGCCGGGAGACCGTGTAGTACACCTATGTGGCGTGTTAATCAGGAGGTAAATATTCAAAACCAATCTCTAATCTTTCAGGCTTGTTCTTGTAGCTTGTAATATTGTGGTCTTACTTATTATCTGGTGAACTGTAATTTAAAATGTTATATGCTTCCATTGAACTTCTTGTATGCAATTTTCTGTTTGGGAAAAACCATCCCTACTTACCGCAGGAATTAACTAGAAAAATATCGAGAAATTAATGAAATTTCCTTGTCCTTGTTCATTTCTCCTTTTCATAATCCCATGGAAAATCTTGTTCCCCTCTCAAAAAAAAAAAAAGAAAGAAAAATATTGAGAAATTAATAAAAACAACATAATAAAAAAGCACAAGAATTTACGAGGAAAAAACCCCCAAAATTGGAGAAAAAAATCATGGGAAGAAGTTCTACTAATGTGAAAATTTGTTACAATCACAAAGAATTCTCTATCCGATCCCAATTACATAAAAACTCTCTTCAAAGTTTATACTATTCACTCATTTTGCTCAACTTTCATATACAAAATGATTTTTTATTAGAGTTAGTACAAACGCTTAAAGTGTTTTTAATTGGGATGTCTTGAATCTAAGGCCACATGCTTCATTATAGTGCTTGAAGCACACCACATTCTTGCACATTTGCAATGTGAGACGAAATTCTCAATATTTTGCCAAAACTTCTGGTGGAACAACTTTGTTAATATTTTGCCAAATTGTCATCAAATTCCACCATGGTAAGATATTTAAAAAACTACATCAACATTTTCTTCATTGACAATCATAATCCTTAACTTGAATTATAAGTTAATAACATACTCCACCATAAAAGTATGCAACTTGGAATTTTACATTCCAAGATTTTTCTTCTTTATCACATGCCAATACACCTTGCTGAATTTTATGGTGCAACTTTCTCCTACTTGGCTTAACTTAAAGTTCTTCAGCCACCGACATAACTTCCACCACACACCTTACATAACTGTCAAGTCATTGCTGACATCACATCTTCAATCATGTCAAAGCGTACATACCATGAGGACGATTAATTTCTATCTTCAGAGGACATTGCCACATCCTTCGACGAGAGAGACCTCGTCAACATCCAAACTAGAGCCCTTTGACGAACTTGCTCTCTTAGGACAATTGTTTCTCCGGTGACTAGATTGTTCACATTCCAATCAATGTTTTTTTTGCACAGAGTTTTACTACTTCCAATTGTTAGCTACCAGTGTTGAATCCTCTTATGAAGTGAAGTACGCTCACTGCTTCAAGCTTCTTTCTTCTGACAGAAGTTTGCTAGTAGCCTCTGCAAAATTTGAACTCTTTTTTCGTACATCAAGATTGACTCCATATGTTCATAAGACGTGGGAAGTGACAAGATAAGTCTCAATGCCTTATTCTTGGCCTCTATCTTCACGCCAATTACGTCCACCTTAGAAACAACGTTATTGAGAACATTCAGATGATCTAAGATTTTCTTACCTTCCTCCATTCGCAATGTGTAAAATTGCTCTTTCAAGTACAACCCATTTGAAATGCTCTTTGGCTACATTGTTTCAAGCTTCTCCCCGAGCTTTTTAGTTGTTGTAATTTCATGCACATTAGTAGAATATTTTTAGTCAAATGTAATCTAATTGCACCAGCAGCTTCAAGTCCATTTCCTCCCATTTGTACTCACGTTGGACTTTAAAGAATTTTTGCTCGAACCACCACTAGACTCTTTTGGATCACCATTATCACTTGATTTTGAGGTCTTCCCTTCAATGCCTTGTGTAATCCAAATTTCATAAGTACATACTTAACTTGCACTTGCCACAAGCCAAAATTGATCATTTCATCAAATTTCTCCCCATCAGACTTCACTGAACTCATGAAGCTTTCTATTTCTGCTTCTATCCTAGCAAATAAGCAAATAGTGAACACTATTCACAATACCTAGCTAGGCAGCTATAGTTCGTTTTAAGAATTCTTTTATGATGTGGAAGCACAGACAAAACTGCAACTTCAAAAAAACTATGAACCTAAAGCTCAAATGCCATTGTGAAAAATCTTCGTGTAATTATGCATGAATAAACAAGAAAAATATTGAGAAATTAAAGAAAACAACAAAATTGAAAAACACAAGAATTTACGTGGAAAAAAATTTAAAACAGGAGAAAGAAATCCACAGGAAAAAGAAGCTGTACTGTGCAAAAAATTGTTACAATCATGAAAAATTCTCTCCGCAACCCCAATAACATAAAAACTCCCTTCAAAACTTATACTATTCTCACATTTTGCTCAACTTTCTTGTATAAAAAGATTTTAATTAGAGTTAGTACACAAAGTGTTTCTAATTGGAATGTCTTGAATCCAATGCCACATGCTCTTTTTATATAGTACTTGAAGCACACCACATTCTTGTGCCTTTCCAATGTGGGACTACTATTCCCAATATTTTGCCAAAACTTTCCCGGTGGGTTAACTTTGTTAATATGTTGTCAAATTCTCAACAAGTCTTCTGATTGTTTATAATAAACATATTAATCAGATTTCTTACTTAGTGGTCAAATAAGAGTCTTGGAAATTTGGAGGTTATAAGTTCACTTTAGTCTATGGTGATTTTAATCCTACCTAAAAATTAATTTCTTATGGGCTCTTTTTACACCCAAATGTAGTAGGATCCAACGGTAGTTTCATAAGAATAGTTGAGATGCGTGTAAGGTAGCCCAGACACTCACTGACATAAAAAATATTAATCAGATTTTGAAGACTCATCTTTGAAGTAAACAACAATGTTGTCAATTTCTGGTAAGACTTTATGTTTTAAAATATATGATATATGATTTATGGCTTCTTTGCTCTATCCTTATGAAAGATAGTTCGTTCATGATTTTCTTTGAATGGATAATAAGTAAAGGAAAGGATTGTCATTTTGAGCCAGCATTCTTTGGCATTGAGGTGGATTTCCCCAAAACTTATCTTTTCTTCTTCCTTTCCACGACATATCAAGTAAGAACCACAAAAAGATTTATCCTAGAGCTCCTTGGGTTCTTGTTGATTCTTTAGTACTAGAGGGGTTTTCTTTTGTAATTTTTGAACAAGAAGCAAAATTTTCATTTAGAGAATGTAAAAAGCAAAAGCTTCAGATACAAACCTCAAAACTAGGGAGAAAAATAAATTTATGCAATATAAAGAAATTAGAACAAAAATAAAGACAAAATATTCAAAAGAAAATAACTGCAACTCAATACAAACAAAAATGGGTTCCAGGGATGACAATAGAAAGGCACTCATCCAAAAGACTTCAAGCTTCGAACTACAAAGACATGATGCGTCTATGAACAACAACACCAAAATAAACTGAGGGAAGCAGATGAACGAGGGAAAAACTACCAAGTCGCTAGACAAACCGAGATACGACTATTCGAACGAAAAAGATGTCAACCTATGCTAGAGTCTAGAGCTGCAACAAGCTGAGCAAACTTATAACCCGAGAAATATTCATCTAGCCTAGCAAGCTACTGAACCACGACATTCCTTTAGCTGAAATCCATAAATAAAAATTAAATTGACGAACTTCTCTTGGATTTTGACTTGAGCACACTGATGATCATTAGAGAAAGGCACTGGAGAGGAGATGACTAATTCAACTAAATCAAAAAGGGAAATAAACTCATCATCTTGACTGAGAGATATCTTCATTCAGAGGATCAATTGCCGAGTCAATACTGTTGACACTTGTGTCATCTTCCATGTCTGAAGCAAAGCGAGAGTGAGGATCGGGAGCCTTGGGGGAGGAGAAGTAGCATGCAGATTTAGAAGAATAGCCATCCCATGGGTCATAGTGCCTTGAGGGCTTGACGAAGGAAGGATGAGGATAAGATCTAAGGAATGAGGAGTTGGAGGAGGCAGAGGAAAGGGAGGAAGGGCTGTTACAAAGGGAGGAGTAATGGATTTAATACAATTAGGTTTCAAACCAACATTTTTTTCAAGGAAAGAGGAGGATTTACTTCTAATATAATGGAGAGGTAAGGGTTTAATACGAGAAGATGAGAGGTTGAGGGGATAGAAGAGGGAGTATCTTTAGTATTTTTGATAAGAAGCAATAAGGTAGCCTTAAAGATTACAAAAGACTTTTCCATCTGGCAGTAGAGTGGGAGAAATTCGAACTCCTGCCTTGTCATTGAGAAAACCTGAATCTCTTTGGTCGAGATGGTTTTCTTGGGGAGTTCTTTCATTCTAACTTCATTTGGAAAAAGGCAAGATTCAAAGAAGGTTAATGATTACTATGACAAGGGTATTACTATTGCGTGTGCTGGTGAAACTTATATCTATCATCATGCTTAAATTCGGGAGCTGAGAATATAAAGGACTTTGGGTATGAATATGGTTAACTATTGGACTCTACATTCAAACATGGAATCTCTACTTTCTTTGAGATATTGTATTGTATGTTCAAGTCCCCCGTCCCACATTTATTGTATTTTTTTAAAAAACAAAATTTGACTGTAAATTGGTTTATTATTTCTCTTGGCTTCCACCTTTCTATAGTTGAACGTTGCAGAATGCTGACATTGATTTGAGAGTAACTATTTAATTTTTAAATCTAGTGCTGTTTTTAATTGAATATTATATTCCTATCGACTTGTAAATTGTTTAACTTTTGTGGGTTTCATGTTGACAGGTATTTTGTTTTAACAGCAACTGACTTGGAGGAGTGGTACCAAAACCCTGAGTCTTTCCATCACGAGCAGGATATGGTTTTGTGGACAGAGAAACTTAGACCATGTGCTGAAGCTTTATATATTGTATTGTTTGAAAACCATAGTCAGGTGTGCAAGATTTGTTTTCAAGTTTTCCATTAAATTATATACTTACTATGTTTATAGTATTTATTTCTTTCTCATTCAAATGTGTTATGATCTTTGTGTTTATTTATAGCATCTTTGTTTTTACTTATAGCTTCTGGGCCCTGTTGTGGTTTCCATTCTTCAAGAGGCAATGAATGGTTGCTCAAGTTTAGTGACTGAAATCTCTCCAGGATTTCTTCTCAAAGATGCTGCTTATGGTGCGGCAGCATATGTTTATTATGAGCTCTCTAATTACCTTAGCTTCAAAGATTGGTATAAGTTTTCTATTTTGTATTACTTTTCCATTTAGTATATGTATAATTTGACAATATTCTCATGTATTTAATTTAGACACGTTTTAACTTCTTCCGCTGTTAAAAGTTTTACTTGTATATAACCATTTCAGGCTCTTATTAGTTAAGGAAAGTGTTTGAATTCTTAGCTAAATTCCAAAAATAAGTTTTTCAATACTTGGTTTCAAACATGACCTGATTTTTGAAAAATAATAAACCGAAGAAACTCCTAGGTAGGAGTAGGATTTATGTGCTTAATTTTCTAAAACCAAATGCGGTCAAGTGAGAACTAAAAGAGTGTTTTTAAAATGCAAGGAGCACTTGCTTAGATTGCCTTATTGCAGAGGGGACAAAAAGCAAAGGCTCGAGTGAAATGAAATGCAACAAATAAATGCATAATTAATTATTATATTTAGACATTAAAGTATAAATTGATAGAGAAAATATATTCTTACTAGCATAAAATTTCAAATTCTTTCTAAATAATATTAAAAACAAATTAGAAGAACAATAAACATGACAACTTATGTTATTATTAGATATACAATACAAATTAAATTATTATTAGAATAATATTTTCATAGGTATTAAATTAGCTTATTCAAAATTATTGACAAGTTGCACGCCTTTGCTTGAGGCAAAGGCGACGCTGGGCACAAAATGATGAGCAAAGGCGAGAGCCTGATGGAAGGAGCTCGCAGTCACCTTGGCTTCTTCAAAGACACAATACTCTCTATGTGCATGGCATGTGGCCATAGGCGAGGAAAGTCGATATCCAAGTCCAAAAGGTTCTTTTGGAGTTGTGGATACCTCATTCTTTTCTTGTATCATTATGAACATTTTCTTGATCATTGGTCTAGTGTGTTTTCTCACTTTTTCCTGATCATTGGCCATAGGCGAGTCTTGGCTTCTTCAAAGACACAATACCTTCTATGCGCACGGCCTGTGGCCATAGGCGAGAAAAATCGATAACCAAGTCCAAAAGGTTCTTTTGGAGTTGTGGAAATCTCATCCTTTTCTTGTATCATTATGAACTTTTCCTGATCATTGGTCTTGTGTGTTTTCTCACTTTTTATTGCTCTTTTAGTCTTTAGTCTATTCCTTAACTGTTCAGTCCGCTTATTGCTTTTTAGTTTGAAACTTTTTATTTTATTGGTCTGTCTATTAGTGCATCATAAAGGGATTACAAAGGCAACTTCCTCTACATTTCCTTCAGTACAATGGAACATTTTTTTATTTTCTCCTATCTATTCATTCATTCCCAGGTTTAATGGCGCACTATCTCTTGAAATCTCAAATGATCATCCAAACATGCGTATCATCCGCCGGAAAGTTGCACTAATATTGGGACAATGGGTTTCTGAGGTACTGTCTTAATATATACGTACATATATTTGTCTAAGGGAATATTGGCCACTCGCAGTGTATATCTCATAATGGTTAAGAAGTATTATGATTGTCTTTTAGTATTCTACTGATTTGAATGTTCTTAATATTATCTAGTGTTTGCAATGTTATATAATACATTTTCTTACTCAAGGTTGAACTCTCCATAATTATATATGTTTTTCTTAAATGTTCCAGCTTGCAACCTAGATTAATAATTCTAAACAAAGAGTGTAACACTTTGTTATCTAAAAGAATAAACTCAATTTTTATTATAAAGTTCAATTTAAGTTCATCGTTTGGTATTTACCTAACCAATCAGCTTAATCTTTTGGGTTGATTAGTGGTTTAACATAATAGACCCACAAGTGAGGAGATTGTTGGTTGATATAATTACATGGTTAAAATATCATTTTAGTCCCTCAAGTATGATGACGATTCTATTTTGGTCTCACAAGTTTCAATCTCCAATATTGGTCCTCCAATTTTGAAAAAAGCTTAAGATTGGTCCCTAGAGTTAACTTGGAGCTTAAAATGGATGGAATATATTTCTCTCCTCAAATCATTCTCCCACGGGCTGCATCCCCTATTTTTTTCTCTCTTCAACCACCATTTTCTAATTTCAACTTCTCCTCCTCTGTCAGTGCACTAGCACTTTGTTGTATCACAATTTTTTTAATTCTCTTTCTTCCTCACTCTTTTTATTATATATAAACTCTAATTCCTTCACTTTCTTCAACATTCTAATTCACTCTTTCAACCATGGAAATGGCTTCCAGACCCATATTTATAAACCTTCAAATCCCTAATTTATGGAAGGACAGAGACATTAGTCTCAAGCGAGCTCCAGCTTCATTCCAATTGAGGGTTCCCATAATATATTATCTCTCCAAAAATGACCACCTCGAGCATAGAGATCAGGTTCTAGAGGAGTGATTGAAAGAATTTGGGATAAAACAATTTTTTCTTCTTCTTATTTTACCTATGAATTAGAGGGATTTTGAAACTCATTTGAAAAAAGGAGTTGAATAATTCCTACATTATAATAAAATTATTCATGAAACTGAAATTGAAATTGAAATGGATTCATTAATGGTGAATGGATTTTCATGAGAGGTACAAGGTGAAGAAAATAAATGTTGGAATTACTGAAGTTATGGGAAATAAGAATCCCACAAGTATTGGAATTCAAGAGGAGCCGAAATTAAATACCTTTATTTTTGTGGAGGTTTCATTACTGAAGTTAGGTAGTATCTTACTTGATTAGAAGCCGTTCATGGAGGTTTCATTTTTTGTGGACTACTCTTTTTTGTATGCCTTTGTATATTTTTTTTTCCTCATTTTTTCTCAAGGAAAGTTCGGTGAGGTTGGAAATTTAGTTGTTATCTTACTTAATTGGAGCCTATTTCTTCAGTTGGGCAACTTTTGACTGGTTCTTTTTCTTCTACATAAAAACAGTTTGCATCTCAAGGAAAGTTTGGTTTATTATAAAAAAGGTTGGAAATTGAATTGTTCTCCTACTTAATTGTTGGAGCCTATTTCTTCAGTTGGTCAATGAGAGAACATTTTATGCATTCTCTTTGTTGTTAAGCATAGGATACAAAATTGTATTTCATTCAGAAATTTCATACATCACAAAAAGGAAATAAGGTACATAAATTTAGTGAAAATACCAATATGTTCAGTGTTAGGAACCTTAGCAAAACAACCATTATTGTTATCTGCCTGAGCTTTTATGAAGGTTTTGGGGTATTATTTATTATGAGTCTGTCAAGATAATTTTGAAAATTTCATAATCAATCAAATTGTTTCTTTTATAAAAAAATTAATGGATTCTGAAATTGAGCCTTTTATTATTTTGTATTAATAGGTTAAAGATGATACGAAAAGACAAGTCTATTGTGGTTTGATCCAACTGCTTCAGGATAAAGATTTGTCTGTTCAGGTATGATTCAAATTCAAACTTATCATATGTATGCTACATTATTTTTTCTTCTTTGTTTTCTTTCTCCATAGATTTGACACAACTCTTCCGTTACTAACTGAAGTTAAACATGCTTTAACTTAGTTGGCAGCTTGTCGGTCCTTGTGTTTACATGTTGAAGATGGAAACTTTTCCGAAGACAAATTTACTGATCTTCTACCCATGTGTTGGGAATCATGCATTAAACTGGTAGAGGAAGTTCAGGAGTTCGATTCAAAGGTAGCTTTGCCAGCTTTAAAATTATGTTAAGATTCAGATAGTCACATTTGGATTTACTTTTCTATTTATTTAGTATTTCCATTTATTTTCTTTCTTGTTTCAGAAATTTTGTTTTGAAGTCTATTTACTTTTGTTTCCTTTTATCTTATCTTGCTCCCATTTTGGGGTTTGTATCCAAGAGCTTTTGCCTCTTTTCATTCACTTTTCCTTTTAACACATTCTTCCATTTTATATTAGCTTTTTATTTTTTATTATTATTGTTTGAACTAAGCATAGTTTCAGTTGCCTTTTTGATTTCATCCATTCTTAAAAAAAAGCTTGAATCATAGGAGTATTAGAATTCTTACCATTTAAGAATATTTGTTTGTAAGATAATTGTATTTATCATACTTATTCTTTTCCATTGTTGTAAGATGTCCATAATTGTAAAAGTTTTTCTCTGATATAAGAAGACCTAGTGTGATTATATTTTAGGGTTTAGGGGGCAGAGGGACAGGTAGGGCCTTATTTTGACCTAGTGTCAACATTAAAGATACAAACTTATCTACCTGTCTCTCTACCCCCTCGATTTCCACCTCAGCTTTCCCAACTTCCACTTCAGCCCTCCCAACTAACCTCCCTCCTTCCAGCGTCGCTCCGACTTCCACTCCTCTCCCCAAAACATACTCGATTAAGCCCTATCCATTATTCTACTCTCGGACCCCCAAAAAAAAGCTAAACCCAGACGTTACTGAAACTCATTGTACCTCATTAATTTCGGACCCTTCCAAAACTATCTAGACTACTCATCAACCTACCTCTCTTACCGCGGTGGATTTTCACTCTGAGCAGCCTACTTTATCTTCCGTTGTCACATTAGTACGAGGATCTGTGCCTACTATAATTCCACACGACTCTACTTCTATGGACTTTAGTAGGCAGGAATGTGAATCAGAGGTTGAATCAGATATCAGTATTAGTAGCGAGGACTCTGAATTTCCTTTTGAAGTAAGCTCTCTGTATCCGATAAACAAAGACAATAATGAAATCGAAAGTAGCAGTCAACAAATTTACAGTCAACAAATTGAAAAAACTGATGACAATTCTGATGTAGCTGTACCAATTCCTCCCATATTTGATCAGATCATCAACTCATGTGGCTTAAAATTTCACGGTGCTGATTCCAAATAATTCAAGCAGCAGCCCTGTCTCCCTATTTTTTTTGAGAAAGAAACAAAATTTCATTAA
This sequence comes from Cyclanthera cordifolia, assembly GCA_037832605.1. Classification (NCBI taxonomy): domain Eukaryota; kingdom Viridiplantae; phylum Streptophyta; class Magnoliopsida; order Cucurbitales; family Cucurbitaceae; genus Cyclanthera; species Cyclanthera cordifolia. The sequence continues at coordinate 9,415,221 of JBBMEG010000021.1, forward strand.
AATAATGAAAGAGCCGAAACTCAAGATTACAAAAAGATAACAACCTCGGAGGGAAGTGGGGGGAACTGATAAAAAGGGACCTACTGGTAACAATACAATAGATCAACTTAAAATAAGAAGAAATAAGACAACAGAATTTTAAGTAGAAGGATCAAGGATGCCATCCCAGTTGTTAATGATGTCTTGAGCTGAAAGAGGCTTTAAGGCACTAACAAGGGAGCTCCAGTGGCCCTGTCTCCCTATTAGTCCATGAAGATCATCTCTTGGAATACCAGAGGTCTGGGAGACGCCTAAAAAAGGATTGCTATTAATTCATTTATAACCAAAAACTGCTCGGATGTTGTTCTGATTCAGGAAACCAAATTGCCCTCAGTCAACAAACATATCATCAAATCGATTTGGAGTTCTAAAGGTATTGGTTGGGTATCAGTACAGTTTTGGGGAATATCTGGTAGGCTGCTGTCTCTGTGGGATGAAAGCAAAGTAACGGTAATGGAATATATTCAAGGGGGCTACATTCTCTCCATCAAATTTGTGGATCAAGAAAAAGAGTGCTGGATCACCAATGTCTATGGTCCAAATAACAACAATGAAAGAACATACCTATGTGAAGAACTGGAATCATTAGCAATGTATATTGAAGGCCCGTGGTGTGTTGGTGGTGATTTCAACACTACCAGATGGATTTTTGAAAGACAACCAACAAGAAGAGTGACCAAAGGGATGAAAGACTTTAACAGGGTGATCTCTGATCTTGATTTGTTTGATGTACCAATCACAAATGACAAATTCACCTGGTTCAAGCCTGGAAATAGTCAAGTTAAATCCCTTATCGACCAGTTTTTGATTTCTAAAGACTGGGATTCTTTGTTCTCCAATTCTCGGGTATCTAGACAAGTCAGAACCATCTCAGATCACTCCTCTCTGCTACTGGAAGCTGGATCATTCAAATGGGGGCCTACTCCTTTTAGATTCTATAATAGTTGGTTGTCAATTTTACTATGTAAAGATCTTGTTACTTCTTCTTTGAATAAAGATAATGCATATGGATGGGCTGACTTCGTTATTCTCTCAAAACTACGAAAACTCAAAGTCTCATTGAAACAATGGTACTCTAACCATTCTGCCCAATTAAAATTAGCTGAATTTGCTTTACTTAGTGAGATTAGAATCTTTTGAGTCAAAATCTGAATCCAGCGATTTACTTTAGAGCGAAGAAACAAGATGGTTTGATGCAAAATGTGAGCTCTTGAATTTATATATATCAGATGAACGAAATCTTATTCAGAAAAGCAAGCTGTCTTGGTTTAAAGAAGGAGATGAGAACACCGGTTTTTTCCATAGATTCTTAGCTGCCAAAAGTAGAAAAGGGTTTATCTCAATCATAAACAACACTTCTAGGCCTCTCATTGACCCTCTAGCCATTGAACAAGAAGTAGTTGGGTTATTCAGCAACTTATACTCTAAATTATCTGGTGTTTGACTACTGCCCTGTAATTTAGACGGAAAATTAGTCTCTGATACACAAAATTCCAATCTTGTTAAACCTTTTTCCGCAGAAGAAGTATTTTCGGCAATAACATCTATTGGGAAAAAAAAGGCGTCGGGCCCTGACGGTTTTACTATGGAACCTTATATCGCTTTTTGGTCTCTGCTTCAGGCTGATTTCATTAGGATTTTTGAAGAGTTTTACGAGAACGGTCACTTAAACTCTGGGATCAAGGAAAACTTCATCTATCTTATTCGGAAAAAAGAGGAAGCTGTGTTTGTTAAAGACTTTAGACCTATTAGTCTTACAACCACTATATACAAGAATGTAGCCAAGGTTTTGGTTGAGCGCCTCAAATTGGTAATGCCCTCTCTAGTCTCGAAATACCAGAGTGCCTTCATCCACAATCAACATATTTTAGATCCTATCGTTATTTCTAATGAAGCAGTGGAAGATTACAGGAAGAAAAAGAAAGTTGGCTGGGTCCTCAAGCTTGATTTAGAAAAGGCCTTTGATTGTGTTGACTGAGAATTTCTTATTGAAGTAATGTCGCATAGGGGTTTTCACTTGAAATGGATAAGTTGGATCAAGGGTTGTATCTTCAACTCTAATTTTTCAGTTATAATTAACGGTCAACCAAAAGGCAGAATTTCAGCCACTCAAGGAATTAGACAGGGTGATCCACTCTCTCCTTTCCTTTTCTTATTGGTTAGTGAGGTTTTCAGCTCCATGGTAACACAAGCTCACTCAAGTAGGATTATCGAAGGCTTCATGGTTGGTAATGACAATATTTATCTTCCTTTACTCCAATTTGCTGATGACACCCTATTATTCTGCAAGTACGATAATGGAATGGTAAGTTCCCTAATCCAACTATTTGAATGGTGCTCGGGGTTAAAATTAACTGGGAGAAATTAGCTCTATGTGGTCTTAAGATTGGTGAAGATGAGATAGCAGCCTTAGCCTTAAAGCTTAATTGCAAAGTTGAAGTCTTACCATTTTTGTATTTGGGTCTCCCTTTGGGGGGCATCCAAAAAATTTGTCTTTTTGGCAGCCGGTACTTGATAGAATTGATAAAAAACTTGCCAGGTGGGCAAAATACAATCTTTCTTGAAGGGGGAGACTGACCTTATGTAATTCAGTTTTGGCTAATGTTCCTTGATACTACCTCTTAGTTTTCAGAATGTCATTTTCTGTAGTTTTAAAGATAGAGAGATTGATTAGAAAATTTTTTTGGGGTAGCAAAGAAGGTAGCTACATCAATCATCTGGTAAGATGGAATCATCCAGTCCTCAACAAAGTATCTGGTAGTCTGGGCCTCGGTTCAATTAAAAAAAAATGAAGCTCTTGTGACAAAATGGGGTTGGAGATTTGCTCACGAACCGGATGCATTCTGGAGACAGATTATTGTTTGTATGCATGGGCTCTCCCCTTTTCATTGGCATACCCATTCCAAGAATCACTCGAGTCTCATAAGTCGTTGGCACCACATATCTTTACTATGGAGAAAGGATGAACATCTATCAAGGTTTCAGCTGGGAAATGGCTTATGTATTGATTTCTGGTCTGACGTTTGGGCTGCTAATCTTCCCCTTAAACAGTTATTTCCACGGTTATTCAGTCTTTCGATTTTGAAGGCTGGTTCGATTGCAACATACTGGGATGCCATTACCCTTTCTTGGTGTTTCTATTTTAGAAGATCAATATCAGAAGAGGAAGAAAGGGACTTCAGAAGTTTTCTATCCCTAGTCTCTCGGCTTTCAGTTTCATCAAACAACGACAAACTAATTTGACCCTTGGAACCAAACGGGAAGTTTTCAGTTAAATCTCTTTCAAGATCCCTTGAAAAATCCGAGTTAATGGATCTAATACTCTTTAAACATTTATAGAAGACCAAAAGTCCAAAAAAGGTGTCTATTTTCACTTGGATACTCATTAATGGGAGCATTAATACGGCGGATAGAATTCAATCAAAGCTACCTCTTCATTCGTTTTCTCCATCGATTTGCCCATTATGTTATCTTGAGATGGAAACTTCTACTCATTTGCTCTTCCTTTGCTCTTTTTCAAGTCTTTGTTGGTTGAAGTTATTTGTGCTATTTACGGTTCGGTGGGTTTTCTCCTCCGACTGCAAATCGAATGTTATCAGCCTCATTAACGGTCGTAGAATGTCAAAAAAAGCCAGAATATTGTGGGCCGATGCATCGAAATCTCTACTTTACGAGTTATGGTGGGAGCGTAACCAAAGAATCTTTGGAGATATCAAAATTCATTGGGAGGCCAAATTTGAGCTGCCTTGATTAATGCCTATCACTGGAGCACTCTGTCCAGCGCCTTCAGATCTTACTCTGTTCAGGATATAGCTACAAATCTGGAATCTTTCCTTTGAATTGCCTTAGCTTCTGTTTTCTTTGTTCTATTTTAGCTAATTTCCGTTTTGACTCTGTATTCTTAGTCTTTTTTTCTCCACTCTCTGTAGCTCTCTTTTTGTAATCTTCTTTTTACTTCCCTACGGGGTTTGTTATCTTCTTGTATTCTTTTCTTCTGATTATGAGAAGTTTTGTGATCTTTTCTAAGAAAAAAAAAAAGCAAAATGTGGCCCTGAAACTACCTTGGAGCTCCACAAAAATCAGACTTTCGCTTAAGAGAAACATAAAACTCAATTGAATTCTCGGGACACTACAACTGAGAAGAATCCTTGAGAATCTATTTATTTGCTGAAATCAATCCCAGAAAAACAGAGGAATGCCAGAGAGCTTTAAAATTCAGTCCGGAAAAACAGAGAGCTTTAAAGATCAAGCTAGATAAACAACTTTTCCAACAAGAGATCCATGATCACTGATTAGCAGAGGAATTTCTTTGAGTTGACTACCACTAACTTCAATGATTTTGGAGAATTGTCTGGAATGTCAAAAGTTGGGCGTCAATAGCTGGCAGCAAAGACATACAAATCTTTGGGTAAAACATCTTCAACTGGATTATTTGCTTGAACTTCGCCCTCATACAAAGTTGAATCAATTGAACTAACACTGAATACTGATTCCGTATTAGAGGTACCTTGCAAAACTGATTGCTCAGATTGAAGAACTGGGACCATTTTTTGTACCTATAAAAAGATGAACTTCCATGAGAAGTTTGTATCACCAAATTTTCTCATTTTAATAGAAACATATTCATCTTGTTTCACTCTCTCATTTTCCCTCTTTGTTCAACAAACATTGAGACATTCATTTGATTTTTCCTTCCGCAGTATTCATTTCATATTTTATTTTTCCCAACAGTTAGACTTTTGATTTTTCTTATATGGAGTCCCTTTTCATTTTCTATAACTGGATGTTTACTTGTGCAGATTTTGGTTTCATTGATTTTTTGCCTTTTGTGGCTTCTTTTTACTTAAAAAATGGTCGCAAAAAATAAAATGAAAATTGTCGATTATGTATCCTTCTGATGCTGTTTTCTATTTTAATGTACCTTTTTTACTGCATTTGTGTTATACATCTCTCTTTCAGGTTCAAGTTCTAAATTTAATATCAGTTCTGATTGATCGTGTCAGTGAAGTGATTCCATATTCGAATGTGTTGGTATCATTTTTTCAGAAGGTAAGCTATATTTTCTTTTATAATATATGTTATCCTGTTGACTATATGTTATTGCCTAGTTTGTATTACAACATGTGCATGATGAATTGAAAAGTGTACGGAAAGTTATCATGTCATCTTGAAAACTGGATGAGTTTTTTTTCTTTCTTTTCTTGGTATTGAAATCAAGACACTCGTGGAGAATAAACGAAAGAATACAAAGAGCAATTCAAACAACACCCAGCCAAAAGAGGCTCCACCAAAGTTGTATACTTATCATAATAATATAGGCCTGCAATCCAAAATATTTAGACCTAAAGGATAGTTACACGAATATTGGACACAAATGTTAAAGAGAAGTACACCATGTATCTTTGGTCTTGTAATCCCATGAATAGCTATAATTTTCTTGGTATAAGTTTAAATTAGTAACACGTCACTATATGTTATCGCTAAATTGACGTTAGTTTGTTATTGTCGGTTGATATTACTAAATTTACCTCAACTCATTAGTTTAACTTTTTGGGTTAATTGATGTTATTTAACATGATTTAACATGGCATCTGAGCAGGAAGTCTTGAACTTAAGTCCTTCCCGAGTCTATTTTTTGTCCAATTAAAATTGAATTTCACTTGTAGGATATTTCTCAGATTTTCAAGTCCACAAGTGAGGGAGATTGTTGTTAATATAACTAAATTTATTGCAACTCATTAGCTTAAGCCTGCTATTTTATTTGTAATTTAACATGATTTAATAGTTATGGCCACGTCTTCATTGAAGCTTCAAAATTATGTTTTTAAAATTTTGGTTTGAAGCCGGATTATTTGGTTACGTCTAAATTAGTTTCTTGTCAATTGCCCCCTACTGTCAATCTAATCAGGTTTGGGAGGAATCTTCTGGTGAAAGCCTCCTACAGATTCAGCTTCTTATTGCTCTGCGGAATCTTGTGGTTGCACTTGGTTATCAATCTCCCGTTTGCTACAACATGTTGATGCCCATTTTGGATAGGAGCATTGACATAAATCATCCAGACGAACTCAATCTTCTAGAAGATAGCTTGCTGGTACTGGTTTGATAATTCCTTTTTGTTTATTATTATATTTCTGTGATCTTCTACCTAAAAATAAATATTTCACAGTTATGGGAAGCTACAGTTTCTCATGCTCCTTCATTGGTTCCTTCTCTGCTTGCATATTTTCCTCGACTTGTGGATATCATGGAGAGGAGTTTTGATCACTTGGAGGTTAGCCTTCTTCTACAATGCTTAGATTTAAGTTGGATTGTGATTATTCTCTACTCTTTCTTCTATACATTTCAATAGAATATTCAAAATCCTTTGTTTCAAAGGTCTTGATACATTCCATTGCTTTCATTGAAAGAGCATTTTAAAATAAATCGGCTCTAGTGTACTTTGTCCCCATTTTACAAGAGATTTAGTGGCTTAAGTCAAGGAGTGCGTTGTTTATAGTGAAGAATGAAAGAACATAACAAAAAGGCTCGCTGCAAAAGTGGCCTCCAATTTAGTGTAATTGTTAAAACACTGCTAACATTAAATCAGAAACTATATTAAGATATTGTTGGAGTTAATTGTATACATGTAATTTAGAGTAATTCTAGTAGTTGGCCAGTTGGATCCATCTTAAAGCTAGGGTTATTATGTATACTCTATATAAAAGGCTTGGCCTCAATCAATAAAATTACGATGAGTTTTTAAATCTCAATATAGTTTACATGGTATCAAAGTCTAACCTAGAGATTGAAATTTGGGTTTGGTGTGCACTTCTCAAGGCATACGAGTGGTGGTCTTGCCGTCAAGGTTATCCATCTTCGATCGAGTCAGAAAAGGTTGCAAAAAGCTGTCTAAGTTGTAGGAATCTGTCAAAGCCGCCGTCTTCTGCTGGAGATGGTTGACCCCGCCGTTGGATTCTGATAGCTAGAGGTCGAGCTACAACGTGTTGAAGTTTCGTAGTCTGACGATGAGTGACAGAGCCACACGTGCACCTTGAAACTCGTGACGTAGCAGCCAAGTTACTACAGCTTCTTCTGAGGCTTTATGCGCAATCAAGTCCTCTATGTGTTTGGGTAGTTTATTTTGAGCTTTTAGCACTCGGTTGCTCCTATTTCAAGGTTTTTGGTAGTTTCCTGCCTTGTTTTTTGGTTTATATTTGTTTTTTCAGATTTTTTTGCTCACTGTTTTGTCTTGTTTGAGCAAAATAAGAGAGATTGATCGAGTCTAAGCACACAATTATCATTACCCATTGTATAGAAATCACGAGGTGCTAGTTGATCGGTTCTAATTATTTTGATTGGAGTAGAACTATTTATCATCAAGATCAAGATCTGCCTAAAGACGCCTTGCAGAAAAAGGTACGAGCTTGAAATGATGCACGGTTATATAATCAAATAAAAAAATTCTATCGAGGATGAAGTGGTGGATTTTATAAGCCATTGTAATAGTGTGAAATAATTTATATAGTTCTTGAAGTTTGTATATTCAGGTAAGGAGCAAGTGACGAAGTTGTATGGCGTCTATACTTTATATTTTCATGTTGAACAAAAAGGACAATCCTTAATGGCATATTACCTGACAAGCAAGTTAGTCGAACAAAAATGCAAAATGGGTGGCACCAGTGTTTTAAAAGGCGCGAAAAAGGCGCTAGGCGCAACGGTGGCGCCTCGCTTCGATGAGGCGCAGCGTATCACTATCCAACTTCGTTGTCGTTGCAAAGCGATCGTGAGGCACTTGCTCTAACCCGGCGAGCAAGTCAGCCAAATGAAAATCGCAGAGCGGGTGGCACGACAGGGCCAACCTCCCAAAATAAGCCTCGAGAAAGGTTTTCGAAAGAGAGAGA
>JBBMEG010000021.1:9423239-9440529 GCA_037832605.1 Cyclanthera cordifolia
CCTTAAGGTGCGCCTTGCGCCTCAGGCCCCAGAGGGCCATTGCGCCTTAGTGCGCCTTGGGCTTTTTAAAACACTGCGTCTATATTTGTTTGAAAATTGTCCTCCTTCCATCACATTAACTTTTTTTATAGGAAACGAAGCATCTTCATGGATAAAATGAATGACATACCTTTCAAAATAGAGAATTAGAGGCCAATCAAAAACGTAGAATTACATAACATAAAACTGTAAATTATAAGACCTAAATCTGCAAGAAACAAAATGAGATGAGGGACGGGCTTGTATATCTAAGACGAGATATCCTATAGTTTTGCTTGCTTGTCTAGGTGATGGTACTTGATTCAGTGAAGCCTTACGAGAGATATGGTCAAAAACAGGAGAGTAGCAGTGCTTTGCTTAATAGATGGGTGATCCCCTTTTTGACGACACGATGAGTGATGGCCAAAGATATTCGTGACCTGATTCTTTGAAGAGGCAAGAAACTTGCTTTATGAGTCGCAAAGAAGGTCAAGTTTGTTACGTACGCGGTTATCTCGTTTTCCTGGGTATGGGTGAGATCAAGATTTTTTAGGACTCGACGAACTCATGTGAGGAAGCTCTAACCATTGCCAACTCTATCGTGCAAGGAAGACTTGCTCAAGTGAAGCAAAAAGCAAGTGTCTTCGATCAGTTGACACGAGAGTAGAAAGCAGGTTCGCACAGGCACAATTGTGCACGAAAAATGAAGATGAGCACCTTGATTCAAACGTCGTGAAGTTTGGCACTAAGAGACGGCTGACTGAGATGCCATGAACTTGACGACAGTGGAGGCGACTCTGATTTGTTGACACGTGAAGAGAGGCGCGACTCAGGTGTTGTGAAGCTCGATTGAGGAAACACGGTTCAGATTGATTGACCTACGAAAGGGAGAAGGAAGAAAGAAACGAGTTGAATGTATGTGACCCTTTACCTATGCCCTTTAGAGCATAGTTGTGTGGATTTCTCAGACAGAGGAAGGTATAAACAGGAGGAGGAGATATGCAGTCGCCAGCTTAGTGAGGATCCTTGAAGGTTGCCTTCCGGCACCAAGAGTAAGAGGGGAGAGGATTTTTAGGGTTAGAATTTTTTTAGAGATTTTTAGAGAGAAGATTATTAGGGTGGCGCCAAGCCTCATTGACTATATGTCTTGCTTTAATTATCTTTCCTCATTTTTAGGGTAATCAATTATTTGAATTAAAAACTTTGCCCATACGAGAATAATGTTGAAGTTCCGAGATCAGATTTCTTTTTTCACTGAAAAAAATAAACAGAGTCCTTTTCTACCTCTGAAACTGAGGTATGTATTGGAGCATTCATGCTGAAAGAAGCATTTGAAATACGACATTTGGGAATAAGAATAAGATTTTACCGTGATTTTTTAGATTAGATGATTATATTTTCAGTTGGGCGCAAATGATTTTCTTTAAAGTTCTTCACGTTGTGACACGTTAATTTATTTGTTCTGTTAGATTCATGTAATAGGCATTTCAAGTCTATATGGCAATAAGTTATCGTCATCCTCTATTGTGCAAAGACTTAAGAACTGTTATTATTCTATACAATATCATCATTCTCTTGTTATTTTGCAGTGCTTTCCTATTGTTGTGCCCCCAATGATAGGCAGCACCCTTCAGGTACATCGAATATTTCTGTAAAACTTCCGTCTTGTTCCCTTTGTAATAATGTCGTGATTCCCAAGATGTTTGTGCTCTCTTTTAAAATTTGTTTTTCCATACATTGGTACTAGAAATTGATTGTTATATGCTTGAGTGGGAAAGACGAACGCGATCCTTACAAGACGTCAGTGAAGGCATCTTCAGCTGCCATCCTGGCAAGGGTTTTGGTGATGAATACGAACTATCTTGCCCAGTTGATGAATGAACCATCACTTACAGTTCTCCTCCAAAAAGAAGGAATCCAAACTGAAGAAAATATTCTTCTTTCATTGATTGACTTGTGGCTTGACAAGGTTAGTATCAGGATATCTTTCTTTAGTCTGTTAGTCTGTTTTAGTATCAGGGTTCTTCTATTGTATTGATAGTTTCTGAATCAGAATAGAATTTCCTTCGACAATTTTTGGATTTTAGACTCTTTTGATGCTTGGTTGTAATCAGTAGGAGTCGAGGGAAGAAAGATGATCTCAACTCATTATCTAATACACTTAGGAATTAGGCTCAAACTGAAGCACGTGTCTTTATGCACTTTTATGTTGTATATTCTAAGGCTGATGAAAAGGTTTTGTTGGGACAGTCCCACTTCTTGAATGCCTTAGGTTTGGCATCAGCAATTCAGCATTAACCTGTAAGTTTTTTGTTTGGTTACAGGTAGACAATGTATCCTCCATTCAAAAGAAACTATATGGCTTGGCACTTTCCATAATTTTGACTTTAAGATTGCCCCAAGTCCTCGACAAGCTTGATCAGATTTTGAGGTACATAATCTGGCTTTGAATCTTATTCATAGTTGCAGTATGAATAGTTTGTGAAGGTTTCTTTCATTTGACCTGGATGTTTTAATGGGTTTGTGTTTCAGTGTATGCACCACCGTCATTTTGGGTGGAGTTGATGACCAAACAGAGGAGTCTAGGTGTGGTAACCTGATGCTTTTGGTTTTCCTTTTTTCATTATTAAATAATGTATTTTCGTACTAGTTCCTACTCCTAATGTTCCTTCCTATAACTATGGATAGTGATGACTATACGAGCTCAACCAATGGTGTGGAAACTATACCAAGCAAAGAGATTAGAAGACGACAGGTTACTCTTCCTTCCAAGTTCTAGTTGTCATTATTATTTGAAATATATATATATATATAGTTGCTCTTTTCTTATGCATTTTTGTTCTCCTCTTAAGATCAAGAATTCAGATCCCATTAATCAGTTGTCACTAGAAGATTCTGTACGTGGAAATCTTCAAACTTGTGCTGCACTCCATGGAGATTCCTTTAATGCAGCCATTAGCAGCATGCATCCTGCAGCATTTGCACAACTTAAACAAGCCTTGAAGATGCCCTAATCTTTGCTCTCAATTGATGCTCTTGGCAGTTTTTTGTTGAGCTCTTACCTCTCCTGTTGATCAATTGCACAAAAAGAGTAAGTTTTTCAACCACAGCCATCTAATAATAATCCCGGTAGAGCCAAAAGAGCAGTAGCTTAGCGGCATGAGTGTACACCCAAAGATCATGAGGTCACGGGTTCGAATATCCTCCCCAATTGTTGCAATCAAAAAATAATAATCCCGGTAGAATATACTGTCAATCTATTAGATACAAATTTGTAAATTTATAAATCTTCTGGACAATAAAAGTTATAGTTTAAGGACTTATTAAAGTTAAGAGACCTACCATTGAAATTTTAAAAATCTATTAGCGTCTTGAAGTTTAAGAGTTAAACTTATAGTTTGATCTTCCTAGTTTGATAAAATGGAGGTTGTTGCAACCATCAACGTATCTAAGAGGCAATGAGTTTAATCCATAATAGTCGCCTACCTAACAATTAATTTTTCATAGGTTTTCTTGACATCTAAATATTATAGGTGACGATAATCAAGATATGCATAAGCTTGTCTGGAACAGATATAAAAATTGAACTACGAGGCTGCTAAAATTTTCTTGGCATATCACTTAAATCATTTTTCTTTCTTTCCTGCTGTTTGATTTTCTTGTTTGTGATTTTCACTTTCCATGCAGGTCGCTTAGAAGATTTTTGGATTGTTTATAAATCTTTGTTAATTTGAAATGGATTTGGTTGGCTTCATTGATCAATTTTGTATGGAAAGCTTGTTTGTATATATATAATATATATATATACATACATACATACACCCCTTATATGTACGAACTCTGTAAACAGCTTGCAGAGGTGTTGCTATTATATATATTTGCAAGGCGGTGGAAGAAGCAGTGCAGCAGTTGAGTTCTTTACAAGCAGAGAAGAGTTCAGAGGACACTTTCAAAGCTCTTTTCCACACTACTAATCCTTTGATTGAGAAATATAGGGTTTTCTTTATACCTTATATCATGAATGAATATGGATTTCTCTATATTATGAAAGATTAATTATAGATTCCGTCTTACTGTGATGGGTGATTTGTGGGAATGAATATTATCAGTTTTATTTTTCTCATGAATATGGTCTGTGTTTTTGTTTTTTTCTTTAGAATATTGCACCACATGGTGATGAGACATGAACCTACGGGATCTTAATTTAAAAAACAAATGTCATAATTGTTGAGTGAAGGTTTTTGATTAATAAATATACTTTTGGTGTTGAATATTTTGAGTTTGGCAGCATTTAAGCTTCAGTTTTTGTAAGGGAGGGCTTCTTGGCTAAGGGTTTTTTTTTTTAAGTACATTTTGATTTTGAGCTTTCTATTTGGGAGCAGATATGATTTTCAAAATCCACATTTTAGATCCAACATTTTTGCTTTTGTGCTTAGTTTTTTTTTTTTTTTTTCTTTACTGGACTTTCTTGATTAATAAAAAACAACATTGTGGGTTGTATTCCGTAAGCATTGACAGAAAAATATAATTTATAAACTAAAAATAGTTTTCTGATGTCAAAATGATTATTCTTCTAATATTTAAAATTATAAAATAAAAGATACTTTATTCTTTTCTAGAAACATTATACACTTTTAAAACAATTTCTACATTTAGAGCGATGACATATAGCTTCACGTATCTCCATTAACATTAGTATCTTACTACATAGAAATTTCTTGGTTTTATACTACTATAGACTTTGAGAGCATGTTTGGTAGGGGTATTAACTTAATTCGGATTAAGTTAATGGATTAAGTTAATACCCCTTAATCGTTGTTTGGTGAAGGGGTGACCGAAATCCGGATTAGCATTAAATATAACACAGATATGAATACTGTTTTGTTCAAATTTGCGTCATGCCTACCTCGTCATTCACACCTCTTTTCGTTCGATTTCTTTCTCCCCTCTCTCTCAGTCGCTCTCATTTTCATTTCGAATGGTGGTCAATTTCTTCGATCTCTTTCGTTCGATTTCTTTGTGATCTCTCTCTCTGTCTCTTTGGTTTTCATTTCGATTCTCGGTCAATTTCTTCGGTCTCTTTGGTTTAATTTTTTTTCTCATCACTTTCGGAAGATGAGGGATTTCATTTCGATTATCAGTTGATTCCTTTGATCTCTTTGGTTCGATTTCTTTCTCATCTTTCTCTCGGACGATGAGGGTTTTCATTTCGATTCTCGGTCGATTTCTTCGATCTCTTCGATCTTTCCATCTCTCTAGTTCCCGATTTTGTTCTTCGATTTATTCGTTCTGAGATCTTCGAAATCCTCATCGTCTTTTACGTTTTCTTCTCTTAATTCAATTTGATGTTCGATATATGCCCTAACAACGACTCATTTTTTATTCTTCGTGCTAGATCTGAACTTCTAGCCGTCGAAATCATGAATCTTGCCGATGTTCAGACTATGTTGGCTTCCTTGTAGAACTGAAGCCTGTTTTCGGTATTGCATGTTAAAAATCGATTGTCTTACACTTCTTGGCGAGAGTTCGGTAGATTCGACTTGGTTGGGAGTAAGATGAATGCAAGGTAAGTATTTCTAACCCTCCTCGGCCTATGATGACCCACGTTCTTGATTTTAAAATCAATGTTTCTTCTATTTTGCTTATATGAGATTGAAAATTTTGTTTCATTTGTATTCATCATTGTTATGTTAAAGTAATAGATATGCTTATGAGTTTTTCCCTTTGATTGACTGAGATACGATCTAAATTTATCAAATTATATCTTCTTCTTTTTTTTGTGTGTTGAATATCAGTGTAGTTAAATTTCTTTTCTCCTCTTTCTAAATATTTTTCATTGTGACATGTATTAGCATTTGTTTCATTGATCAGATTGAATGTATAGATCTCATTATTATTTGGTGTTAGGTTACAACTACCCAAACTTATGACATCTATCTTGTAGTAAATAATTTTTACTCTTCCCAATTTATCTTGCACTTGAACTATACCACATGTGCTGCTATGTTGAAATTGCCCGAATTTATGACCTCCATCTTAACTACAACTATTTACATTTAATATTTATCAATCATTCTCTGTCATTACATTTCAAACAACTATCTCAACTTGAAATCCATGGATACGAATCTTTGTTTTATTTAATTGATTGTAAGAGATTATTAAATTGTATTCACTAAACACTTGCCCGTTTTCTTTATATGTCATCTTGAATCTGCATAATTACATATACTCAACTATTTTCAACGAATGTAAGTTCATCTTTAATTCATCATCTTTGTTTATGTGTATAACTCTTGTACAACTTATTTTCTTCATATTTCTGCCTTGCCTAGAATTGAATCCATGATATGATTCATTGGATATTCATTGTTCCATTGGTTTATGTATCCCTCTGCCTTGATCCTAACCATGTTTATTTTATTTAGTTCATATATGATCCATGTAAATCTTGTCTTCTACTTTCCATATTGGCTACTATTTTATACATGATTTACCATGTTTGTTTTGTGTGTATAACTCGTGTTCAACTTATGCTGTTCATATTTCTATCTTGCACATACTTGAATCCATTAGTTATTTATTGTTTCATTAGTATATGTAGCTCGCTCCCTTCATATGATCCATGTTCATTTTCTTGAATTCGTATATCATCCATGTTTATGCTCTTGATCTCCTTCATGTATTCGGTATTGCTTTATATGTGAATCATCATGTTTGTTTTATGTATATACCTAATGTACGACTTTTGTTGTTCATACCCATTTTTTTTCCTTCCTTGATATGATCCATCTTCAATATTGCCTATATGTTTACTATTTGCTTCTTCTTTTTTTTTAACAATTGAACGTGGTTACCGGTTGATCTCTTAGAGACATGATATTGGTTTAGGTTTTCTGAGGCCGAATTTTGTAACGACTGTTTGTTTAATTATCTGGATGTTGGGTTTATAACGATTAAGATAAATTTCATCCAAACTCATGTAATTCTTCGAGTGTTGTATTTAGTTCATAGTAAACACTACAGTAAAACTAAGAAAAAATTGTTATCCATTTTGGAGATATAAACTTGAGATCAGTAACGCAAGACTTTGAGGTTCAGATTGTTAAGCAGATCAATCCCTTTGTAATAATATGTATTATTTATTAGCAATATTATGTCACTTGTATAATTTGAACTGTTTTGTGAACTCGAAATTTTAAATTAACCTACGTTGAATTATTATATCATTGTTCCATTATTACGTTCAAACTTTGTTGCTTAAAATGATTCGGGTAATGATTAAAATAAATAAGTGTTAGGACTATCAACTATTATTAAATTTTATAATATGTTAGTTTTGACAAAGAACATACTATTAGACATAGAATGATCCATACATATACATACAAATTAACTAATGAAACTAGCAGTTTGAAAGCCGAGGATTGAAAATTATAGTTTAAAATACTTGACATATGTTTAAAAAATTAGCATCATCCCAATCAATAAAATTTGTTTATGAACTAATTACGAAATTTTTTTAATAAGATTTTAGGATAGAACTTACAAAATAGCATTGTTCCAATCTTGAAATTTGTTTATGAACTAGCCTAACTTAAAATATAACATAAAATGAAACTCCTATTTTCAAGATATAATCAATTATATAAGTCTATTTATCTTATTATTATTTGATTTTTTTTTTTTTTTTTAACTTTTTACCTCCAAATGTTAAAAATATTTTTGCATGATGTACAATGCAAGTTGATTGCATGATGTAATTCATTTACATCTTTATGATTTTACATCTTTGTCCTCCCAAAACATACACTTTATGAAGTTCAATATTCTAATCAAATAGAAATAAAATATATTTTTCTATTTGATTATAACCCATTTTCAATTTCATTAGAAATATATGAGTTTCGTAATTATCTACCTATAATTTTTTACATTTCTTTATGTTAGATAATGGACCTCGGTAACATGATTTCAGTATTAAAAGTATTGTATTGATCTCATAACCAGTTTTTGCTTCTAGCAAACCTGATGATGAACTACAACTCTACGAAAGAAAGTCCACATTATTCCTCTTTCTTTCGACATCACTTCAGCCAAATGACCATTTTCTCGTTAATAAGAGAAAGTGATCTAGCTTGTCGTGAGAGAACTAGATGAATCATGCTTGTTTTCAAACTTTGTGTGACCTGTTAAGGACTCATGGTAGTCTTTGCGGTACAGACTACATTGATGTCAATGAAATGGTAGTCATGTTTCTACATATCATGGCCCACGATGTTAAGAACCGCATTATTCGACGCATTTTTAGAAGGTTTGGTGAAACAATATCACGACACTTTCAAAATGTCATTTTTGCTGTGATACGCTGCCACGAGATTCCATTGAAAAAACCCGAACCAATTCAAGCATCATGTACTGGTAGTAGATGAAAATAGTTTGAGGTAACCATTATAAAACTTTTTAAACCAAAGTCATTAAGTTTGAAAACCCATTTCATTTCTTTTTCTTTCAAACCATGTAGAACTGTCTTGGCGTATTGGATGGTACTCATAGTGAGATACATGTTCCTGCTGAAAAACGAGCCTCTTTTAGGAATAGAAAGGTTTCATCACAATGAACGTTTAGCTGTGTGCTCTCCAAATGGAGAGTTTATTTACGTTCTAACTGGGTGGGAGGGTTCAACAGCTGACTCTAGAGTACTTAGAGATGCTTTATCTCGTGACAATGGATTTAACGTTTCGAATGGTAACTAACATTATTCATAACATAATACTTCAATTTAATAGTCAACCACAATTGAATTACTCCTTCTATCTAAGGTATTACTACTTATGTGATGCTGGTTATCCAAAACGCCAAAGGCTTTTTAGCTCCCTAGGAGGAGCATTTCCATTTGTCTGACTAGAGGGGTAGTAATCTGCCAAAAAATCCGAGAGAATTTTTCAATAAAGCTCATTCATCGGCAAGGAATATAATCGAAAGAGTTTTCGGTGCTCTAAAAAGTCGTTGGGTCATTTTACGCAATCAATCTTTCTATTCACCGAAGGTACAAGTGAAGATCATAATGGCATGTTGTCTACTACATAATTTGATATGTAGGGAGATGTGATCAACAATTGAATTGGAAATATTAGAAGAAGTTGACCATGTTGAAACTCAAGCTGAAATGGACAACCACCCCAACATCTACTAGGTCGAGATATCACCTCAGTGGTCATAGTTTCGAGATTGCCTAGCCGAACGAATGTTTGAATTCGCTCAAGCTTCTAGGTCCTAAACTAATCATCTTCATATTATATGTTTTGTTCGTATAGTGTATGTTGAAAAAATGTGTAGAAATATATTTTTTGTGCAATTACGATAATGTTATATATAATGACTGTCCAATGTTTTTCAACTTTGATTAAAACAATTTTTCAAATTTTATGTAGAGATATGGCAGTGCTTGCGAGAAACATTCGTCACAACTGGACTGCCTTAGAAGACAGTATTCTTGTTCAGGCGTTGGTCCATCTAGTGCAAGTTGGGGGATGCAAATCTGACAATTGTATTTTCAGGAACAATTACCACAACAAACTTCTACGAATTATGCAAGAGAAAATTCCTGGATGTCGAATCACTTCCCACGGTCATCGACGCAGGTTAAGAGTTTGATACTCCAATACCAAGCTATTGTCGAGATGCTTGGAAATACCTGTAGCGGCTTCAGATGGAATGATGCATACAAGTGCATTGAGGTGGAGCCCACTATTTTCGACACATGGGTTCAAGTATGTAACAATAGCTTCTGTGTAAACAAAGATTGAATATATTTATTAATTTTACAATACATGCTCCGTTTTAGACGCACCTGAATGCGAAGGGTATGAATAATAAATCATTCTCGCATTATGATGACCTCGATTACTTATTCGAGAAGGATAGGTCCAGTGGATATATTTCTTAGTCAGCTAGAGATATCACAGACGAGGATTGGAACATCCAATAAGAGGAGGGGGGGTGTTCTCAAGGATATTATAGGCCTCAGCCTCTTATAGTTCAGGAGGAAGAACCTAACACTCCCACAAGCGGACCCAGGTAGGGGGTCGACCTCTTTTGTGGGGGAGAAAAGAAAAAGGGTATCATAGAACCAGGAGCTACTTGATATTATGCGAGTAGGGTTAGATATGCAAAACACAGAGATACGGAAGATTGCTGAATGGCCAGAGACGACATATAAGGCAAACGAAGCCAAAAAGGCGAAAATAGCAGCCATTCTTCCTGAATTAATTCTACCGTTAACAACTTTTGAAAGGATTGCCCTCATGAATGTCCTTTTGAAAGACCTCGATCAAGCTGTCGTTTTTCTTTTAGTACCTCCTCCAAAGGATCAGCGGGACTATTGCAACTACCTCTTGAACAAGGATCGTTGATCCCAATCTCATCTTCCTTTTTATGACGCCGAACAATACTCAGAAGATGACCACATTTCCACTCAACTGTTGTCTTTTTGTGAACATAATATGATTTGCTTTTCTATGACTATTTTACTTATGTTTTATCTAAACTCTTTTTTTTTTCTCATGACATTGGATTTCTTATGTCAAGTTGGTGATTCTTCTAATATTTTGAAGTTAATGTCATATAAGCATTATCTTATAACATATGAAATTTCAGTTCAAATATGAGCATTCATAATACAAGCATTATTTTACATTTATAATTTGCATAGTAAAAAAAAAAATTAATAAACATGAATTTAAAATTATAAATGGGAAATCCAGCTTTAACTTAATCTCTACACAAACAAACTACATTCAACTTAACTTAATCACTAGACTGCAACAAACTTAACTTAATCCAGCTTAACTTAATCCCTACACCAAATACAGATTAACTTAATCCTTAAGATTAACTTAACACCCAGCTTAACTTAACTAAGACAAATTTAATCCTAATCCCTCCCCAAACACGCCCTAAATGTTCAATTTTAGGGCATTAGCCCAATTTAGTACTTCGAAAATTTGCAAAAGTAATTCCTACACCATTTGTGATGATTCTCTCTACTTAAAAAAAGCTTTCAATCTCTGTTTGGGCTCAGAATTGAAAGAGTCGGTACATTTCAGCTTTATGAATTTATTTATCTTTTTCAAGATGATGACATGAGGCTCCATACTTGTTGCAATGGCCTTCTCTTTTCCAAGTGAGAAGCTGAACAAAGAACTCCCCCATTTCACCCTTTTTCTTGCTTCATTTTAGATCGAAAATTTCAGAAATAGAAATAAAAAAGAATTGAGTGTAGAAGCAGAACTAAATCTCTGGCCACCATTCCTGCCATGTTGGACTTGATTTGCATAAGGACCTCCTGCATGGAAGATCAACTATCTGTTCATTAGGGAAAACTCTTGTGAGCAAGCTGCTTGAATGGTTATTGATAAGTGGCCTTTGAAAAAGACTAGATAATTGCATTTGGTGGAATTTGGATGGCTACAATGTCAAACTTGGTGGATTTGTTTGACTAAAATTATTATTAATTAGAAATATATAAAGTAAATTGTTGCATACCGAAAATATGTAGTATTAACAATTCCTTCCACATATTAACGTTGACAAGTTGTAGATAGTTCTAGTTTGAATAATGGCACAATCTTAACCCACTTAATTTGAGTTCATGAAGATGCTAAAAAACTAGGTGGTTGTCCCACTAATATATTTTAAAATGCCAAAAATTGAAAACTAAATTTCAACGGTTAGAAAAACTATCATGAAAGGTATCTAAGAACTTCACTATATCTGTCTTTCCGTAACAAACACAAAAGAACATAAAACAACCACATACCAACCTTCACTGGGAGAAAAATGGTGAAACAAATCCTATCCATGTTAGAGAGTTCATCAATAAACCTTCCTGAGTCTCCTATCCCAATCCCATGAAATAAAGATAGTTGGGCTTTTCATAGACCAGTATCAACTGCTCTGCAAAAGCCACTCATTTGTAATAACAAATCAATAATGATATGACCTAATACACACTATTTAACAACCTTCAGAAAATCAAGAAATTGTTATAACACTCGGCAGTACAAACGCAAATAAAATAAAACTTGTTCCAAGCAACTACAATAGTACAACTTAGGTGTAAATAAAAAAATATTGTGAATAAGCGAACATTAATGGTGTCTAAGAGTACAAGCTCTGTAAGTGTAAATAGCTTAGAGTTTTTCAATTTAAAAGATTAAACTGAAAAGAGAACATATACAAATGGAAGGGCTGACAATGAAATCATACGGAATACAAAAACAAGTTTGTAGCTCTCAAAAAGTTGAACTTTCAACTTATGATCCTAAGATAGAACTTGCGAATGTGAGTGAGGGGGATTATTTCATGAATCAAATACACATGGAAGATGTACTTGTATGTTGTGGAATTTCTGTTGAATCTGATCAAAGGGAATGGGAAGATAAGACACATCCTTTGTAAGCATCAGGTGACGAAGCGTGTGGAGAAGACTCACGACTTATCGCTAGTTAGTGACCTTGGAGTGAGGAAGCGAGTCACCAAAGCTTTAGAAGAGGAACAGTAATACGTTCTAGAACATATCGTTACCACCAAAAACTCACTGAAAGAAACTATATCGGGACATCAAACCCACGACCTAAATCTCTCTGATGCTATCAAAGACTTTAGCCCACACGAACTGGGAGTGCGAGGAAGTAATAGCCTTAAGAACTCGCCGTAGACAAGTAAAATCGTAGGAGACTCACCAATATCTAAAAATGGGCTAATTACGACTCAATAACAAGGCCGAAAACAAATTTATAATCATGGACAAATAAGCCACTAGACACGATCGCACGACGCCAAACAACCAAGAAAATATAACACTTGTTACCAAAAAACCATTACTCAAGGTGTCACAGTCATACTCTTCAACTCGTGTGGTGCCATGATCTCTTACTCATCCTGGCGAGCCCTAGAGAGGAACTCCAACCCAAGCTTGCATCGCCCATACTTTGTGCGTCCCACTTTAGTATATTCTAAACCATTTTCAGTCTTGCACTTATACATGTCTTTTTGACGAGGAATCATAAGCCAGCGTGGAAAGTACATCATGTTTCAAACTAATACCAAGCTTGGCAAGTTTACATCTTAGCTTTAAATGTACTTAACTCTAGAGTCGCTCATCAAATCTCCATCTGGAGTCTTGATTGACATCGTTGATATGGCTCGATGCCCATCATGTCTCCACTAAGCATTGATATTGACACAGCCACCACCATCATAGCTTGCTTCTTGATGCGTTCAAATGACATTGTTGAACACTCTTCTTGATGTAACATATGTGTCACCGCCCTCCTCGATTGCATCACGACTTGTCATGGGCCTGGGTGGTCAGATCATCTTCTATGACTCTGACACATGGTTATCGTTTGTCATTGGAAAACAAGATCTTGAGAATTATTCAAAGTTCTCCAAAAAAACCCGAACAAATTATCATGATCGTCACAAGCGTGCAAACGCTGACTAGATCTACAAATGCAGCTAGATGTTCCTATCCCACGAGGATGGAAGATAGAGTAAGAGAGAGGAGGTTTCATCAGTAGCGAGATGGTGGTGCTAGTAATCCTCCTTTAGTATCAGTGAGGAGCAAAATTTGAGGGAAGGCTTATTTGGGTTTTAGGGGTTTTTAGACAGTATAGAGAGAGGGAGTTTAAACTAGATAGAATAAAACATTGAAGTAAAAAAATTATAGGGTAACAACCATCAAACTCTACAATATTAGAAGTTAAAAAAGAAATTGTAACAACTTAGTAGGTAGATACCATAACTTCAAGAGCATTTGAAGCTTAGAAGCTAGAAGCTTGCTCCTTCAATCACAAAATCTACTCGAATCTCATCTTCCCTATAGATCCAATTTATGGTGTAGCCACCTACCTAGGAATTAATTTCCTACAAATTTTATTGAACAATGACACCTAAATGTTGTAGAGTTTATCTGGTAAGAATAGTTGAGATGATCCCAAAAACTCACAAATATCGAAAGATAGAGTACTAGAAAAGAAAAGGGACCGGAAAACTTGAAAGACAAGAAAGAGTTATTATAACCAAGATAAATATAGAGCACGGGAAGAATCTACTCTAAACCATTGACTGGGTATATTTAAGTTAAAAAACTTTTGAGGTGGAAGATTCAAAGCCAAACAAGAAACAGATAGAGTAACATTATAAAAACATCCAACTACATCAGAAATTGTGGGATGTGTGAGCGTTACAAGAAAGAAAACCCGAAATTAAAAGATTTGGAAACCCGTAGGCTTATTACAAATACTCTCCTCCCCTGTTCAATCAACATTGGTATTCCCATTGATATCCAACAAGGAAACAAAAGGTTCACAAGCACATCTTCAAAGATAAGGGTAGCAATTTACTAGAGTTATCATATAATCTAAAAAATAATTCAGAAATCAAGTTTGAAACATAGACATTACAATCCAGAAATGAGCAATAAGTATAACTATTGTCATAAATAAAACCCATAAGTAATAAAGACAAATAAACCGCAGATTATACCACCGATTTCACCGGAGCAACGTCGTCAGGGATGTTGATGTAACCCATCTTCTTAATATTTTCCTTGTCATCATCACTGAAATCATCCTCGTCAACAAAGTCGCCATGCCCAAATCGGGAGGAGCACAAGGAGAAGACCAAATACATGGTGGCAGCAGTGAGAGCACCGGAGCCAAGGCCGAAGAGCAAACCGACAACAATGGTGAGGATATCCTTCGAGCGATCACGGAGAGAAGTGAAGTCGTAAGAGAAGCCCAAATAGGGTTGTTGTTGTTGGGGTTGGAAAGCTACAGAATCCTGGCGAGGGAGATCGAAGTGGAGGATTTCGTCACCGAAGGCGGAGGCGGAGGATTTCAACTCGGTGATGTCGACGATAACGGCCGTCTCGGAGAAGGGGTCGCGGGAATCGAGGGTTCGGTGGCGGAGAACGGAAAAGGAAACGAAGAGGGATTTGCAGGGACGAGCATCAGATGAGATGGAAAAGGAAATTGTGAGGAGAAAGAAGAGAAAGAGACGAACAGTTGTAGACGCCATTGTTGAGGTTTCAACAGCAACCAAAGGGGATTCTTTTTTTTTTTTGGGACGAACAAGGACTTTGTCTTTGTCGATTCAGAATTGAGTCGTCTACTTTGCCTACGCCAATTGACCCTTCAATTTCTTTTTTTATTTTCCGCTTTATATTGTTGTTTTTTTTTTAAGAAAAAAACATAGTTTATATTTAATTTTCGAATGTTATGTTAATTTTTTTTTTTTAAATGAGGGGACACAAAACCTACCTACATGCAACAACTACACTCACTTCCTCAAGATTTTATGTTCGAAATCCATCAGTGACAATAATTTGTAGTTTCCATTTTTGTGATGTATTTCAGTATCGGCCTAGGGACGAGCATAGTTAATAGTTAAAATATCGAAAACAATATTTCTTAACGATCTTTAAATCTAGGGGTGAGGTAAGACAACTTTGTTTTTTAAAAAATTATATATAACTATGCAATATGGTGAGTACAATTATTTTTTAACTATTTTGTTTTAATGAGTTTTTATCATTTCATTATTTTACATTGGTTTATCTATTAATTATGCTCATACATTTTATATGGATTACGGTCACAAAAAATAAAAAATAAAAATCTTAATTTTGGTGGTGAGTTTACATTTAAATTTTGTTTTATGAAATGTTAAACATTTTATGTAACATTGATTTCTCACTATACATAATTTTTTTATACATTATCTCGCAAACTTTACTCTTTCGCTCAAGTTTAGCTTTATCTTATACATAATATATAATTCAAAATTGTAGTTGTGTTTATTATTAATTTAAAACTCATTTTTATCTAACTTTTCTTTTGTTGCAATGCTGTGTTTTGTAAGGATATTTTGTTGCAATATTACTTGAAAATGTGCGCAAATTCAAGTTTAGTTTGGGTGTTAATGAATTGTTAAAATTTTCATGTAACAACTATCTCTCAAAAAAATATATAAAATTATGTGTACATTTTCTCATAAACAATTGCTTTCTCTTTTGCTTAAAGTTACATTTTTTATTTATATAATATATAATTCAAATTTGTAGGTTCATTATTTTTTTAATTACTTACTTTCAAATAACTTTTCTTTTCTTGTAATGCATATTTTTGTAGGGACTTTTTTGTAGCAAAATTACTTGAAGATGTGCAAAATAAAATTTAGTTTTATGATGATAAAATTATTGTTGAAAATTAAGTACATATATATTCTCTACGATGAGTATATTGACAAGTTTCTACAAATGTATTTAGCTTACTTTATAATAATAATAATGTTAATAAAAAAAATTATATGCATTATAATCTTTTCCAAATTTTATTTGTTGTAAATAAATATATTTAATTATGGTTTGACTCCAAATTTATAATGTATAACTTAAATTATATAACTATTATTAATTAAATTTAGAACTATTTTAAAGAGTTTGCTTCATCTTTATTTTCAATTTATAAAATATTTTAATTGCTTATTAATGTACTATATATATATATAAATATAGAATTGTACATTAAATACAAATAGGAGATGAGTATTTGACTTTAAAAGTTTTTGTGGAATACGAACACAATTGTACATTAAAAGTTGTTGAATTACTTGATTTTATCATTATCATTATTTTCTTGGTTGAAGTGTTTGACCTTTTTTTTCTGATTGAATTAGGTGGGAAGATGTTAAAAAAAAGTTGTAATTGTATATTGTCATATGAAGTTAAATGCATATAATATAGATATTTTAAGTTTAACTATAAACATTTATTTCTTATATAAACCTACATCTTTATTACAAATGTTATGAAAATTTGATTTTTCTCATTTATAATTTTATCCTATCATCTTCAAATGAGAAGTTATATAATATTATTTATTCTAAATAGTAATTTGATTCATTCAATGTATTTCTTAATTATATATATAGTTTTTGAATACCACAAATAGCAATAGTTCAATGTTATAATCAGTTTACGTTGAATGACTATAAAATAATACGTACAAATTCCCATCACATGTTGTAGAACTCAAAAAACATCTTCTTAAATATTATTTTTTGTAATATTTTTTATCACTACTTAAAACAATAAAAATATAACTGAAACATATAATCGCGTGCAGCGTGTCACGATCCAACTTCGTTGTCGTTGCAAAGCGGTCGTGAGGCACTTGCTCTAACCCGGCGAGCAAGTCAGCCA
>JBBMEG010000021.1:9440988-9476671 GCA_037832605.1 Cyclanthera cordifolia
CCCGTTACAACGAGTAGGTCAATCCGAGTGGATTGGCCGTGGAGGTCAAGACTCTCCGAAGAGTCGACCGAGTCCAAGTAACGTATCGAGCCACTACACCCGTGGCGTCGCCCGTTACAACGAGTGGGTCGGCCCGATTGGGTTGGTCGTGGAGGTCAGGACTCTCTGAACAGTCGACCGAGTCTATAATCAAGACCGTTACACCTCCAAAGGGTAACGATCAGGAGTTACACCGTATTCATACTCGGCTTAATGACAAGACGTTTCTAACGGCCGGCCTTATATCGCCATAAATGAGTTGCAGCGGTTACGAGACCGGCTGCTATAAAAGTCAAGTCATTTTCCAATCCGAGGACGGGTCCTAAGCTAAGTACTCTTAAGTCATTTCTAAAGTTGTAAATTATCCTCCTAAATTCCATTAGTGACTTAGGCATCAGAGGTCCTGTGGCTCACACCACATCGGTGTGTCCTAATTTTGACCTTTTTGCAGGCATTTTCGTCCTTAGTTAAAACAAATCTACTCTGGATATACGTTGACCATTTTTCGACATCAACAGTTGGCGTCGTCTGTGGGGACGAGAGAGTGTTCTACCTAAAACACTATAATCCAAACCATTTTTCTGCAAAAATGTCGAACGTTGAAAATGGTCACCACCACGGTGTCGATGAAGAATCGAACGTCGAGCACGCTCGAAGAAGGATTGCTTCGAGAGGACATGACGTCGTTCATGTCAAAAACCACTCGGATCCTGAGGGTGCGGTAGCCAGGCAAGAACCGGAGCGTGTAGATGACGAAGAGTTTTAGCCGCCTGATAGAATTGCTCCGGCAACCTCCTCCGGCTCAAACAGCTGATGCTAGCAACCAGCAGGCACTGCAGGAGACGACGCAGCGACAATCGACCAAGAAAAAGGTTGTGGCGGAGAAGTCAGCTCTGTTGGTTCGGGACGCTGCCAAAGGGAAAGCCCTAGGCACAGAGGTGCCAAAAAAATGTCCATTTTCGACACCGAAGACCGGTCGAACAACTTCGACTAGGCGGTAATGACAGAAGGAAGGAGCATTCGGTCCATCAGAGGATCGGATACAGGACAGCGGAGTCTTTTCGGACGCAATCAGTCCGAAGTAGCCAGTCAAGGAGAACCACACGAGGGTTATCCACCCCACATCCCTCGAAAACTCCAAGTGCCCGGACGGCGGGATCACACTTGGGAGTGGATCTCAGGGATGTGATCAACCAACGCCGAAAAGAGGCGGGGGTGAAGGAGCCGAGGCACAACCTTGGCTGGCCCAACTTCGTCTCCTCCAAGACCAGTTGGGGAGCATGAAGAAGGCGTAGGACCAAGACGGACTGGTCCTAGACAGCTTGGTCGACCAGGTCGACCCTCCATTTACCGATGAAATCATTGAGGAGTCTGTCCCATCAAAATTCAAACTCCTTGCAATCAAGGTATACGATGGATCTACGGATCCCTGGATTCCTATCGGGTGTGGATGAAACTCCACGGAGTCCGAGAGGCCATCAAGTGCAGAGCGTTTTCATTCACGCTCATAGGACCAGCTCAAAGATGGTTCAGGCAGCTCAAGTGCAAGTCCATTGCCTCTTTCAGAGAGCTAGCCAGGGCTTTCGTCATCCAATTCCTGGGAGGACGAGATCAAAAGAAACCGGTCACCCATTTACTAACCGCGAGGCAAAAGAGTCATGAGACTCTTTGGGAGTATATTGTCTCGCTTCAACAGCAAGGCGTTGAAAGTTGAAGAGTACTCCAACAGCACGGCTCTCACAGCAGTCGTTACCGAGTCCATACCGACCCCCCGGGGGTCGGCCAAGCAAGTCCGACTCCTTTGGGGGTCGGTCAAGGAAGGCCTTGACCCCCCGGGGCCGGCCCTTGCAGCCTCACCCTTCTCGGGTCCAGCAATAAGTAGGTCAATCCGAGTGGATTGGCCGTGGAGGTCAAGACTCTCGAAGAGTCGACCTAGTCCAAGTAACGTATGGAGGCGATGCACCCCTTGGCGTCGCCCGTTACAACGAGTGGGTCGGTCCGATTGGGTTGGCCATGGAGGTCAGGACTCTCCGAAGAGTCGACCGAGTCCATAATCAAGACCGTTACACCTCCAAATGGTAACGGTCAGGAGTTTCGCCGGTATTCATACCCAGCTTAATGACGGACGTTTCTAACGGCCGGCCATTATATCGCCATAAATGAGCTGCAGCTGTTACGAGACGACTGCTATAAAAGTCAAGTCATTTTCCACTCTGATGACGGATCCTAAGCTAAGTACTCTTACGTCATTCCTAAAGTTTTAAATTATCCTCCTAAATTCCATTAGTGACTTAGGCATCAGAAGTCATGTGGCTCACACCACACCGGTGTGTCCTAATTTTGACTTTTTTACCGTCCCTTTTGTCCTCAGTTAAAACAAATCTACTGTGGATATCAGTTGACCATTTTTCAGCATCAACAATATTGACTATATAATATTGAAATAACATGTTCAAACTTCATCTCCATTAGAATTGTTCATTGTATATAGAATGAAATGACATTTACGTCAATTGTAGTGTGTCAGATATTACGTTCAAGCAAGGGAAGGCACACATTACATTGTTGTAACAAATAATAATACATCTAGGGTATTCAAGATTCAATATACATATCTAGAACATAATGCTAGTATTAATTCATCAATATTATTTCATAGGAATATCAAATTAGAAAATGATAAAGCTATATCGTCATTTCAACGTTTTATAATTTATATCTGTTTTACAAATGTTACGAAAGACGCTTTCTGGAAAGTTACCAAAGCAAAAGATTGTGGTTTGTTTCGAAATTGAAAAGAAATAGTTCTTATTCTATTTACTTCTCCGAGTTCAAATTGATTTATTATTTCTCCATATTTGTGGTCTAATTGTGCATTTAATGTATTCCAATGATTTATATGGTTTTTTCTTTGTTCTTTCTGGGCGTGTTTTTTGTTTGGTTTCTATCAGTTTCGTGTCAAATCCATAACCGAACTAATATCGTTTATCAAAAATTGGATCTGAATCGATGTCCAATAAAAAAAACCATTGGTTTAATTTTTAATTGGTTCGATTCGGTTTCGATTTGGTTTTTGTTTTGATTTCAATGCAATGTTGTTTTATTTTTCAAAACTTTTTTGTCTTCTTCTTAATTTGATTTTAAATTTTATTCTAAAAATTTTCATTTTACTAACAAAAAATAATATTTTTTTTTATAAGTATCACAATATTTATAATTATTTTACTTCATGTATTATATTTAAATTAGTTCTTCAATCAAATTTAAATATCAACATTTTTTTTTTCTTATTATTTATATATTCGATTCCGTTTGATTTTTTATTGGTTCTTCCATGAAGAACCGAAATCGAACCGATATATTTCAGTTTTCTAAAATATCAAACCGGTTGATCTAATATTGTTTTAAAAAATCGAATCGATCATCGATTCGATTTTTTCGGTTTTCGATTTTTCGTTTCATCCCTTGTTCTTACCCATGCGTATACCATTTTGATGGCGTGGATACTATAATAAGGGTGTATTCCATCTAATTAATCATGCATTATCAATATAGCGCGTAATGATTTTTGTAATGTGGATTGTTACTACATTCCTATTTCAATCTCTAAAAATATTAGTGGAGCAGGTGCATTATTAAGTAAAATTTCCTATAAAGTTCTGTATTTTGTACCTTGTAAATACTATTAATACTTACTAATTGTTTTAATTGTTACTTATGATATTTATTTCGAGTGGTATGATATTATTTAGAAGAATTTCGAGAAAAACCGTCTTTCTTACGTACTGTTAATAAAAATATTTTAGATTAGCAAGTGAACATATACAACCATTAGTTGTTATGTTTGTTCAGTGAATATTGTTACGTTAAATTTAGTATTTGAGGTTTAGTATATGTTTAGTATATGAATGACCAAACTTCATTGAAAATGAAATAAATAAAAGACGTACAAAATAAGTCAAAAAAAAAAGAAAATGAAGGCAAACTATAAAAAGGGCTCGAGTCGATAGAGATCGAACTAGAATGATTATTACAAAAGAGCTTAGAAACGCAAACCCAAAAGAACAAATAGAATCTGGACCAAATCTCACTTGTACCTCTCAAGCCAATAGGGGTATTCATCGATCGATCGGTTTCGATCAGTCGAATCGATTTTCGGAGAATGTGTGTATACTCATATTACTCGGAAGGCTCCATAAAAGGGCACTCAATTGTTGTATATTATGATAAAATATTCCTAAATATTGTCAGTCACCAACATTCAGAAAAAAGAGAAATAACAGAATAATACTACAGCAGTACACACAGAAATGGAACTTGTTTCAAACCATCATATGCAAAGTTAAATGTGCATTAACAATGATATGAATAAGCAAACATTAGAAAAGATTATAAATACTGCTCCTTCTAAATAGCTTAAAAAACAATTTTAAAATGGAGCCATAAAAGAGAGTGTATATCAAGGGAATTGAGGGTGAAGCCCAACACAGATCAACGCCTGTTCTGCACACACCTTGTCTAAACCTGTGAGGCAACCGTCAACTCTACAATATTTGTAATTAATAAATAAATAAAGGTAGAATGTTAATAGGTACCTACCATCATATGAACACAACTTCAAGAGTTTTCACAATAGTGACTTCGTTCAACATAAATCAAATCATAGACCCCTGTTACTCGAGCGTATAAACATAAGCATAGGAATGGGAGTAGACGATTGTAATCAGCCATTAACACACACTGCATTCTGTTAAGATAGTTGACTAAGAGCTGTAACTACTTGATCCCATTATAAATAAAGAGTTCCTTAACTATATCTTTGCTGCAAAAGGTTTTGGTCCGTTTTGGAGGATGTGGAGTTGAGAATGCTTAAAATCAGCAAACTACTCCATTATCATCAATAGAAGACTAAGAGGAAGATTTTGGCGACCAGAGGCATTAAACAAAGTGACCCCCTATTCCCCTTCCTACTCAACCTTGTAGTTGATTGACTCAGTCGTATGCTCAAGTCAAAAGAGGAGGCTGGTCTTATTAAAAGGTTTTCATCTTGGAGACTGGTTGAATTCATCATTCATTTCCCACCTTCAATTTGCAGACAATACATTGCTGTTCTCCTCAGCAGACCTTGTTAAGCTGGCTTCCCTAATTGAAACTGTGAACGTTTTGACTTTCGAGGCCATTTCAGGCTTGAACATAATTTGACAAGAAGACGAAGTTCTTTTCCAACAGTCTCACTCAATCTGAGTCGGCAGCCCTTGCATCGTCCTTTGGATTCAAAATCTGTTATTGGCAAGCCACCTATCTCGGTCTCCTCCTAAATGGGAACCCGAAGTAATTGTGTTTCTGGACTCCAATCATTGGGAAAGTTGAAAAGATGTTGCTTAGCTGGAGTTCAACTCACATCAAAAGGAGGGAGATTAACTCTCAGAAATGCCACACTCAGTAACTTGCATATCTAAAAAAGCCCAAGTCACCAGCTTGTTGAAGAGACAGAAACTATCATTGGAGAGGCAACAAAGGGGGTGCTTGTAGCCACTTGATTTATTGGTCCCAAGTCAAAAAGCCCCTTCATTACGGTGGCTTGGAAATTCCAGATATTTGTACAAAAAATGATGCTCTCCTTGCAAAATGGTCTGGGAGGTTTGCGACTGAAAGAGCCCTTTGGAGACATTTGGTTCAAGCCAAATATGGATTGACTGGTACTAAAATTGATGAATGGGCAATTCTTAGCACAAAACTTTAGGGACTTTGATAGGTTTGGGGCTTATATAAATTAGGAGTAATATGGGGGGCACATGGGAAATTAGTTAAGGAGTTTGTTAGGGTTTTCAATTATAAATAGAGGGTGAGTGTGAATGAGGAAGGATATCCAAATATTGAGAGATTTCTTGTGGGCTCAAGAGAGTATTCTCTAGAGAATGGGAGGTTCCAAGTCCTATCAAATACTTTATTAGTTTGTATTTAGGTTCTCTTATAATTCGTAATACAATACGGGTTCTATCAGACTTCTCCTCAATTCACAAGAATCTCATTCGGATGTCAGGGAAATGGAAATCCATAGGAAATTAACTCCTAGGTAGGCCGTCACTATGGATTGAATCCACAACCTTTTGGTTTCTTATTGTCCTTTTGACCACACTAAGCTACTCACGTCGTTGGCTCAAGTAGTTGATAGAACTAACTAGACTCTATCAGCAAACAAGTGCCTAAAAATTATAATTAAAATAAGAAAAGGACCCATAATACTTTTGAAAGAAAACTAGCTTTGGTTGAGAAAATATGAAAGAAGTAAGAGTATGAGGAATGAGACAAAAAGAGCACGAGAAGTAAGCTTTTCACAACCATGGAAAATAGAACAATGATCATGATCTAATTGGTCCAAAGCCTAAACCAGTAACAGTAAGGGTAAAATAAACAACATTAGGAACGATAGGGTGAGCGTTACAAGATGAAAAATCCCAAATTGAAGTCTAATGAGGAAACATAGATTTTAAAACCCGTATGCTTATTATATACACCCTACCCTGTTCTATCAAAGCCAATGGCATGTAAAATGAAAATCATCGGCACAACTCACTGGAATCGAACAAGAAAACATAACGTTCGCAAACACATTTTTCAAAAGAAAAGGATAATAATTAACCACATAGTTTTCACATATTATAACATTCCAGAAATCCCATTCGAAACTAAGGCAATTAGAATCCAGAAACGAAAAGTAAATATATTTTTCGTTATAAAATAGAAACCACAAAGTAACAAACATCAACAAGTTACCGAGCAAATCCATAGTCGATTATACCGCTGATTTAACCGGCGCAGCGTGGTCGCCGATCTTAACATAACCCATCTGCTTAATATTCTCCTTATTATCATCACTGAATTCATCTTCCTCCTCAAAGTCATCATACACAGACAATCGATTCCCAAATCGGCTGGAGAACAGCGAGTAGGTCAAATACATGGAGGCAGCAGTGAGAGCGCCACAACCGACACCGAAAAGCAAAGCGACAACAACGCTGAGGATATCCTTGGTGCGATCACGGAGGGAATCGACATAAGAGAGGCCGAGAGAGGGTTCTTGAAGGGAGTGAGGGACGGAAACAGCCCTAGGGCGAGGAAGGTCGAAGCGAAGGACGTCGCCGCCGATTGATCGGAAAATGGAATCGGAGTCGGAGGATTTGAGCTCGGTGATGTCGACGACTATGATCTCAGGGAAGGGATTGCGGGAATCGAGGGCACGGTGGCGGTGGAGGGAAAAAGAGAGGAAGAGGGATTTGCAGGGGCGGGCATGGGAGGAGATTGAGAGGGAAATTGTGATGAGGAAGAAGAGAAAGAGACGAACCGTTGCTGTTGTTGTTGCTGTTGACGCCATTGATGGAGGATTTGAGAAACGACGGGGGAAATCAATTTGGGGGAGGAAAACGACTCTCGCC
Organism: Cyclanthera cordifolia; assembly: GCA_037832605.1. Classification (NCBI taxonomy): domain Eukaryota; kingdom Viridiplantae; phylum Streptophyta; class Magnoliopsida; order Cucurbitales; family Cucurbitaceae; genus Cyclanthera; species Cyclanthera cordifolia. The sequence goes on from JBBMEG010000021.1 coordinate 9,448,464, forward strand.
TGAACCGAGTCGTCTGTTTTCTTCTCTTTTTTTGTGATGAATAATTTCTTCGGGAACTACTTTTCCACTTTTATAATGCGATTTTTCCAAAATAGTTGAATTTTGGATTTCGCCATTCACTCAATATTCCCCATCATATTATACTTAAATATAAAGCATGTCTTATTAATTAAATTTATACACCTTAAAATTGGGAAACCTTAAAATCATCATCTAACTCAATAAAAAAACAAAGTTTGATTCAACTATCCATTTTTATACTATGATTCGGAGAAAATTAGATTTCAGTCTTTATGCTTTCAAAAATCAGAGAATTTAATCTCTATAGTTTGAAGAAATTAATTTTATGTGTATCGTCATGTACTTTAAAACTATCCTTCCGACTAGATTCTACAATTATTTTAATTTAATTTAGCTTTTGGGTCGATTTTGGTTCGATGGGTATTTTGGTAATTGTATTGCTAGGACAGTTTGGTAATTAAGTGGCTAAGTATGGTTTAATTTGGTAATTTTTTGTCTAGGATTATTTTGATAATTTTACATAGTTTAAACCCTAAATATAAAAGGAAAGAGAAAAGAAAAATAATCATTAGGTCATCAACTCTCAATCATAGTCGCACGGAAATTCACATAAAAGCTCATCATTTTGCACAAAATTTTGTACGTCAATCGTTGCTCATTTTCATTTTCTGCAAGCTTTCGTGAAATCTGTAGCCATCATCACTGCCAAGGATTTTTGTGCCAACCAACCAACAAACAACGTTTGTCGTCTATCAAAAAGCACTGCACGTTCGTCCACCATGCGCCGCCAGCCAAGTTGTTTGCAAAATCTGTGTCGTATCCTAGTGTCAGTCTAACGTTATCGTTTGTTCGTGTCGTAATCATCATTCCGCGCCAAGTACTTACACGCCACGAGTCAGCTGATTGCTCGAGCCAGCAACTACATGTCGATGCCACGCGTACACTTGCGATTCGCTAAAGTTGCCAATTTTTAAGGCGTTGTTGACTCACATTTGAGCTAAGAGTGGAGTCACAATTGCGTTCTATTCGTTGCAGCTTCTTCCATGCATCGACACCTCGTTTGCATGTCCATTTATTTAACTTTGTCTCTTTTGGTATTTTTGACGTCATGAGTGCATTTTTTAGGTTCATTTCGTAATCAAATGTCTAATTTGTATGTTTAGGGTTTTCAAGGCATTTTCTTTGAACTTGTTGGGAATGTTCTGCATTATTTTTCAAGTAAGGACCTCATACCGAGGGTTGTATAATCATGTACACTATCTTATATATGCTTGTATGTTTGATCAACTGGTGAGATGTATGTCATGATGGTTATTCTTGACATGCAATCACTTAGGATATTTAGAAGTCCCAACTGTTCATTGATGTGAACTTTATTGTATGTACTATGTTATGGGATGAGATGTTTGTTTATTCAATGACTGTTAGCATGTAAGCCAATCTAATATTAGATGTGTAGTATTCTAGTATGATTCTTTACCTTATTCTTTTGAGCATGTTGTTGTAATTCATTAGGATTGAGCATGTTATAACATATATATGTTGTGTGTGGAGGATGTGATAGATTATGCCGCCCTCATAGGTTGAAGATGTGATGGATTTGCCCCTCAACATGAGGATATTATGTATATGTCGCTTTTAGCGATGCCTAGTTTGTAGTTTGTAAAATACTGGACTCTGATCATGGTGTAAGTCAATTATGGGATAGCTCTTAGCTTCAAGGGATAGGTGGGACGAGTTGTCATAATTATTGGCGAGGGCCTTCACCACCTATGTTGGGTGTACACCTTTGTCGAGTCAATTTAGACATGTGGACCATTTTAGTAGCATGTGGTGTATGCGTACATGCACTTTGTATCAAGCAGATGATGTTCCCGAATTAATGACGTCAATACACCATGCCTTTATATTTTTTTAGATCAGGTTGGCCAAGGTGATCCCTGAAAGCTTGAGATGACCATGTAATGTTGGCGAGGGCCTCCACCACCTATGTTGGGTGTACACCTTTCTCGAATCAGTTTAGACATGTAGACCATTGTAGTAGCATGTGGTGTATGTGTACATGCACTGTGTATCGAGCGAATGACTTTTTCGAATCAGTGACGTCAGTACACCATTCCTTTATATATTTTTTAGATCAGGTTGGCCAAGGTGTTCTCTGAAAGATTAAGATGACCATGTAATCTGCTTTATATGTCAATTATTAGGTAAATGCACTTATGAGCCTTACAAGGAAAACGTGTGTGTGTTTTATGACGTGTAATGTACCTTATGACCCAATTAGTTCAAGTAATATGATGAGTTTAGTTGTTCATGTACTCGTATGTATAGATGAACTTTGTATATTGTATGTCGGATGTAGTTCTTACTCTATATATTTGTACTTACTATTATTGTAGTTTTCCACCCGAGCACGGGCTGTATCAAAATGGCTAACTTAGAAGAGCTAACAGGATTATAGAGGAATCGTTGCATAATCCTTTATACTTTATTATTGAGGTTATTTCTTTCTGCATGTTGTTTGGACTTTTAGTATTAATATTTAATTTTAGTTTTCAATTGTTTTAAGTGTTTGCTAAATCTGACCAGAGGCTCGAATGTTTTATGTTTTATTTCTTTGAACATTTATGTTTATTTAAATTATTTGAATAAAGCGCTTTTATTTTAGTTACAATTGTCTTTTAATCATGCACGCTAGTAAAGATTTCACGTTATAACGGTTTAGAGAGTCAGATTGCAACATTATCCCTATCGTTTTTAAAAATTATAACTTAGTCCCTGTGAGTTTCATGAAAATTATCTATTCATGTATAAATGATGTGATTTTTGTGTCCAATCAGTTTCTTAACAAACATTGTTATCGTTACATATGAATAACTAACTTCCGCATACTCAATTTGGTAATATTAAAAATTGATAATGACTACTTCTTAGATCATATCAAACCATAACTACTACACTCTTAGAAGATGTTTGAGTGTGAAATTGTAGAGTGATTATTTTGAGTGCTTATCAATTATGGATTATTTTGAGTGATTAGAAATTTGAGTTTTAGTAGTAGCTCGTTTGAATGTCGTTATTTGTAGAAGAGTTGTAGTTAATAACTAGTTTTGATTATAGTTTTTGGTAGAGTGATTGTAGACAATAGCTCATTTGGATGAGTTTAGAAATAAGTTGTTATTTTAAAGGATTAGAAATGAATGGTTTGAAATGAATGGTTACAAATGAGTGGTTAGAAATAAATTATTATAAATAAATGATTAGAAATGAGTAGTTAGAAATGAATTATTATTTTGAGTGGTTAGAAATGAGTGAATAGAAATAAGTGACTATTTTGAGTGAATACAATAGCTCGTTTGGATGTTGTTTGAAGAAATGTTGTAAAAGCTCCTTTTTAATAGCTCGTTAATATCATGAAACAAACACCTCCTTAAGTTTTAGGATTACATCATTTCATAGAAACCCTCAATTATTGGGTATTTATGTAACACTGATGGCACGTTCGCTCCACGAGTTCCATAAACCAGGGTTCTCCATTTTATGTTTAACGACCTCGATTTTCCCAACCCACTTTCTCGGTAACTCACGTTTTGGTGATGATTCACTTGCTCTCTCTCCTTCATGCATGATTTTCTCTCTCATTTTTCCTTTTCATTTCACGTTTTCTTCTTCCTCTTATCACGATGGTTCTTGATGATTCGCCCTTATTATTTTCATTAAAATTGTTGTACTCACAAATTCGAGTTGTTTGATACTCGATTTATAAATTTTTGTCAATTTTTTATTGCTATCGATTCACCTTTGTTTTAATCTACTCTTTTTCTAAGTCATATTCTTCATTTTCTTCATAGATCTGATGTTCTCGTCGCCGATTCGATGTGAAGTCTTGTCGCGTCTATCGATTTGGTGTTTTCATGTCCGTATTTCTGGTTTTGAATGGATTCTTTTTTCAAAATCGCATTCCTAAAGAGATGACATGGTATAGTCTCCACTAAATCAGGTTTGGTGAGAGCCAGATCAGGTAAGTTTTCTTTTCCTTTCACCTTCAGCTTATGATGGCTGTTTTTTTTTTCTATTTTGAATATTTGTTCATTCATACAGCCATCTACGTACTCTTTAATTCTTATCTTTTTGTCCCTCATAAATGAAGTAGCAAGTGTTCTCTACAATAAATATAGCTTGTTTTTTGTATTTACCGAATTTAATTTACTTTTCACATCAATGGCTGCCTCTAAAGTTAATTTGATTGTAAGGGTTGATTTATTATGCTTAAACCTAACTCTTCTTCTCTTTTTATATAATGGTTGCTAATTCTTATGGTTTCACAGACTAAGTGAAACTGTTATCATTGTGAGTTTTCTGCTTCAACAATCGTTGTTCAATTGTGATTTTGCTATCGATTTTTGGCTTTCTCTTTCTGGTTGTTTATTTGTATTTCTACTACTGGTTTTTGTCTTTCCATTTTTTGCTTGTTAATCTGTGTTCCTGCTATTGGTTTTTGGCTTTGTAACACCCCTAAATTTTGTATGAATTTGTAAATTAAAGTTGAATTTTGGGAAAATAAATTATTTAAAGTGTTTAGACGAAAGTGCCCTTTGGTTGATTAAGCTGGTGTGGGTTGAAAAATGACAAAATTATAAAACATACACTAAAATCCAAAACATAAAAGGAAAAATTAGCACTTTATGGTTATAAATACTTAATGATTTGACATTTAATAAACCCTAATCATTAAGAAATCAAGATCGACAGCTTTTGGCACTGAATTTTACAGAGCACGGATCTCGAGTGCACCGTCAGCGAGTTTTTCTATGCCACCACCGTAGACTGCCCCGCTGATGAAGGGCCATCGCTTATCAACTCCCTATTCTCAGCCACATTCGAGGAAGAACCCTAATTGGGGAGTTAGAACACACGTCAGTACCGCTCCAACGCCCAATCAGCGTTAGTCGTCGTCTGCATTAAATAGTGTCTGCCTCCGCCTGCGCCAATCACCTTTACCGCTCATGACCGCCACTAGTTTTTGCACACGTGTCCTACATTCTTTGGACCGACATTTAGGATAGTAGCTTCAGATTAGAGATTGCGCTCTCGAGCCTGCGGTACGCATCGAGCCTTGCCAGCGCCATTCTGAGCCTGCTGCACGCTTCTCGAAGCTATTACAAACGCGCCCAAACTCAGCTGAAGTCGTTCCTCATGCATCGACGACCTCCAGCTCACACGCTGCCATGTTATACTGTCACCAATGGCTGGAAAATATTTTATATCGTTCTGAAAGTAAAACGTAGGCCTCGAGTCCGTTTTTGAAGGTTTTAGGTCCAAATTCTCACCCATTTGTCCTGTATGTGCACTTTTATGTAAGTTTCTTCAGGGGACCCAAGCTTCGAGTTTCAAGGGTTGTTTCGAGCAGTTTTAGGCCAAGGTAAGAGATTGTCTCCCTACTACAGGTTCAATGTGGTAATTCTTGAGCATGTCTTTGATTTAATTGTATTGAATGCTTTATTTTGTTATATTGGTTGATTCCCGAACATGTGTGTTACTGTTGTGTTGCCTTGATTTTTGAGATTCTGAGATTACATCTAGCATGTGATAGCCTGTGTTTACCTGTTGTTGTTGAGTTATATGAAACTGTTTATGAGATACGTTCCAAAGGGAACTGAGCATGTAAATGAACGAGGTGTTCCAAAGGAAATTAAAAGAGTTTAACCCTGAGTTGTTTGCCCCAAAGAGAACCAGTGGTGTTAAGAGCACGAGCTACGGTTAAGGTCAGACATATCTTGACTATTAGACTTAGATAGGGGATCTATCAAGTGTCGAGTGAGAGGACGATAATCCTCATCGTGATAGTGTCAGGATCGGGCCTCTACCCGGTTAGTTATACCTATCTAGAGTTTGTTTGACCTTTCTCAAGTGTCGTGTTTAGGAGTGGGGGTGTGTGCTATCCCATTGCGAGGGTGCTTGTACTACCTCTTCGCGCAATTGTTCGAAGTCTGACGGCAATCAGATCGTTTCGGCTTGCAAAGATTCCCTCACACTGGCATTAGTTACCAAGAGGTATGAGATTTTACTCGAGTTAACATTTTGTTCATGTTATTATACCATTGATGTGTTCATGTAGATCCCGTGCTGGGACCCCTTACTGAGTTTCACGACTCATCCTTTTCATTGTGGATTTCCTCCAGGTACTCATAGGGTAGACCGAGATGGCTAGCTGGAGCTGATGTGACCATATGCATTGCTACATCGAATTTAAGATTCATTGTTTTAAGTTTACTTTATGATATACTTTGAAGCATGAACTGATATTTAGAGACATATTAGGTTTAGTTTTCAACTATTTAGTTATTGGATTTTAAGGGTGCCATGAGTTCTTTAAATTTTCGTAAATGTTGACTTCTTATTTATTATGAATAAAATCTCGTATTTATTAGCATGTTTTTGTGAATTTATAATTATTTTATCATGCATAAGAGGTTTAGGCCTCATATTTGACTTTGTGTCGGGTCAAGTCCTTACAGGCTTTATGTTTCTAGCTCTCGATTGTGCCTTTTGTTTCTCCATTTGATATTCACAAATCTTATATAAATTTGTTTTATATTTTTGTTTAACTTTAGTGTATGTTTAACTTTAGTGTATCTTTGTTTAACATTGAACATTATTTTATATTTTTCTATGTTCGTATAACTTATGTTTGTATTATGTTTTTAATTTTTTAATCCAAATCCTAGTTGTGTTGTTAAAGTAGCTTATAAGCTATGTGTTTCCACTCCATTATTGTATTGTTGCATCATTGAAAAATGATTTTTAAAATGAAAAATGGATTTTAAGTATCAAAAGGGTTGGTGGCGCAGTGGTTTCATTTGTTAATCGAGTTTAACATGAGTTGTTCCGCTTTTGGTATAACATTCCATTTTTAATATGTTTTGTTTTGTTATTGTATGCTAATACTCCAATTTTATATGCTCTTTATTGTTATTATGGACAAATTATTGTAAGTGTCTGGATAATATGAAATGTGTTTAATTTTGTAGTATTCAATTATTTAAATTGTATTTAATTATGCAAAAAACATATTGTAATTTTTTATTTTTTAAAGTAATATTTGATTTTAATATTAATGTAAAAAAATGAATCTGTTTATGAGATATGTTCAACAACCACAAGTAGCAGAGGAGACCACGTCAGCAATTCCCGAGTTAAGTATGGAAGCCATAACGACAATTCAAGCCATAATTCAGGGAACAAGATAGGCAGAAGTAAAGTATGAACAATAACTTTAATTGGAATAATAATTACAAGTGCATACAAGTAGATCAATCAGTTTTCGACGCTTAAGTCTAGGTATAAAATATCATCAATTATATTACTAGTTGGTTGAATATATTTATGAAATTTTATTTCTACTTTTCTCTTCTTAGACATGACAAGGTGCAACCTTAAAAGGAATAAGGTAGAAGTAGAGTATGAATAGTTGTCACAAAATAGAAGAATTGGTGAGGAATTGAAACATGTAAATCCTTTTAGCAAGTAGAAGAGCCATAAAATTGTTGAAGCAGTGATAACTAACACTTAGAGATATCTGTGCGAGACAACCAACACGATAGTTCTAGAATAAGACCAAAGGATAAATATCTTCTAGTGGTCGACGAATCACTAATCAAAGAGCCAGCACTCGCCAGATTTAATAATTTGGTGGGATCCATAAATGTAGTGGTTGGTCAACCGCTTAGAAGTTTTGACATTGTAAATTCGTATAGAGCTGTCAATGAATTCTGACAAAATTGAAGATCTACTTGTCAAAATTTTCCTGTTCAAAAGAGTATATCTCTTCTTCTTCATTCTCAACAGGAATGTATCAACAAATCCAAATACAAATAGTATGAACAACCAAGATTTTCCTCATTACAAGGATCTAACATTTATTTTCGAGAAGGACAAGAGGTGGAACGTTCATACAAGGGGCAAGAGATATTGTGGAAGAAGATTGTACTTGGTTGGAGGATGAGGGAGGGTGTTTCCAACCATATTATAGGCCTGGCAATCCCATTGGTGAGAAAGAAGAGTCGAACACACCCACCAGGCGAACTTTGAGATCGTCGACCTCTTCCGTCGGGATAAACGTAAGAGAGTATCAGAGAAGTAGTAGATTATTGACACACTACGTGTCAGAATGTACATGCAATACACTGAATTATGTAAGATTGTGATTGGCCTAAACAAAAGTGAAACTGATGAACGAGGATAAAGACTTAAAATGATCGAAGGTTGCAACAATTCTTCTTAAATTAATCCCACTACTGACTACTCCAGAGAGGATTGTGTTAATGAATATTCTATTTAAAGACCTCGAAGAAGCTGACGCATTTCTTGTTGTCACTCATGAAGACTAACACATCTATTGCAACTATCTTTTAAGTAAACCAAGATAAGGTGATCTCAGTTGTCCTCTTTTATGCAGTCCACAAGGTTTCTTTTTTATGTAGGCATATGTTGCCTATTTCCTTGTTATGCCTCATAGACTTATTTTCTTATATGTTTATGTTTTTGTTTCGTGAACTTTATTTTTTTAACACTTTTGGTTATGTAATGGATACTTAAATTCAGATGAATTTTATTTCATCATTAATTAGTAGCCTATATATTGAATTACAAAATTTAGAAATTAATTACTATATTTTAGAATCAATCCGCACTTTATTTAAGTCATATAGTACATTATTAACTAAAAGTTAGTTCATCTAATTCATTGTGTTTCAATTTCATTTAAAAAAAATAAAATTTTTTCATCAACTCAATTTAACTTAACTTTATATCCAATAAAATTTGATTTAATACCGCAACCAATAACCATAAACTTAATTTAACTCTGCTTAATCAAATTGTTTTGAGACACATCTTAACTTGACATTCTTTCTTAATTTAATCATAATTCTTTGTCCCAAGCACACCCTTATGCTTCATATTATCGAGCTTGGGGTGCCTGCTTCTTTGTCTACCGAACTCATTCATTTGCAGTAGAAAAGAAATTGGGGGCGGAAGGAAGCTAGAGGTCAAATTTTAGTTTGAATAATTAAAATCCGGTTCAGGAAAAAAAAAAAAAAAAAAATCCGATCAGTATTTCACTGATAATTTTGTATACACTTGTCTTCTTTGTTGATCAATCTTGAGTCTTCCTAGAAATTGCTCGTCAAATATTGAAACACTAGAAAACTGTATTTGGAAAAATATGGTTTGGGGTTTCTTCCCCGTCGATCCTCTTTCAGGTCCGTTCGTACTTCCTCATTTTCATATTACTTCTTCCTCATGCTTCGGTTTTCTCTATCTTGATTTTCAATGCTCATAATCTTAAGAATCCCTAGTTTTTGCTTCGTTGGATGGTTTGTATAATCAAGTGTATGTTGCAGGTGAGGAGAAATTCTACATTTTGGCACCTGGGAAGTTTAAAGTGGGTCGTAAAGGTACTTCGATTGTGTTTGTACTTATATTTGACGCAGTAATTTTGCTTCTGAACGATGAATTGATGGCGTATTTTTGGTCTGTTCTGTATTTTTGAAGTATTTTTCATGTTAGTTGAAGCGATTTTTCTTTTTCAAGAACACTTCCCGGGTTGATTTTCCCCTCTAACTATAATCTATGGAGGACCATTGATTTTCTGGAAACCCTGAAGGAATCACGAGGGTTTAGGACCAGCTAACGCTTACCATAACTATTCTCACGAGACAAGCGTTTGACCGTATGACTTTTTTTTTTGGTCAAGGAAACTTATAGAAAATTAATTGGTAGGTGGTCATAATGGAATAAACTCATAGCTCCTTAGTTCTCCTAGACCCTCTTGACCGACAAGCCTAACTTATGATTGTTGATATAAAATGTGGTTATTATCCAATAGAAAAGCAGGATTTGGGGAAGTTTTACACTAAGGGCAGGGCAGGGCAGAGAGGCTGGACTGCTGGAGTGTCCTCAGTTTCAAAAAGTATATAAAATGCTGGAGATTTTGTAGTTTTCTTATAATAGATCCCCCATAATTATTCAATTTCAAAGTTTATACATACATACATACATATATATACATATATACATACATACATATATATACATATATATATATATATATACATATATATATATATATATATACATATATATATATATATATATACATATATATATATATATATAAAAAGCAGTTAGAATGTAAAATTTTGTCCCTCCCTAAGAAAATTTATGGTTCCAACCTTGTATACTCTCATTCAAGAAGCCTTGTGTTTGTTAAAGAATTCAATTTCTTCTCTTTATTTATACTTCATTATCTCTTAAAAAAGTTATCCGCCATTATCACGATTATTTGATTTTTCTCTCTCTATTATCTATGTCTCTGGCATTTTCTTGTAACTTCAAGCATCAATGAAATCGTTTCTCATTCAACAAAAAAAACAAAACTTTGTTTAGGGTGATTATTTGATTTTCCTCTCTCTATTTCTGTGTTTAGGGTGCATGTTTCTGTACGCGACAAATATTATTTAGTAACTGCCTGGATACATGCCAGTTTGTTTCATATTGCTGCTTAAGTAATCCAATGTGACTTTCTTATCCTAGAAAATTGTACGAAAGCCCTACCCTTTATGGCAAGAACAATGAGCAAAGATGTGGTTGACTGTCTCTTCAATTCTATTACATAAACTGCAGACCAAGGGGGAGATAGACCATTGCCGTCTCAAGACAATCCTCTTATCGAAATATACAAACAAGAAAATATAGAATAAGGAAAGTACTTGAGGCTCTATTGCGAAAACAAATTAATTATTAACGTAGTTCACACTTTATTTTAACATGGGTAGCCAACCAATGAGAAGTGGATGAATATTTCATAAAAGAGAAATTTTGATTAGTGGTGTTGGTTAATATAATTCAATTACACCCATCAATTTATGCTTTTGGGTTGATTGATGATTTAACATGTGATTGCCTGTCTTTCCTTCTTGTATTGCTTTTATGCTGCCTTTTTCGGTGATCAAAATATATTATACATTTGATAACTTCCCTTTAACATTCACCTATTTAGTCTCTCAAATTATGCTCTCAGCTGTTTGCTCATTCCAGGTTTTTATTGTCTCTGCAGGCTGCGACTTGACTATAACAAAAGATAAAGGAGTTTCTCGTGTCCATGCCGAAATAATTGTTGATGCTATGATTTTTAACCCTAACGTTTCACCTAAAGTAAGGATAAGCGATTGTTCGAAGTATGGTACATTTGTCAGGAGGAGTTCTGGGTTGAAGGAGAAAATTCACGAGCTTCCAAAAAAAGAAGCAAGCTTGTATGATGGAGATGTGGTATCATTTGGATCTGGAAATGCGATTTACAGGTAAACTGAGAAACATTTAAAATAGTGATAGGATTTTTCTTTCAAGTTACTCCTTCTGCCTAGCACTTTATTAGTCATGGTACTCATAAGCAGTCATGGTACTCATAAGCTAGCTTAGACACTTTCTAATATATGTAAAAAAATGGATATGTTTTTTTATCTGATCTATTAGACTCGGTATTAAATCCATGAATCTCAGTTAAATCCGGTTGTGTTTCTTGCTATTTATTCAGTGTTTTGTTTTGGCAAGGAATTCTGTATATTCTTTCATAGATTATACTTCTGGATTTACTACTAAATTCTTTTCTAATTTTTCTAATTTGTTTTTTTCCTTATTACTTCCATTCATTCTTGATTCTTAAAAATTAGAGAGAATTTTCTTTTTTGACAATTTTCCTCCTTTTTCTTGGATAAAAAAAGGTCCATATTTATTTTCATTGTTTAAAAACAAGGTCCATATTCTTGTAGATTTTGGGTTTTACTTTTAGCTTTCATGAGCATAGATGGCATAGCTTCTTGCTAATCGTACTAAAATTCATTCTTTGAATCTAGAAGATCTCCTATCCCTTTTTGCTTTTTGAATATAGAATTCAATGACTGTAGTAGAAGTAACGTTAATTTAACTACATTTCTAGACTACACTGTTTGTGCATTAAGACCTTAGCGCCTATTAAACAATATTGCAGGTTTTCCTTTGTGAAACTCTTGTTTTATGTTCACCATTCAGAGTCCTTCCAACTACAACCGTTTAGAGACAAGGTTTCATCCATCGGTTAGTCATAAAAACGTTTATGATCTTATTTTAGTTTGTTTACTTACCAAAGGAGTTTTTATTTGATTAATTATAAGTTTCGGCGAGTGCCCGAGCAAGCTAGTGGGCACTTCGACTAATCTCACTAGATAACTGTCTGATCCTACTACATTTGGTTGTTAGGAAACTCATAGTATATCAAATCCTGGGTTGGTGGCCTAATAGATTCCTTCCCTCTTAGTTCTACAATCTCTTTTTATTCACTAGGTTAACCCATGATGGTTACTGTGTAGTTGTTTTGTGTTAACATGTGCATTTCCTAACTTCTTTCACTCTGATGGAAAGTTTTGTTTTCTTGTACGAAAGAATCGGTGAAGGATGACGTCGATCATGGTATGAGGTGGGTCTGATGAAAAAAGGGAAGGAAGAAGAAAGTCGAGTAGAGAGAATTGAGTATATAAAGTTAGATAGTGAATATCATAAAGAACCCTTTATTTCACATTATATGATAAATGTTATTGAAAGCAACGAAATAATATAAGAATCAAGAAGATCGTTCCTCAACTAAATTTCATAGATTAATTTAAATTAACAATAAATGGCTAAAATGAATAAAACAATTAATTCCTAAATAATGCAAAAAAACAACAAATAATTATATTGATAGGTATCCTTACATTTTCTTATATATAAATGTACATTTATATTTATAGCTTAACCACCTGGATGTTTAAAACATAGAACAATTTGCAACTTATGCATTTTCCATGAACATCCACTCAGAAAAAGTGGAAGATCCTGTTATTAACACTGTCTTGCTATTACTGTTTAAAGGTTTATTGGGCACTTATATCATTGAGCTCTGCGTTATCCTTATTACAACATTTATGATGAACAACATCTACTCATTCTTCTAGTTTATTCAAAGTGAATAAGTTTGTTGTTTTGGTCGAATTTGACAAGTGTCTAAATTTAAATGTAGGTGCTTCTACTTCTCATAATATTCAGGAGTGTACGCATGTGCTTGTAGAGGAACTGATGCCTTTTGGTGAAGCTCTTGTTCATGCCATCGTGGCAGAGAAACCTTTTGTTCTTACAAGTTGGATTGAGGTAAAACTGTGTTTAATATACTATTGTTTCCACTATGATGTCAACTTATATCATCAACATTTCGGTAGCAATCGGATCTCGAAAATAACGTTGAATTTGTATTAAGATAAATAAGAAATTTTACCATATTAATCCCAAGCACTTCTATAAGCTTGGTTCTCCCATGAAAACTACACTCCAAAATTCTAATTAATTAAGTCAAGTCTAAGAACTACCCAACCTAACAACTACCGAGTAATTACTCAAATATTTTTCTTCTACAGATTTCTAGTTTTGTGTATCCTTGATGAATTTTCATGTACATCATTGTTGAAGTCTAGCAGGGATAAACATAATTACAGCTAGATTGTTTACAACTACATGGTTTATACAAAAAGTGAGACACAGACAGCAAATATGAGGCACTAATAGACTTTTTTTAGAGATCCTTGGAGGAGCATCCTCATGACTCTCAACAACCATATTAGTTTCTTTTGCTCTCGCTCTCTCAAGCATCCATTTAATTACTCTGGGGTGTTTGGGAGAAGGAGAATGGGAATGATTATGGGAGGAATGAGAATTAATAGAATAGGAAGGAGAATGATTATTTGTGTTTGAAGTGAAGAGAATAATTATTGGGAGAAAGATTATTAGTGTTTGGATGAAGCCTGAAGGGAATGATTATGGGAAAATAAAATAATGAGTACGACGAGAGAGAAAAATTGTTACAGGGAGAATAATTAGTTATTAAAAGAATAAAAAGTTAGGAGGATAAAAAGGTGATTTTGGAGAAATACGATTATGGGGAGAATGACTTTCGATGGGCCAAACACCGAGAATCACCATCCTTAGATTCCTTTTCATTCTCGCCACTTTAACCTTCCCCCAAACACGCCCTTTATGAAAATCTTGAGATTCTTTATGCTTTTTGTTGGTTGATATAATTAAATTTACGGAACCCATCGCCTTAAGTTTTTGGGTAATTGATGATTTAACGTAATTCAATATAGTTTTAGAGTAGGAGGTTATGAGTTCAAGTCCATGTCAAGTCGTTTCTTTCCCATTTAAAATTGAATTCCACTTGTGTGGCATTTGTCAAATTTTTAAGTCCACAATTGATGAAGAATGTTGGTTGATGTAATTAAATTTTCTCCAACCCATTAACTTAAGCTTTTGGGTTGTATTGGTGAATTAACATAATTCAACACTTTTATTTTAATATTGACTGTCACACGATACTAGAAGACTTGATCATCATTTTATTTTGATAGGAAACAATTCTTTCATTGATAAATGAGGGATTACAATGATATCCTACCAGATGAATTACGAAAGACAATGTCAAAGGATATAAGATAAGATCATAATCACAAAAAGGTCGAAGTCTATGGCACCAAAAGAGAGCTAAATATTTATATAGAAGATTCGATAGAGAGCTCTCTGTCCTTTGATCACCATTTTGTCGATTAAAGAAGATACTTCTCGAATTTTTGCACAGACCATTGGCAAACATTATCAACATCTTCCCTTGTTTTTTTTTTTTTCTTTTCTTTTCTTTCATTTTTTTTAAGAAACAGAGATTTCATTAGGAAAATGAAGGACATGCAAAAATTAAGTCCAACAAAAAGGGAGATGATATACCTGATTCTTTCTATTCTAGACCCATGCTATCAACAAAAACATGAGAAAAGTGAGATTCTGTATTCTTACTGATTGTTACACTTTAGTTATTTGCAGGAAGAACCTCCTGTAACGAGATTCCATGCTTCGATTCGTGAGTGCAGCCATTTTAAGTTCGGCTGGGATAAAATTATTCTTGAGTTATTGTAAATATTTTTTGTACTCCTGCATTCTCTCTCAACCTTTTTGAACTTGTTTCTGAATCAGCTATCATCCAACAATGACTGTGGAAGGGATGCACGTCAAGGTTCTGAATCCAAACACTCGTAGAAACTGCTTGAGTGGATACACTTTTTTATTAGGGTTGGCACATATGGTAATGCTCTGCGTATTCGTTTAATGTCTTTCGTTTTTACATTCATTGAGAGTTGCTGGCGTGTGTAGTGTAAGCAACCCTATGATGAATGAATAATTGAAAAAAATTGGTTTTTATCTTTTTATTCTGTGATGAACTAAGTTAACCCAACAAGTAGGAGTTTGAAGTAAATAAAGGAAAGAAAAAAGGAAAATTTTAATTTTTAAATCTCATGGCATTTCTTCCCCAATGACAAAAATTTTTTGGAGGCCAGAGATGGTTAGTACTATTCTTTTGTTTTCTATTAGGTAATATTTTCTTCATCTATGGCCACAGGCCTGTGAATAGACAATATTACGCCTCTTAAGAGCCTCCAATCAGGCCCTTGCCATTTGGCGCCTTCTGTCGCTTTCACCTTATCACAAATTTTAATAAGCTAACTTAATACTCACGAAGCTCATGAAGAAGCCTAACAATCATGCTAACGTCTATATTTAAGGGCACTAAATCTCTTTCATTGTTTTTTCAAAAATATTTATATACAATATACGTTTAGTTGTTTTTAACTTTTATTCAAGGCTTCAAGCTATTTGATGCAGAATCTTTGTTGTTTTTTTTATTTTTATTTATTTATTTTTTAAAAAATTTGGTTAACTTTAATTTTTTTATACTAAAAATAATTTAATTTGTATTGTATATCTAATAATAACATAATTTGTATAGTTTATCGTTCTTTTAAAATGAAATTTTTACTATTTCTCGGTTCGGATTTGAAGTTTTATAGGAATAAGAAAATATTCTCTATATCAATTTATGTTCTAAATATAGTATTTAATTATGCATTTATTTGTTGTGTACCACTTCACTCGAACCTCGCCTTTTTGTCGCTTCTTGTCATGAGGCAGTCAAATTGAGTGTTGCCTTGAGTTACACCTAGTACTTTGTTCAAGTAACTCTTTTGGTGAATTGTTTAGACTTTCATTAAAAAAATTTTGAAGAAAAATCAAGTAGACATTCATTTATTTTGATAGTCAATTTCCTATCTTTCAGATGTACAAACATGGGAATCAGTTGAAGACGCTATTGCAACAAGTTGGTGGTGCAAATGTTTTGTCGATTGAGGACTTCTCTTCAGATAGTCAAGTACGGGGGTTTATCTCTTTTCACATATACTGCAAACTTATTCCATGTAAAATGATTCTAAATCACAATATTTCTGACAGCAATATGGTCTTAGAGTTGGCAATATGAACCGGATTACATACTTATAAGAAATGTTTGGATGTAGATTTTAAGAGTATTTAGAATTAATATTTAGGAGGATTTATTTTGAGCATTTAGAAGTAATGATCGTAGTCAAAAGCTTGTTTGAATGTAGTTTTTAAAAGTATTTAGAATGAAGATTATTTTGAGTACTTAGAAGTTTGATTAGTAATGATTGCTGTCAAAAACTTATTTGGATGTAGTTTTTTGGAGTATTTAGAATTAATATTTAGAATGAGGATTTATTTTGAGTATTTATTAGTAATGATTGTAGTCAAAAACTTGTTTGGATTTATTTTGAGTATTTAGAGTGAGAATTTATTTTGAGTATTTAGGAGTAATGATTGGAGTTAAAAGCTGATTTGGATGTAGTTTTTTTTGGAGTATTTAGTAAATACTGATTTGAAAATCTACTAACAAAGAGCCCCATAAGCTTATGAATTCTAGGATTGAGTCTCGTGAATAATGCATGCTTAATACACTTCATTAATTGGTTGACTGTCGTGATAGATGTTTCAATATTGCAATAAAGTGATACTCGTAGGGCATGGGACCATAATTATTATTACAAAAATCGTCTATGTATAAATTATTCATAACTATTGAATAACAATTAAGATCCTAATAGTAAGGCTTAATATGTGAAGAGTGCTTAAAAGTGTCTTAAATGACAACCTTATGTAGACACTTTGATTTAACTAAATATGATGGCTTGAAATCTTTAGTTCATTTCTTTTCTTCAGTGAACCTGGTGTTTGTTGGGCAATTGATTTGTATGGTAATTATTGTAGGACTTTGGTAATGGAGAAAATGATCGGGTAGTATTCGTTATTCCCGGAGGATCAGCAGAAAAGTTGGATTCATCATATAAGGTTGATTCTTATTATAAAATAACTGAGTTGGTTTTGATATCTTCTGTTTTGAGTGGAAAGCTGGACAGAGACAATTTGATATCACCCTGTGGTAAGTAGTCTTCCTCACTACTAGTTTCAACTTTCATTTATAGTATATTTGTCTGACAAGTATGGACACTTTGACTTTGACCAAATATCCATGTTGGACACGTGTCCAACACTATTACTTTCGAACACGTGTCCGACACTGATACTTTCGAACACGTGTCAGACACTCAAAATTGCGTGTTCTCCCTTATCAACATTATTATTATTATAATTAGTTTTGAATACTTAATGGACACATCATGGATACTTCACGGACACAACATTTAAAATTTATTTGTTTCAAGTGGTTGATGACACGACAACGAGATAATGTTGGTGGAGGTAGTCGACGATGACGTCCATCAAAGGTAGATGAACTAAATTGAAATAAATGAAAGAAAGAGAGAAAATGGAATGGCAAGAAGGGAAATGAGGCATAAACTTAAATGTTTTGAGATTGTTAAGAGTTAGACTTAAAAATTTTAATTTGTGAGCTTTTAGTAGCGCATTTAAAGATTGATGTGATTTTGTTCTTTGATAAATCTAAATAGACTGATAACTAACTATTCAAATGCTAATTGAATTTCCATGTTCATCTTTATTTTAACCACGGTTTATGGGTAGTAGAAAACCTAAAATATTTTGGATTTGATCTTTTAATAGTACACCATAAAAAAATATAACAATAAGTAATGCGTCCCAATGTATTTATGTTTTGCATTTTTAAAGAATGACATGTCTCTATGTCCGTATCGTGTCATGTCCATATATCGTGTCCATGTCTGTGTTTTTCTGCTTATTGTGATAATTGATAAAGACTATTGATTTTCTTTTTTTTTTGTACCCATTTTAGCTTCATTCATCTATCTGAATATAAAGTTTCTTGCAGAACCAGGTTCCTCTACATGCTCCACTGATGAGACTGTGGTAGCAGAATCCGATCTTGAAGCAGAAACAGATAAACCAGTCGTTTCTAATGTCCAAGATGAATATTTAGGCAATCCAGATGAACATTTAAGCAAACCGGAGGACTGTGTAAGCAAACCAGAGGTGTCCATTGACAATGCTGCTTCGGGATCACCGAGTGGCCAGGAAACATTCAGAAATAGTTACAGTGGTATCGAATTGAGAAAAGACAAGGTCGACGAATCCGACAACATAAATATAGACATTATTTTCAATCAGAACTTAATTGTGCAGCATGCTATGAAACCCTACTCAGCAGTTACTGCAGAAAACCGTGAAATTATGAACTTCAAACGCTTCAGAAAGGTACTACTGTTAGCCTTTGAATGTCTTATTCTGAATCATTTCGTTCCAAATGGTGTACGGATTGCTGCTTCTTATGATGAGTCATGAAATGAAATCTTAAGTCTGTATCTTCTTATTTTGCTGTAAAGCCATTTACCGATGCACGTCGAACAACCACTACGTTTTATTTATCGTAAATGGATGAACATGATTATATTTTCATTCAACTGTTAGATTATGGATAAACAGAGTAGTATTGGCTTAACAGTGGAAAGTTTCTTGTGTTATTGGCACATGGAGAAAAATGTTTTGGAGGTTGATCTACATATCCTTTCAACTTTTTTTTTGCAGACAGACACTCACTCTGGGAATAGCTTTTATAATCTTGTTCCATTTGATAAATATCCTTACAAGTAAGTGTTTACCTTGCTTTTTTTTTTATAGAAACAATAGAGCCTGCTCATTGTATTATACTTTTACTCATAGCCCATTGGACTTTTTCAAGCTTTGATCACCCAAAAACAAATCCAAAAGGATCATTTTGATTTTTAAAATTAAACTTCAAAACATTCTACATCTTTGAATTTCTTTGTTTTATGCTACTCTACAATTTTTTTTAACGACCAAAGTCAAGTTTTGAAAACTAGAAGTCTCCATGACCAATGAAGAAATGAAGAAAACTTGACTTTTACTTTCTACAATTTTTTTTACTTTTTTTAGTTCGTTTCTCCATCTTCAATTATTGTTGAACTCAATGAAGAAACTAAGACGATATCGACATAAGTGCGTGCCTATGACCAAAGCAGTCATAGATTCAAATCACCGCCCCCAATTATTATTGAACTCAAAAACGAAATTTAGACTACATTTTTAAACACTTTGAGCTTTGTACCTCTACCTAGAAGTCTGACTATGTTGTTAAAAAGTAAATCACCTGACATTATTTTATGCTTTGTAGGGATAATGGTGAAGGGAGGGAGGAAATTGCAGAGTCGTTGAAAGAAGAAAGAAAGCGCAAGGAAATCGAAGCTATATCTGAAGATTTATTTAATAACGAAAAGGTTTATTTTAGAATCAAAACTTATAAACAATGCATGCATGAAGAGGTTACATTACTTTCTTAACTTTAAACCAAATTTCAGGGACGGCGACGAGGAATGATTGGTTCCCTTCAAGAGCTTTTTACTCGTTCTTAGAAACAAGGACGGCGACGAGTACTTTTATGCTTTCGCCTTTGGCCGTCGAGTGAGATTGTGAGTGACTTGCTTTCCTCTCTTCCGAACATGGTACGAGATGCTTTTGATTTTGTCGATGCTTGAAATAGTTTAGTCTTTTCTCGATCGGTATTTGTGTATTCATAACTCGAAAAGGGACTACATAAGTAGGAAAATGCTATATATGTCTCTTTCTTTTTCCATGAATAGTTTTTTTTTTTCCCTCAATCTAGCTTCTAATTTGGAGGCTGGTAATTTATGTTTTATGTTGGTCATGTCAAAAGTATTTCATTCAAGATTCTTAGTATTTCTCAAAATAATTGTGAAGATTGAGAGTAACGAAGCACTTCTTTAAACAATTAACAGTTGGTTTACTTAAAAGAGTGCAAGCACTCCTAGAGCTGAGTATATAAATGATCATAGTCACATAAAATGATGGTTTTTCCTTTTAACTATTTTTATTATTCTTAAAAAAAAATATATTCTAAAGTACAAAGTGGGGAGGGAGACTACCAACCCTACGTAGATGATACACCTACTCAAATAAATGAGAGTCAAATATTAATTTTCAAGATCGAACTTGCGATGTGGTATTGAACTGGATTATCACCAAACAATGTAACCAACGCTTTACTAATCCTTTCGGTACTCTAAGTACTTTTTCAAAACACCCAATGTACATTTTTATTTTATTGAAAGGGTATTTTGGGTAAGGAGAATGAAAATAATTACGAGGAGAATAAAATTTAGAAAACAAAAAATAATATATATATATATATATATATATGTATATGTATGAAGAGAATGAGTACCTGTATTTTGTTATGGAAAGACATTATGGAAAGACATTATTTGTGCTTAAGTGAAGAGAATAATTAATCTATGTTAAAATCCACAAGGCTATCTGGTGGGTAAGGTTGGATTGTACTAACTAATTTATGTTTGAACTAATGATTATAATAATCCATGGATTAGTCCAACCTTCCTACCAAATCATCACTCTCAAATTCTTGACACATCTTCATGTAAATAGTAAATTATCGCAATGTTTGTTTAGTCGATATATAATTAACTAATAATATATATTATCAAGGTTTTTTTTTGAGTACAACAAAGAGAGATTTAGATAGACTCGAACTATTGATCGAGTGAATGCTTACTTTAACAAATATTATCAAGAATAAAAACGAAAAGAAAATAAGAATAGAACCAAATACAATACTATATTTAAAAAAAAAGAGAGCATTATACACTTTTCCTTATAGATCATTTGTCTGATGGGGTGTTTGGTATGAGATTTTGAAACAATATTCTAAATTTATATTTATTTATCACTTTAAAAAAATTATATTCAAACGAGCTTTTGATTACTATTATTATTTTTAAATGTTTAAAATAAATTTTATTTAAAATATTAATTTTGACCTCTAGTCATTAGATATACATTGATATTGTTGAGCTACTGCTATTTTCGGTTAAGAGAGTTTTATTAATTACACAATAACCTTAATCAAAAAAAAAAAAAATAATAATAATAGTAACGAGAACTTCGGCAACAAGAGAGAACACATGCAATTCATTGATCCTACGGTTTTAATTAAAAGATTTCAATAAGCCAGTACACGTGTCCACACCCGATGTAAAAGTAGAAGAAGACGGTGTGTCAACCTAAAACCGAGTAAGCCGGTCAAACTTAAATATTTACCAAATTATAATTTTATTTCATTACTTTCGACCTTCTAGTATAGACCAGGCCGCGTCGCAATTTTGATATTCAACGGTCAACTCTAAAAATACTTTGGAATGTCTACGAAGCTTGGCTAACTACCTTCTCCTTTTCTCATTTTCCCATTTTTCTTTCCCAACACATAAATTTTTGGGAAATTTATCGGATAAATCTAACCAATAATTATAAATATATTCATTTTTTAAAAATTAACAAATATAGTTATTGTATATATATATATATATATATATTTTTTTTTTTTTTTATATATAATATAATATTTATTACAAGGAGTTTTTTATAGGAATTTTTAAAAGTATTTCAAACTAGTATCTACTATTTATTTTTAAAAAACAACTTCAAGTTTTAATTGTAATCATTACTTTTAAATACTCAAAATAAATCTTCATTCTAAATACTAAGCTCTTGACTTTAATTATTACTTCAAAATATTTAAAATAAATTTTCATTATAAATACTAATTCTAAATACTCTTAAAAATTATAGTCAAACAAACTTTTGATTGTAATAATTACTAATCATTACTTTTAGTAGTTGTTGATGCCGAAAAATGGTCAACGGTCTATCCACAGTACGATTTATTTGGTTGAGGACAAGAGGGCCTGCAAAAAAGATAGATTTAGGGCATACCGGTGTGGTGTGAGCCATATGGTCTCTAATGCCTAAGTCAGAAACAGAATTAGGGTAATAGTTTAAAGTACTAAGGATAGCTTAAGGGTACTTAGCTTGAGAATCCCCCTTTCAAAGGGAAGAATGAACTGACTTTTATAGCAGCCGACTTTGTAATCGTTGCAGCTCACTTATAGCGATGTAACGGTCGGCCGTTTAGAACCGTCCGCCATTAAGCCCAGTATAAATACCGGCATAACTCTTGGTCGTTACCCTTTAGAGGTGTAACGGTTTTGATTCTGGACTCGGTCAACTCTTCGGAGAGTCCTGACCTCCATGGTCGACCCAATGGGGCCGACCTACTCGTTGTAACGGACGACGTCACGGGGTGCAACGGGAGAGTCCTGACCTACTCGTTGCTGGACCCGAGAAGGGTAAGGCTGCAAGGGCCGACCCTAAGGGATGGAGTAGGTCCATCCGAGTGAATGGACCGTGGAGGTCAGGACTCTCCGAAGAGTCGACCGAGTCTAGAATCAAAACTGTTACACCTCTAAAGGGTAACAGCCAAGAGTTATGCCGGTATTTATACTCGGCTTAATGGCAGACGTTTCTAAACGGCCGACCGTTACATCGCCATAAGTGAGCCGCAACGGTTACATAGTCGGCTGCTATAAAAGTCAGTTCATTCTTCCCTTTGAAAGGGGGATTCCCAAGCTAAGTACCCTTAAGCTATCCTTAGTACTTTAAACTATTACCCTAATTCCGTTTCTGACTTAGGCATCAAAGGCCCTGTGGCTCACACCACACCTGTGTGCCCTAAATTTGTCTTTTTTGCAGGCCCTTTTGTCCTCAGCTAAATAAATTATACTGTGGATAATCCGTTGACCATGTTTCGGCATGAACAATTGGCGCCGTCTGTGGGGACGAGAGTGATCTACCTAAAACGCTAAATATTCCAATCAATTTTCCTGCAAAAATTTCTAACGTTGAGAATGGCCACCACCACGATGTCGACGGAGAATCGGACGTCGAGCACGCTCCGAGGAGAATTGCCTCCAGAGGACATGACGTAGTTCATGTCGAAGACCACCCGAACCCTGAGGGTGCGGTAGCTGGACAAGAAATGGAACGTGCTGATCCAAAGTTCACTACTTTGGAAGAACGAGTGCAAGGAATGGCGGAGAATTTGAGTCGCCTGGTGGAGTTGCTCCGGCAACCACCTCCGGCTCAAATAGATGATGCTGGGAACAAACACGCACCAAAGGAAGCGGCGCAGCGACAACCTGTCAAGAAAAAGCCTGTGGCAGAGAAAACAGTCCCGTTGGTCCGGGACCCTGCCAAAGGAAAAGCCCCAGCCACGGAGGTGCCGAAAAAGGCGCATTCCCGGCACCAAAGACCGGTCGAACGACTTCGACTGGGCGGTAATGACCGGAAGAAGGAGCATTCGGTCCACCAAAGGATCGGATCCAAAATGGCGGAGTCTTCTCGGACGCAATCAGTCCGGAGTAGCCAGCCAAGGAGTACCACACGAGGATCATCCACCCCTTGTCCCTCAAAAGTTCCAAGTGCCCGTACGGCGGGATCAGACT
The DNA here is from genome assembly GCA_037832605.1 of Cyclanthera cordifolia. Taxonomy (NCBI): domain Eukaryota; kingdom Viridiplantae; phylum Streptophyta; class Magnoliopsida; order Cucurbitales; family Cucurbitaceae; genus Cyclanthera; species Cyclanthera cordifolia. The sequence goes on from JBBMEG010000021.1 coordinate 9,472,277, forward strand.
TTGGAACGGATCTCAAGGAGGTGTTCAACCAACGCTGAAGAGATGCAGAGGTTGATGGAGACGAGGTACAACCTTGGCTGGCCCAACTTTACCTCATCCAAGACCAGTTGGGAAATAACAGGCACCGCAGGAGGTGGTGCACCGACAGCCTACCAAGAAAAAGGCTGTAGCTGAAAAAACAGCCCCGTTGGTTCGGGACCCTGCCAAAGGGAAAGCTCCAGCCACGGAGGCACAAAAAAATATACATTCCCGACACCGAAGACCTGCCGAACGCCTTCGAGTGGGCGGTAGTGATCGAAGGAAAGAAAGTTCGGTCCATTAGAGGATCGGGTCCAGGACTGAGAAGTCTCCCTGGACGCAGTCACAGTCCCCTAACAAGCAAAGGGAAGGGAAAAAGTCACCTCCACCGCCGGAAGTCATAACTGTCCTCGGAGGACCGGCTGGGGGTGAGTTCAACCAAAGTTGGAAGGACAAAGAGAGGTGTGCCAAAGGCACCCTAAGGGGCAAAGAAGTGCGCATAAGGGAAGCAATGGATGAGCAATTAGGCTTCACTACCGTTGAGGCTGCAGCACTGCACCAGCCGCACGACGACGCCTTAGTCATGTCCCTGACTGTCTCCAACGTCCGCGTCAGAAGGACCATCATCGACGGAGGAAGTTCCGCAGGTGAGCTGTCATTAAAGGCGTACGACGCCATGAAGCTCGGAAGGGAAAGGCTCGAACCGAATTTGACGCCCCTGGTCCTTCTAAAGAATCAGTCAAGCTCCCAGTAACTTTTGGCGAAGGAGACAACATGGTCCTACACTTCGTCAACTTTCTGGTGGTGAACGACGATTCCGCCTACAACGCAATACTGGGAAGGCCCACGATCCACGGGCTGAGGGCGGTGGCGTCAACTTACCACCAGGTGTCAAAGTTTCCTACTCCTATGGGGGTGAGGCAAGTCCGAGGAGAGCAGCTATCCTCGAGGGAATGCTACCCTACGGCCCTATGGGGCGTGGTAAAAAGTTCCTAAAAAAGAAGGTTGTTGAAAGGGGACCTGTGCCAGGTGAGGCTATCTAAAAAACAGCACCTGTTGGGAGTACAAGACAAGTAAGTACTCGGGTCCCAAAGTGCCAAAGCCGAAACTTTGACAAGCCAGAGACTGTCTGTGAAGTTAAGGCGAACAAGACCGTGTCGGTGAAAGGTCCTAGACGAGTCTAGCGTCCTCGCCAAACTGCTGCACTAAGTCGATGAGGTGACAATAATTTCGCCTACAACAGTAGAGTCCTCCATGTTTGGAGTAAGTTAACACTTGAAAAAAGTACTTTCGATAGATTGTAATTCAAGTTGTTGATGAATAAAATTATCGTTTTCCTTATTCTTTCCTTCTTAATTTAAGTATATTGAGCTAATTTTCATAAACTTAAATTGGGGGTATATGAGATAGAAAGGAAAAAGCAGTAAAAAATTCATCATTTCATTGCAAGAGAGAGTTCCTGAGTTACAACTTAGGCAAAAAATAAAGTGCTACAAAAATAAAAGTGTTGCAAGGCAAAAAGACTGTAAGGTAAAAGTCATCAAGGCCCTCCAGAGCTACGCCTGCTGGAAGATGGTCGAACAGGTTCGGCCTGGGCAGGTGCTGTCCTGGCTGGAAGAGCCTGGCTTCTGTCGGGCACGCCCTGAAAGATGCGAGAATCGTAGCAGGCGGCCTGAGCTGGATCACTAGGAAGTCCAGACTCGAAAGCTGGTAGGGAAGGGTCAGCGACTCTCTCCGGGTGCTGGAATAGAGTGACCGAAAGAGAGGAAGAAGGTTGCCATAGCTAACCCCCTCTTGGATGCGGTCTAATGCCCAGCCAATGGCGGCCTCGCCGGCGTTGTTTTCCAGAATCACAAAGGCTGGAGAACCTTTCACAAGGTTGGCCAAGTAGGCGACATTCTTGAGCTTCCCTTCAGCAGAAGCCAACTTTCGTCGCAGGCGGACGATCGTAGCCAAGTCATCTTGACGAGCGCGAGCAGGTAGATTCCGGGCTATTTCAGTAGAGGTGCGTGAGGCGGCTAAGGCAGCCTCGACGACTTGTTGAGCTTCTCGAGCTTGCGCCAGTTCACACTCGAGCTTGTTAGTACTGGTGGACAAGGAAGAGCGAGTGTAACGCAAGTCCTCCGAGAGATGGCGAGAAGCTGAAGCGAAGTGCAAAAATGCCTGCAAAAACAGAAGCAAAAAATACAAGTTAGTATACATACTCAAAATCAAAGAATAGCTGGAAACAGAGGAGTCGTTGTACCTCGTGCATCAGATGAGCTCCCTTTTCCAAGACTTAGGAGGCATCTCCTAGGGGAAAAATAGCTGAGGAAGACCCCACCTCATTCCACAAGTTAGAAGCTAATGTCTTTTCCTCCTGCGTGTCCAAAGTGGGGCGGTGCGACCTTGGCAGAAGATAGGACTCGAATCCAGGGGAAGGCCGTGTACTGGTGTTCGAGGCTTGTAGGAGTCGACCCGAGCCAGGGAAGGAAGGTGGTCAAAACCAAGGTCAGGACCGTCAAACTCTGGGTCCGACCCTACTTCTAAGTCCTCTGAGATTTCGGGAAAAGGAAGGTTTTCGTCATCACCCAGTGGGAGAGAGCAACCCTCCGAAGTAAGGTCCACCATATCATCGGTGGGAGGCCTGGCAGGGAGGCTAGACCTTTGACGTGTCACTGCGTCGAAAGCACGCCTCAGGGAAGGCTCATATTCCATGACAACTAAACACGGTAAAAAGTGTCAGTTCATACTTCCAGTAGTCAAAGCATGTAAAGTACAAGAAAAGAGTAAGTTGCATACCTGGGACAGACCCCTCCCGCGGGATGGCGGACTCCAAGTTATAATCAACTGGCATAGGCAGAACTGGAAGAAGGTGATATCGGGCCAGCGAGTTCGTAGTCAGGTACAGTCCACTACGAGTGACCTCCTCGGGGAGGGACATCACGGTCTCATAAAACTTCAGTACCCGAGAGCGAGGATTAAGTTTCCTATGCGTTGTAAACAAAAAGTTAGTACGGTGCCAAAATATAAGATAAAGTCAAGGCGAAAGTAAGCGTATCATATGTCCCAAATACAATGGGAGTAGCTAGCGAGGCATCGGCGCCTGAAGCTGCCCAGGATCCTCCTGCGAAAAACCAGCGCTCTTTGCACCCCTTCTGAAAGTTGGGGCACCCCACCAAAGGAGAGAATTTGCTTATAGGGGTCAGATAGCAGCCCACAGTGACATCGGGATGCTGGTAGAAGCGGTAGAGAGAGAGAAGGTCTTTAGCACTAAAGGGACCTTCGAAGCCGGTGTGCACCCAAAGGCTGTGAACACCGAAGAAGACATTCCAGGCATTGGAAGCAAGTTGCGCTGGGGCCAGCCCTGCCATACCTAAGAACTCCTGAAGGGGAGGTATGAGGGGAAGCCGAACTCCTCGGTCGAACATAGTGGTGTAGAGGGCCACTTCGCCTGGAGGAGGATGGGCGTACGTCTCTGACGCTAGAGGAAGCCGAAGAGTGATGTCGGCTGGAATAAGGAATTGGGTCCTAAGGCGGTCCAAATCCTCTTGGGTCAAAATGGACCCTACCATTTGAGACCCTGACCCCACCACTAAAGTTCTTCGACGGGTCCTCTTAAGTGAGGAGGAAGCCCGAAGGTGAAGAGATTCGGTCTCGTAGTCGGACGAATGATCCATAACAGACACAGTAAAAAGTACCCTATGAAATTCGAAAAAGGGTGAAAAATGCAAGACTTTTTCAAAAAGTGCCTAAGTAACCTAAAAGTCCTAAAAAGGGTGAAGAAAGGAAAGACTTTTTCAAAAAGTGCCTAAGTAACCTAAAGGTCTAAAAAGGGTGAAGAAATGCAAGACTTTTTCAAAAAGTGCCTAAGTAACCTAAATGTCCCAAAAAGGGTAAAAAAGGGCAAGACTTTTTATTAAAGTGCCTAAATAACCTAAAAATCTCCAAAGTAAATTAAATGGGCAAAACTTTATAAAAAGTGCTTAAGTAGCCTACGGATTTGGAAAAAGTACTCTAAAAGGGTGAGTCTTTGAAAAAAGAGCCTAAATAATCCTAAAATTTGGACATACATGCATAACGGATAAAAATCGAAAAAAGTGCCTAAGTAAAGGTGAAATTTTGGAAAATATGTCTAAACGTTAGTGCAAAATCGGAAAAAAGGATAGTACGTACCGAGAAAAGTAGGCGCGACAGATGCTTCCCAACAATCCAAAACGCAAAACAAGTTCCCCACGCTTTGAAAAAATCGAAAATAATAGCCCAGTGAGAGGCAATTTTCGGCCAAAGTAGGGTGAAAAAGGGGTGTAGTTTTGGCAGAGAATTTTTATGGAAAAGTTAGGTTATGGGAAATCTCAAAAGGATAAATATTTTCCTAAAAAAGAGAAGTGATTTTTC
>JBBMEG010000021.1:9476771-9491830 GCA_037832605.1 Cyclanthera cordifolia
ATAAAAGTAGACCACTTGAAATCTCACATTCCAAGATTTTTCTTTTTCATCACATGTCGATACACCTTGCTGAAATTTATGGTGCAACTTCCACCAACTTGGCTTACCAGGAAGTTCTTCAGCCACCAACACAACTTCCACCACACACCTTGCATAACCGCCAAGTCAATGCCTGTGTGCAAACTTGTGGAACCGCTGACATCACATCCTCTATCATGGCAAAGCGGAAATACCATAAGGATGATTTCTTTCTTTAGAGAGAATCAACATCTCCTCTAGCAAGAGAGACCACGTCAGCATCCGAACCCGAGCCCTTTGACGAACTTGCTCTGTTTGGATAATTTTCTTTCATGTGATCAGTCTGTCCGCACTCCCACTAATCTTTCTTCTCAAAGCATGTACTGGAACCACCACTGGACCCTGAATCAACATCACCGCTTAATCTTTTTATTGTCGAAGCATCACACCTTGATCTTCTCTTCAAATCCTTGTATGATCTAGATTGTATCAATACACCTCGAACTTGCACTTGCCACAAGCCGCCGATCATCCTTTCATCAAATTTCTCAACATCAATCTTCACCACACTCGTAAAGGTTGATGTCATATCTACTTCACTCCGAGCAAAACAACAAATAGCGAACAAGACTATTTACCCAGCTGTGTTTCAAGAATTCTTTTCTGATGTGGAAGCTTAGACTAAGCTGCAACCACAGAGCATACTCATAAATTCAAAAAACTACAAACCTAAAGCTCTGATACCACTTGTTGGGAAAAACCCTTCCCTAATTACCACAGGAATAAGCAGAAAATAATTGAGAAATTAAAAGGAAAAACAATAAAAGAAAACACAAGAATTTACGTGGAAAAACTCCTCAACCGGAGAAAAAACCACGTACAGAAAGAACTTCCACTATGTGAAAAATTGTTACAATCACACAGAATTCTCTCCCCGACCCCGGTTACATAAACACTCTCTTTAAAACTTATACTACTCACACCTTTTGCCCAACTCTCTCACTAGAGAATACAAGAGGAATTTGACTAGAGTTAGCACACCAAGCTTAAAGTGCTTATAACTGGGATGCCTTAAATCTAAGGCTTCACACTCCTATTATAGTGATTGGAGTATACCACTTCCTTTTAGGTTTCCGATTCCTTGGACCTTTCCGAATCCTTTTAGCTTTCCGATTCCTAGGATCATTCCGAATCATTTTACCTTTCCGATGTGAGAATATCTTCTTCTAATATTTTGCCAAAACTCAACAAAACGAGCTATTTGTTTATAACATTTCTACAAAACCTCATTCAAATGAGTTATTAATTGTAATCTCTTTCCAAATAACTACATCCAAACGAGTTATTATTAAAATTTAAATTTCTAATTTCATTAAATAACTTGTCATTATAATCACTAAAAAATAATCGGTCTACAATTTCACATTCAAACATCTTTTATAGTATTTTCCATATTCATTCGTTTGTTTAATTAATAAAAATTCTTTTGTTTTCAAAAAGAAAAATTATCCCCTCTTCCCATTCTCACGATCTACTCTAACTAAAATTAAAAAAATAATGAATAAAAAAAGAAGTTAGGCAAAAACAGGAAAAGTAAGGGTTGGGTTAACCAAATCACCATCATTTTTCTAAAATAACCATCTTTCTAGAAAGAAAATCACAAGAACATTAATCCTACGGTCAATGAAGCACCATGACAACGATCAAAATAAGGCACGAATGATCCAAAGGTTCACAAAAAAAATCATCTCAATCGTAGCTACATCTGCCCGCACCTGATCCAGAAAGACGATAAGTCGCCGAGTCGGTGCATCACATAAAACCGAGTCAGCTTGTTTAACTAAAATATTTACAAAATTATATATAATATATATATTTTTTTGGAACTTTATTTATTTTTCTTTGGTTGGCTACATCACAAAATTTCAATATTCAACGGTCAACGGTCAAAATATTGGATGTATGCAATAAATAACCAGCTAAGCTGAGCTAACCACCCTTCATCCGCACTCACTATTCCATTTATTTTTCCCAACTAATCAATTACTAAATTTGATTTTGTAAAATATGATTGATTTAAATAGTATTTGACTAGTCAATTGTGTTTATTTATGTATAGTTTTGATTTTTAGCATCCCTAAATTTGGGTGTAAAAATTCCTAATTCGGTAGATTTCGTGAATGAGAGCAATATTTTAAATATTAGGATATAGTTGAAAATAGGGAATACTTTTTTTTTTTCTTTTTCTTCCTATTTTAATTTTGAGGTTTGAAATTTTGTTGCCTAATTGGTCCTTTAAGTTCTAGATTTGCCATAAATTCTAAAATATAAAAATAATATTTTATTAGGAAAATTACCTTTGCATTTTATAGGGTTTGGAGTTTAGTTTAAATTTGCTTCTCATATTTCAAAATGAGTTTACTTCTTATATTTCAAAATTATAAATTATTATTCCTAATATTTTTATAATACTCACTTTTGATTCTTAAGTTTGAAATCGGATTTTAGTTTAGTTCATATGTTTCAAAATTGAACACTTTTATTCCTAACATTTTAATAATATTCACTTTTGACCTCTAGGTTTGGAATCTAACTTCAGTTTGGTCCCTAAATGTTTTAAATTGAACACTTTTATCCATGATATTTTAATAATGCTCAATTTTAGTTAATGTTTATGTTTTATAGTTTACTTTTATATTTATTTAAAAAAAAAAATTAAATTGGCGTCAAAAAGTACAATAATTAATTTGTTAATATATTGAAATTTACAATTAGTTTAATTAGAATTACGTTATATATCTAAGATTTTTTTTTTCAATGAATAAAATTGAACATTATTGAAATATCACGAGTAAAATTACTCAATTTTAGAATGTATGGACCAAAATTAAATTATACCTCAAACATAAATACTAAAAATATAATTTTCCTTATGCATACTATTTTCAAATTTTACCTAATAATAATAAAATTGCAATAAAAAATGTCAAATTTGATATTTAACTATCGGTTAATCATCAAAATCATAACTTAAAAAAATTCAAATGTTAAAAGAAAAGAAAGCTTTTAGTTTGTTTGATCAATTATATATATATATATATATATATATCAAACAAAATTAATAAAAATATCTTATATCAAATAAAATTAATAAAAAGTTTTTATTAGTACAAAATTTGATAAAACAAATGAAAAATATATTTTTTTAGTCTTTAGATTTGGGGTCTAATTTCTATTTGATCTCGATGTTTTAATATTGAAAATTTTACTCATCAATTATAATAATGCTCAATTTTAGTTATTGAAATAACAAAATTGGTTGTTTTACATGTAATGTTGACCGAAATGATGACTCGACACACCAATATATTGATAAATGTTTATTTTAATTTTGACGTGAATTCAATTTTTTTTTAAAAATAAGTATAAAAGTAATGTAAAAAATATACAATAACTTTTATTTTTTATTTTGAAATAAAATATAAAATAACGAAAAAGTGTGAATTTTTGAAATATTATGAGTAAAAGTGTTAGATTTTGAAACACGTGGACGAAATTGAAAGTATACTCTAAATCTTGAGACAAAAAGTAAAAAAGTCAGTAATAAAAGTGTTCAATTTTAAAATATAGGAATCAAATTAAATTAGATTCTAAACCAAATAACTCAAAAGATAATTTTTCCCAATTTTCTATCTAACATTGTTATTTGCAACTTAAAAGGTTGGTGACGTAGTAATTTCATTGTATAGTGTTAATTCAGTTCAACATCAGCATCATAGGTTCGAGGTTATCACCTGAATTAAACTACTCAATTTTCTACGTATACAAAAAAAATTTTCAAAATTTTGCTAAACATTAAATTTCTTAAAATGAAATGCATTATTTAAATTTAAAAAATTTTATATTTATTCAAAAATTCAAATTAAAACTAAACTAATAAATTTATTTTTTAGTATATAATTATATCAAATGTAAAAAATATGCCAACTAAAATTGTAGAAAAGAAACAAATTTTCTTGTTAAAAAACATTTGTAGAAAAGAAACAAATTTTCTTGTTAAAAAACATAGGTTAATTTATTCTCGTTTAACGAAGCTACTCTATTAACCATTTATAAAAAATTTCAATCTAATTTAAGTTATTTAAAAAATGGTAAGAAAAAAACGAAAATTAAAAACTCTGGTTATAATATCAACACTTTAAATACCACCTATTATAAGTTACCATTTATAATAACTCGCCGGTTAAAATATGCCTAAAAGCGAATGACAAGGAGAATGAAAATGGTTTTACATATTCACATTTTTTTAAATCATATTTTTATTCTTGTATAGACCTGATCCAGACTAGGGTTCAACCTAGGCCTATACCCTAGATGCATGGGTTAACGACTTTAAAAAACTGAGACATGATGAATAAAATACATCATTTATTAAATAAACGATAATAGTTCATAAAAAACGTATAAGTCGGGGACCTAGTTTTAAAACCGAGGGAAACAGTGAAATAACATAAATCTAGTACATGTCTCCAAGTAAAATAAATTATATAAAACCATATGTAGAAGAAACGAAAGAACCAACACAAGTACAAGTAATGCCCATGGTCTTCACAGCTCCTAATCAGCCATCCTAGTAGAGCCCGTGCGTACCTATGGAGCCAAAATTAGTAAGGATCCCTTCTTGGGATCAGTTCAAGCGTGATTATAAATGTAATAGAAGCCAAAAGACAATGCATGATAAATGATAATACTGGGCCTCAATAGAGCCCGTCAATTTAGAGTCTTCAATGGATGATAAAGGTGACACCAGGGCTACCCTGAAGGATATGACACTCTCGAGCCCCAATAGATAATATTATGCACCTACGAGGCTATCCTTGCAGGGAAATGCCACTCCGGGGCCTTCAATACGATGCTTATTTGTGAATTTCATAGATATATGTATATAAGGAGGATACACAAATTCACATCAAATACAGTTAATGAACCAACAAGCGAATCATGAAACATGCCAGTTTATTGTAAATCAATCTCACCGCTTAACATATATACATACATATGTATACATATATACATATATATATATATATATATATAATATAATATATATATATATATATAATATATAATATATATATTGACAGCATAATAGTAATGTTCAATAGATGTCACGCAGAAAACCAGGCAATCAATGCAAACAACGAGTATATTTCCACCTAATTCGTTTTACACATACTTTATTTATCCACAGGACCCCAAGCTAAGGATAAAATTCCCTTACCTTGGCCGAAAACCGCTAATTTGTCCTTATAGCGCTCGAACTGCAAGTTATAAAGGCTTCCTCAAGTTCAACTGGCCAAACAGGGTCAACGAGTCAAAATTAGCACAAAGAACTATAAAAAATAGACTCGGAGTGTCGAAATTACCCAAAAAACACTATCCATAAATTTTTCGGTGAGGTCGACGGTGATGCATGGCTAAACAGCGGTGGCGTGTGAGGTGAGGGTTGCCGGCTCGTGAGATCCATTCGTAGGGTTCGACAGCGGCAGGTTTGGAGACGTGTGGTATGACGATCATGCTTGTCCAGTGCGTGTTGCACATGGCCGCATGTCCGTTCAACCCCGTTTCATCATGTTTTTATGTTATTTTGTCATTATTGCATGTTAGGATAGTTTCCTTCATTTTATTATAAGTGTTGAATCCTCGTCATTTTCATATACAAGGGTGTCACATCAATTATGTGCCAAAATGTACTATATGGGGGTATGACTTCTTGAAGCTTCATTCCTACCAAGTTATTATATGATAAATGCAATCGTTGATATGTCACTTATTATATCTTGTCCTATAACTTTTAAAGACAAAAGAACTTCTAAAACTCTATTTTTCCCTTTTTCGAAAATCTTTTCACGACGCCCGTGATAGAGGTTGCACCTGTTGTGCTACCCGCTCTGCCATTTTTGTTTGGCTGACTTGCTCGCCAGGTTAGAGTAAGTGCCACATAGTCACCATTCCGCTACCTCTGGAGTGTGACTGTTACAAGTGGTATCAAAACCTAATTTGGCTCCTTTGTAGGACAATGAGTTCACCTGGAATAGATCATTGGGACAAGTCCAATGTCGATCGGTTGTTCGACCTGGAAGAACAGATGACCGATCTAGCTTGAATGTCGGAGTATGTCCAGTCCTTGGATTCTCGCTTGAATGAGATTGCTGCTAAGGTTGACACGGTTGATGCGGTAGCTGGCCGCCTGGATGAGATGCTCGTCCAAGAGTTGATGGTGAGGGTAGAGACCCTTGAAGATAAAGTCACACAGTTTGGAGGCAATGAGCATGGAGGAAGCTCGTTTGGCTCTATTGCCCACATAGATGAGCGCGTTGAAACTATTGACATCGCGTAGAAGGCAATGACTCATATGGTGTCTGAGCTGTTCGAGGAAATGAGACCTACCATTAGGGTCGTCAGGATAGAAATAGTTGATTTGAACGCCCGAGTTCATCTCACCATGAGGGTAGTGAGAAATCAAGCCTCAGTTGGAGTCGTTCAAGCTAGTAAGGTCAAGGTGCATAAACTGAAGCCCTTTTATAGGGTTCGAGATGCAAAAGCTTTGGAGAACTTCATATTTGATATGAAACAATATTTCAAGGCCACAAATACAGTGACTAAAGACATGAAAGTCACATTAACGACAATGCATTTGGCGGATGATGCCAAATTGTGGTGGAGATCACGCTATATGGACATCCAAGAAGAAAGATGTACCATTGATAGCTAGGAGTTGTTGAGACAAGAATTGCGCTCACAATTTTTCCCCTAAAATGTTGAAGTTCTTGTAAGACGTAAGTTGCGAATGCCTCTAAAGTGCGACTATGACACGTGGCGCGGGCCGATAGGCTGAAATCAGGTTCGGGCGTGCGTTGGCTAGGTTTGGGCGACACGGCAGGCTCGGGCGACAGGATAACAGCTTCAGATTGGGCGGCGCTGACGACAAGGTCCGACATGTCAGAGCTGTCGCGGCGCATCCAGCTGCAGGCGCCGGCACTGAAAACAAGATGCGTTCGGATTGGCTCCAAGGAAATGGCAGCGACACCCATACGCGAGGCGACACGCGTCAACTTCTCAGAGGCGCAGAAGGCTGTCGGCGATCGATAGTAAAAACAAAAGGGTTGTCGGCGACGGTCAGATTGTAAAGTAGAAAATGCGGCAGCACTGAAAACGAGACGAAAAAATGATTAACCTAATGCCCCTAGGGCTAAAAATGACCATTTTACCCATAGTTTTCAATTTTCGACTTCATGTCTCTCAATATATGACTTATTTAATTCAAAATAATTTTCAAAACGACTCTCAAGAGTCCCGGTAAGCCCAAAATTGCAAAATTAACCTTGAATTTCAAAGGAAAACTCGGATTGTTATAATTCTTTTCTTAACTACTTTTTATTCTTCAACTAACAAATTTTTTTTAGTTTCTCCAACATCATTCCTTTCACACAATCAAAATTAATTATTATTTTTATAAACATTTGCTTCAACTGAAATACAAATAATCATTTTTGTGATAATCATTTTCTTTTCAATTATTCTCTTAATTCTTATTCTCTCATCATCGTTCACATTCTCATTCCCCGACCCACACAAATTTTTACCAAAAAAGATATAATAATGTTACTGCCTTTAAAAGTTAAGAACCTAATTTAGGATGATTTGATTTTATGTAAAAAGTATAATTATTTAGTCAAGAATTCTCCTTTTTTTTGGCTACTTTATTTATTTATTTTCTCTCATATGAGTCACATATCAAAAGTTTGTCAAGATTTTCGGTTCCTTAGTACAAAAGGAAAACACCTAAATTAAAATAGGAAAAAAACACCCATCTCTCACCGTCTCTCTCCTCCATTTACGAGCCACAACCTAACAAATTACCAGTCAAAGCTCAAAAAGCATCTCAATTCTAAATTAGGACTATGAGCCAGTTTTTGCGAATTTAGAATTCATCAGCGTTGAATTTTGACCCGCGTAACTAATGTTCACACGTTCTCTCTCCTCTTTTTGATATATAATCCATCTTCATCGATTTCTCCATCAGCTGAATCTACAGAGAACGATAAGAAGAAGAAGAAGAAGAAGAAGAGCGCTTCTACTTTGTACTTGCATTTATTCGTTCATTCATTGTTTTTCTGCATTTTTGTTTGATTTCTTTTGCGGAATCTGCAATGATCTTGTCATGGAGGAAAACCAAACTAGGGTTTCTCCCCAAGTTGAAGAAAGAGCTTCCGGGCGTCGATTCAGGTTCAGAAATTGTGACTCCTCCCCAGTTTTCGTGTCCGATTTCGCTCGATTTGATGAAGGACCCTGTGATTTTGTGCACTGGGATTACTTACGACAGAAGCAGCATTGAGAAGTGGATTGAGGGGGGAAATTTTTCTTGTCCTGTGACGAAACAGGATTTGACGAGTTTCGACCTAATTCCTAATCACACGTTGAGGAAGATGATCCAAGATTGGTGCGTTGCGAATCGCTGTTACGGAATCGAGCGGATTCCAACGCCACGGATTCCGGTCTCGCCGTACGAAGTTAAGGAGATTTGCTCCAGAATTGGCGTCACGATTCAAAGGGGCGATTCGAAGAGGTGCAGTGAATTGATAGGTAAAATCAGGAATTGGGTGAGAGAGAGCGAGAGAAATCGAAGGTGTATTGTGAATGAAGGAGCTGGGAATATCTTAGCAGCTTCATTTGAGCATTTTGCTGGTGTTTCCATGGAGAAACATGTAGGTTTGTTGGAGGAGATTTTGTTGGTTTTGGTTTGTATGTTTCCAATCGACATTGAAGGCTTGTCCAAGCTCGGATCTGCAGATTCTTTGAAATGTTTAGTTTCATTCTTAATGGGGAAAGATCTTTCTCCAAAACAGAATGCAGTTTTCATTCTGAAAGAACTTATATTAGCTGATCAAAGATATGTTGATTCATTGGCAGCCATTGAAGGATTGTCCGAGTCTTTAGTTAGTATCATCAGAGAACCTCTTTGCCCATCAGCTACAAAATCATCCCTTACAGCAATTTTCTACATGATTTTACCATCGGAAATAAGTGCGAAGATGGCATCGAAATTTCTTGAACTGGGGTTGGTTTCTCAGCTACTAGAATTCATGGTAGATGCAGAGAAAAGCCTTTGCGAGAAAGCATTGGGAGTTTTGGATGGAATCTGTGATTTCAAACAAGGAAGAGAGAAGCTTTACCAAAATGCATTAACCATTCCACTCCTAGTAAAGAAGATTCTTAGAGTTTCAGAGGTAGCAACTGAGTATTGTCTGTCAATTTTGTTGAAGCTTTGTAAGAGTGGAGAGAAGGGTGAGGACGAGGTGAGGGTGGAAGCTGCTCAACTTGGTGCTTTTCAGAAGATATTGGTTCTTTTGCAGGTTGGTTGTGGTGGTGAAATGAAAGATAAGGTCACTGAGATGTTGAAATTGTTGAATCTGTACAAGGATAGATTAGATTGTATTGATTCATCCATGCATTTTAAGTATTTGAAGAGATCATTCTGATTACTGTAAGAAAACACTTTTTTTTGTTTATGTTTAGGCAGTTGATGAAGATGTATATAGATATACACACCAAACACAGATCAATGATACGAAAACGTTTTATACTCGTTCTGACTGCCTCATCCTTGATTGCTATTTTCTTAATAGTTTTTTCTTTTTTTAAAGAAACAGAACATTTCATTCACTAGACCATCCAAACAAATCAAGATACAAAGCTCCTTAATAATAATCGGAGTCAACTGTGGGGGAGATAACTCTCATCACAGAAATCAACGCTACACCATCTCAAAAGAACCTGAGATGGAAGAAGCTTGGCATGCATGTCCACTGCTCTATTACATGTTCTACTACAATAAATAAAAGAGATGGCCTCAAAGCAATTCATCTAACACTCTAATATCAACAACAATAATAATGAGTTAAAAAATATATTGGGAATTCTATTAAGCAAGTCGATCATCACTTTAGAATCAGATTCCACCAAAATGTGGGGATAGAGTGCTGGAAGCCTCCGAAATAATATAACTTAAGCTCTCACGAATTGCCATCCTCTTGCTACAAAATTAGCTTTAAGCCCCCCATAACTCTCATCACCATGGGCTTTCCTCTTGAATTACGAGCGATCCACTCGATTCCTCCTTCTCTCCCATCCTTAAGCCAAGACGCATATGAGTTTAGCTTTCACTCATTCACGTGCGGAGACTAACAATCTTGGACCAGAGCCACCTGCTGCTCAATCAAAATCTCGACCCTTGCACAAGACCATTTCGTGAATAAATTTAATGTATTCCATGTTAGATCAATCAATTCTTTTTTACTAGTCCCCATTGTACTATGATTCCTTCTATAAAGGATTAAATTAAAATAAGTCCATAGTTGCCAAATTACAACAATGGTTTTGTGGAGATCCTCCTTGGGAACTTTGGCACAAAATCCTTCAGAGAAAAACTTGCCTAAGTTTATGCACCTAAAAAAAGGAAACACAGTCCAATAAACAAGGGAACACCATAAGCCACAAATGAGATGCAACTTATCATATGGATATTGGTCTTACGGATCTTCCCACATAGAACAGATCGATCAACAATATCAATTTCCATGGAGAGGATATTATTCCTTGGAATCCAATTTTTTAAGATAATCTAAGCCTCAATCTTAAGCTTACACGCCACCTTAACATGTCAAAATGGTTTACAAAAACTTGTCACAGTTGGATTCAGAAGGCTTTTTAGCATGCTCAAGATCTATAGCCAAATGATAAGCGCTTTTAACATTGAAATCCCACATTTACTTTCATTCCAATTAATTTCGTCATCCCACTCAGCCTCCCCAATAGGGGATACTTGTTATAGGTAAAATATTTCTCAGAATACTCAAACAAGGCTGAAACCCTCTCGGATGGAAGCCGAAGCCACTCTAACTCTCCAAAGGGTCGGCCAAAGTAGGTCTTGACTCCTCAGGGGTCGGTCATGGAGGCCTTGACCCCTCAGGAGTCGGCCAAACCCACTCTAGACTCCCGAGGGTCGGCCAAGTCCAATTCGACCCCCTAGAGGTCGACCAAAAAAGACCAAGACTCTATGAGGGTCAGCCATGGAGGCCTTGACCCCTTTGAGGTCGGCCAAGCCCTATATGGCCCCCCAAAGGTTGGTGAGGAAGGTTCTGGCCCTCCCAGGGGTAGGCCAGAGTAAAGAACTCGCAAGAAATGCGGCAGGCATTGCCTTTAGTCAAACAACATTAAGCCCAATAACTACTAATTAAACATACACCAATAATGACATGAATGCTAAGTAAGAGTAAGTACATAAATCATAAAAGTAAAGCCATTAATTAGCTAAGACAAGCCGCATAGTGGAGATTAAAGTTTATACTGCACATCAATGCCTGGACATTCTCTCTTAATGTTGTCGGCATTAAGGATGTGGTTTGTATTCATTAGTGGACTGGCTATGAGGGACACTCCCTAAACCTACCTGTCAAGTTGAGTAGTGAACCTAATAACAAAAATTTAGACCTTGCATTTTACCTTCTTCAATCCGTACAACAAAGTAAAACATAAACGATAAGTGGATGACCGATCGATCTCGTAAGTTAACATACTTACACTGTAAACAGAAATTCTACCTCCTTTCAAAAAAGAAAAAAAGAAAAAAAGAAAAAAAGAAAAAGAAATAGAAATTCTACATTGTCATTACTATCCTATAACTAGCATAACTTGCAAATACTCAACGAGAATATGTATAGCGTTCTGGCGTGACATGCATTGATTCGACTCATATTAAACAAAATATAACCTCCACAGAAGACTGCAACATCATTTACACATAAAATAAAATGATAAAAGTAAATATAAAGTAGTAAAAAGTAAATTGCATTAAAAATAAAGTATGCTACATAATGGTCTGAAAGATAAGTCAAAAAAATAATAGTAGAAGAATTATCTCTTGTATATGTGTCACTCATATGAACCCTGAGAACGGTAGGGCAACTACCTTGCACTTCAACTTCTTGCCAATGAAGTTGGTTACAATGTCTTATGTAATGACATTGTACTCAATAGCGGGCTATTCATTCTCTCACCTTTTTTACTAGAAATCAAAAAAATATTGATTTACACACTGATTCAAAATTTGAGAACTGTTCATGGATGATGATGATCCCATTGTATAGGCTTTGGAGTTCCTTGTCTTTCTCACTAATCCATCACTTCCTCAGATTTAGGTGTTATTTTTAGTAGTTTTTGACTTGTTGCCAAATTACTCTTTCTTGGGCAAGCAACAACAAATCCTAGTCATGCAATCCATCCTTAATCCGCGTGAAATGATATTTTGTGTTTCTTCAGCCTTTATTTGGATGCACATAGAATGGGACCAACATTGGGATTGTACTGCGCTTTGTCACTTATGGAATTCTGCACTATCCTTAGGAATGTGCCCATCATTGAGAATGCGACCAGTAATGGGAATGGGACAAACATTGAGAATGTGGCCAGGAATGAGTCCAACATTGGGATTGTCCTGACTTGGTGAATGCCCTCAACAACCTGTATTCCTATACTAATATGAATGATCTTAACTTTGATGAGTTTTTGACAATAAAATGAAAAGAACATCCAATTTAACATGATAAAAGTGAATTTTTCATATTTTTCATATTTAACATACTTAAAATGACAAAGTAGTGTTTTTAACCTAATTACTTCGTATTCCAATGCTTTTCTTATAATAATAACCCTTAAAATGCATGAATAAGAGATAAAAGTAAGCTAGATAAGTCTCTATTTTGAGAGTTATCAACAGGGGATTCCCTTGCCTCAGACCTCTTCAAGGAGCAATATCTCCCCTAAGATTCCATTGATGAACACTGCAAAATTAATAGAAGAGATACAAAAATGGATATTTTGGATCTAATTAGCACTAAAACCTATTTTTCCATCATTTTAATAAGAAAAAGGCAACTAACATTATCATATGTCTTACTCATATCAAGCTTTAAAGCCAGGAAACCTTGTTTACTTTTCCTTCTCCGATTAATCAAATGGATACATTCAAAGCCAACCAAAACATTGTTAGAAAACGAGTCTTCCTAGAATAATGGTCGCTTGATTTAGGGACATAATTTTGGGAAGGATCTGGTTAAGCCTATTGGCCAGTATTTTAGCAATAGTCTTGTAAATAGCTTTGCACAGGCTAATCAATATGAGGTATTCCATTTTACTAGGGTTATGATAAGAGCAATCACTATTTGATTCAAAGGTTCAAAGTCACAATTATCCTTAAGTACTCCCAAACACACATTAACACCTCGTTTTCACAACATCCTAACATTTACAAATGAAAAGGGCATTGGTTTCATTCGGCCCAAATGCCTTTCCTTGTGAAAACCAGATCCAGTATTCTACAATCTTCAGAAGATCAAGTTCTTTCCACCCTATGAAAAATTAAATTCATATCCTCATCAGGGGACTCTTGCTCTTTATTAGTTGTGAAATAATTTTGAGCAACTTTACTAATCGACCTTCTCCTCAACCTACATCTCTTTTGCATCCTTGATTTTCTCTATATGGTTACGCTTCTTCCTAATCGAGGCTCTTGCTTGAAACCTTTTCGTATTCCTATCCCCCACTTCAACTAGTCCTCCCTAGATCTCTACCTCTAATACATCTCCTCTTGATCGAAAAAAATGTCGATTGGATGCTCAATATTCCCCCTCTCCTTCAACCTAGAGAAGCTATTCTCTAGTCACGTCAAATCCCCGTCCTTTCCCGCAATATCCCCCTAATGGAACCACCTAAACACCCTTTATTCCAATTGACAGGATCTGGAAGGCTCTTTTGCATTTTACACAAGAAGGAATTAGCCACGGAAGAAGAAACGAATCTGACATCCACTTATCCTTAATGATATCTTTACTTTAAAAAAATGCTTGCCCACACATTTTTGAATCTCAACAGCTTACACCTATGAAGATTAGCCATTGAAAAACTTTGAGTCGTCTTTTTAAAATTAGTCAGGATAGATATATAATACTAGTGATAGAAATTAAAATGTTCAACAATAAAATTCTCAAAATTAAAAAGAAGAGAATTAAAGACTAAGAACTTGTCAAGCTGCACCCTTGTTGAACTGGATTCATTTGATTCAGACTCTAGGTGAAAACATCACCCAAATGCCCAAGATCAATAACATACAATCATCAATTGCCTCCCAAAAACTATGAAAAACACTTTGATTCCTTGGAGTCCCATTTACGTGCTCCGTGAGATTAAGAATCTCAATAAAATTCTCTCCCATCTCCCAAAAATCCAAGGAACATTAAAAAGATTATGGGCGTGTTTGGTGGGGTGTTAAGTTAATTCAGATTATCACTATTCAAAACACGGATATGAACAGTACATCACTGTTCAAAATGGTGTTTTGTCTCCCTCTTCGTTCTCTCTCCTTCGTTTCCTTCGATTTCGGCCTCCTCTCTCCTCGTTCTCTCTCGTTTCCCTTTAGTATTCCTTTTGATTTTGGTCGTTCGATTTAGTCATCCTATCTCCCTATAAATAATCGAATCATCTTGGCAGGGAGTTTCAGTATCTGGGGTTTCTTGGATTCGCGAATACTATGCTTGTTGTAGAAGATTGTGAAAATCATGAAGAAAACGAAAAGAAAAGCCAATAAATTTCTCCGATTCCATCTCTGCATCACAAATTCGAAAAAAAATGGCAATTGATTCGCAGAAAAAAAGGATGTTGACTAAAACCCACTTCAAAAATGATGAAATAGCTACGAGATTGGCGATTATTTAACCGATTAAATCGGTGAACGCCTTTGGATTTGATTTTAGCGGAGATTGGCGATACATTTTTTTGGCCAATTTTTTTTTTTTTTGGAGTTTTAACACAGATGGAAGAAAACATGAGGGGAGGGGATAAAGAAAGGGAAGTTTATATCCATAGCCATCTAGAGAATAAAATTTACATTCCTGCCAAAAAAACAATTTTATTGCAAACATATT
>JBBMEG010000021.1:9491930-9513986 GCA_037832605.1 Cyclanthera cordifolia
TTAACAAATCCCCTATCCGAGACTAACAGCTAAGACACGTCTGACCTAACCGTAGCTCGTGCTCTCAAAGGAATATCATCTCCTTTGGAACATCTCAAAAACTCGGGTTCCCTTTGGAACATCTCAAAAACTCGGGTTCCCTTTGGAACGTCTCAAAACTCGGTTCCCTTTGGAACATCTCAAAACTAGGTTCCCTTTGAAACATCTCAAAACTCGATTCCCTTTGGAACATCTCAAAACTCGATTCCCTTTGGAACATTAAAATAACTCGGTTCCCTTTGTAACATTAAAAATAACTCGGTTCCCTTTGGAACATTAAAAAATAACGGTTCCCTTTGGAACATTAAAATAACTCGGTTGCCTTTGGAACATTAAAATAACTCGGTTGCCTTTGGAACATTAAAATAACTCGGTTCCCTTTGGAACATTAAAATAACTGGTTGGGACGTCTATAACTTAATGAATCAATAAGACTAGATCTCTTTGGAACATTCCGATCCAATATATATATTTATATATAATATATCACATTAGGCTAGTTCACTGTACAACATATCAGGTCATCAACAATAACCTGAAATAACATAATACGTACAAGTACACTCAAATCATATTCACGTAATAGATATCATAAAAACACCACAATCAACCAGATAACAACAAGCTCAATCAACAAGTCATGTTATTACACCACAAGAAGGGGTAATGGTTCCTTACCTGGCCGAATTCTAAGCTCCTTAGCTCCAAAACCCTCGAACTATGAAGTGGCAATTAAAAATAGCCCTAACGAATAAATGAGTTTGAATTAGCACTTACTACCATAAGTATAAAAATGAACCGGACGACGAAATCAAGAGACCCATTTCTCGAGTCTCAACTCAATTCAATCAGAGTTAATCAAACTCATGACCTAAATGTCATTAATAGGTTAAAAACATTAATTGGTTAATTAAGTTCTAACCCCACGAGGTCTCACAATTAAAGAATTTAATAGGAAAGGTTTCAGTTTTTAACAGGTTTGATCACCAACAAAAATGACAAAAACCACATGTTAGAACGCTTCAACATTTAACCGGTTTCATTTAACCGATTTGATCATGACCAACAAAATGGCAAAAGGCCAACAGATAAATAATTAACAGGTTTCATTTAATTGATTTGATCATGACCAACAAAATGGTAAAAGGCCTACTGATAAATAATTAACAGGTTTCATTTAATCGATTTGATCATGACCAACAAAATGGTAAAAGGCCTACTGATAAATAATTAACCGGTTTCCGATTTGATCATGACCAACAAAATGGTAAAAGGCCTAAATTTCAACAATAGCCCATAAATATAATGAAATTTCAACCAGATCTAAAATCATATGCCAAAATTCAATAAATCATCAATTTAGCATTCAAAAATTACCTAGACATAACCCTCACAGCTTTGGCGCTTCCGCTTTGCACGGCATAAATTGAGACTGGACTGGGCCAGATTTTGTTTGCGCAATATAGATGGACGGCAGTTTTTCTCGTAAACAAAAAGAACAAGAAAGAAATCGTGGGAGCCAACATTTATCGATAATGGGAGAGAAAAATGTTTAATTTTTCTTTATAAAAAAAAGTCATTAAATGATTTTACGGAGAGTATTTAATTGGAATAAGATTAATCCAATTTAATGTATTGTTATTTAATTAATTTTTCAACCCTTAACAAATCTTTTGAATAACCTTTAAATTTTGATTTAAAGCTTTGAAAACTTCGGGTTGTTACAGAAAGTGAACTCCCTAGATTTGTGAACGATTTGAACTTATAGTTTTTGGTGTTAAGAGGGCCGGTGGTGATGCTTTATTGAAAATAATGGCCTGCAATAAAAACAAAATAAAATAACCATTAGAAAACTACAAAATAAAAATAAACTAAGTTAAAGAAAATAGGAGTGAGAAAAAAATTATATTGCGTTGCCTCCCAAAAGCGCAATCGTTTAAAGTCATGTTGCTTGACTACTTAAACATTCATCATCGTACACAAAATTCTTCAAATTTTTTTGGTCCCTTTTTGCTTGAATCGATGTAACCCACTAAGTCGAGTAGGCTCTCTAACTTCTCAAAGAAACCAAACAGATAAATATTTTTTTATTTTTGTAATATTAATTATTAAATTAAAATGGAGAAAAATAAACATAGGAAGTTCATGATAATAAGAAAATGTAAAATCAACTTCAAGAGACTTTTCGAAAAATCAAATAAGATTAGTCTTTTCATAATCATTGTTTATCACCTTAATCTTTTCTTCATTTATATGCTCATTTTCATCTTTCTCACATACCTAATATTGATATGGCTCAAAATTTTCCAACTCATCTTCACTGCCAATAAATATTACCTCATATTTTTCTACCTCGTAGTATCGAGAAATTATTGCTCTTCTAGACTCTCCAACTTTCTCACTGAATTTATTCAGTAATTTGTTGGCCTAAACTCTCCATGCTAGCTTTAGTTTCTTGTTGAAATTGAAGCGTATCTTGTTGAAATTGAAGATTATTCGGTTGCATTTGAAGTGTATTGTTAGCTAAAATCTTAAACACATACCTGAGCTTGAAGTCTGAGTTTCTATCGGAGCTTGAAATGGTCTAAAGAAATCTTCAAAGTATTGGCTTTGTTGTTCTATTCGATTTCCATAACTAGAATTTTATTGATCCCTCCAACCATTATTGTAATGATCATAATATGTATCGTAGCTCATTTGTTACTAGCTAGAGAATCTTCCAATGGTGTTGTTTTGAGTGAAATTTTGTTGCATTCTGCCTACAACTATTTGACAAACCAAAGTAATTAAACTAGACATTTAACTTTTAAGATCTCTTATAACATCATTCTAAAGAACAATTCCATAATCTCTAGTCCAATATTGTTGAAAACTTTCAGGAATATTTTTTTTTTCATTTTTTTTTTCTATAAAAATAAAATAATGAGAAAACAAAAATAAATAATAAACAATGAGAAACTAAATTAGCTCCCTCACAACGATGCTAAATTTAGTCGGGTGGTCGAAGCTCGCCAAGCCCATAAAAGTAAATATTGACTTACTAACTCTAACTTGTAGAAATAGTCGAATTAGATAAAATCCCAAAGAAGCTATGAATTAATTAGTCAGATTCCAAGTTGATCTTGTGTCATTATTGAAACTTGGGATTCGTGAGAAGCTTTAATACTTGTTTTGAAGATTGGAAGATGTAGTGATATTTAATTTCTCAAACAAAAACATACATCCATTCCTCCGGTTACACATTAGAGATTGACAAAAAGTATCACCACTTCCATTGAAAATTAACACTACCAATTACATTCGCAATCCATTGTACACCCACTATCCATCATAATAGGAAGGTGAATAGATTTTTTATTAGCTCGAAAAAAAACATATGCTCATCCTTCCATTTACACTCGAAATTGACTTTGAGCATCATCACTTCTGTTGAAATCAGACACTAGATAAACAAAATTGATTATATTCGTAAACTCGTTGTACATCCCTTTTACATCACGAACCCATTATGTGGGGTTTAATTCTCGCTTTAAGGATGAGAAAGTGAAGAGATCTTTAATTTTTATGAATAAAACATACACCTATCACTATTTACACATTAGAGATTGACTACAAGGAACATCACTTTACCAAATAAACACCACATATTATGTTCAAAATCCCATTATACATCCACTGTATAACACGATGGGAATATGAAGAAATATTTAATTTTTTTGAACAAAACATACATACACCTAATGTTTACAAACAAAGATTGACTATGGGCACCATCAATTTCGTTAAAATCTATCGCTAGATAAATAACACTGATTACGTCATCGAACTTGGTATATGCCCACTTTACACCCTAAACCCTAAACACATACATTGTAACAAACCAATTTCAAAACTTCTATAAGCTTCATCAATTGGAAAAGAATAACATCCATAACTTTCATTCAATCCGATCAAGTAAAGCATCTACCCAAAAATTTCAGGTGATTCGATATGAACTTTGATGATTGTCAATCAACAACAATTGGTGGAGATTTTTATACCTTTTGATCACATAATCACAATGAAGGAAGCAATGGGAAAATCACATGAACCTCTGGAAGAAGTTGTACATACTGCTTTCAAATCCTATAGTGCATTTAATTGCTTTCAAATCGTACAATATATTTGATTATTGCAATGTGAAACTCTAGCACGTTAATTATACCTTATACTTCATCAATAACGAGTTTAAATATTTTAGAGAAGACTAATTAAAATAAAATGGGTTTTGAGGTTTCAATTATGTTATTGTTGAAGATTGATGTAACTACCCTAAATTCAATCCTATGCACTTAAAGTTTAATTTTTTTGACTTCTAATGACTTCGCCAAACTGTTTTTAATTTATTTTTAGCTTTGGAGGACTTAATTGATGCAAATCTCTAGAGAGGTAAAGTTGTATTTCTGAAAAGAAGGCTAAATTGGTAAGTTTTGAAACCATTGGTATTTTGGTAAATATTTAGGTAATTATTTACTAATTATTATCCTCCAACTTTTTCTCTCATTTTTAATGATTTTTTACAACTATTAGGTACACAATCATTGTCGTGAGTTTTCACGCTCGACAACGTTAGAAACAATAGTCCCGCCTACAATCCACATCGATTTAAGTTTTTCGAAGCTTGTGTCTCATACAGCTGCCACTATAGTCAGACAAGGTATAGACGCATGTCAAGATATCATTCCTTGCCATCTTTCGAGGAGCTCGCTCCCAACCAGAACACACGTTCATTCTCAATTCATGTCTCGTGGCAATGATTCTCGAGAAAACTTTACAACCCAAGAGACACTTCATGTCACTCCCCCATAAGGACCCATCAACATGAAGTTGCGGCTAATTCGAACCTCTTTTTTTGTCGCCTAAGCTTGACGTGCTCCTAGACATACTGTCAAAGCCTTCTAAAACTTATTTCGCCCACTCCTATCGTGCCATGTCACCTGAGCTTGAAGAATTTGTCTTCTATGCATCTATTCCACTCGTTGTCGCTCCATTTCATATGCCATTATCACTAGCTCACGTGGCGCTGCCACTTTTTGTTTGAGATATTTTTCAAGTAGTTATAGGATGATGATCGCTACATCGACACGAAGTACCATGAGACTGACTATAGGGTTGATAGTCTGCACTCAGAAACTTGGCATCGACTGGGAACAGGTTGTCCATATGTGTAGCCTAGTTGAGTTATCTAGGAAGCATAGGGTGCGATAGTGGAAATAAGGCATCAGTCGAATATCCTTTATCGCTTGAGTTGGAGCCAGAACTTACTATGCAGTGAGCAGATGAATTTGCTAAGACGTAAGTGAGGGACACACTAGTAGGTTAGATCGCTCACGGCTCGACACTTTTGTGTGTGGTACCTAATGTGTTCGAATTGACCCCACCGTGTCGGAGGGACTCGGGAAAGCCTGGGAGACTCTAGTGGATAGCCCTTGCGTCTAGGTGCTCTACCTTACCTGGGAAATTTTGGGTAGTGGCTTTTCAGGTCTCATGACATCAGCTATTGAGACTTCGCCACGATTACTGTCAATGGCCATTGGTCTCACTGACGCTTGTACCCGGGAGTTGGGACTCGTTCCCTTTTGTTTGTGCATGTTATTCAAGACTTGTGTTCATGTTTGCTTTGCTTCTATATGTTGTGTGCATCCCGTGGGGGGTTTCTTACCGAGTTCTCATAGACTCACCCTTCGTTTTTGTTGGGCTATGAATTCAAACCACAGTTGCAGGTGCACGCTGGGATGGGTGATAGAGGCAACTAGGGATAGACTACTGGGATGCGTCTGTTAGGTCTAGTCTTTTATGTCGTTTATTTATAGTCTTATTGCATTTCTTCCTACATGAATTCTTGTAATATCTTAGCACTGAACTATTTAGCTTTGAAAATGAGATCTCGAGATCCATGTTTTTAATTATTTAACTGATTATAGTATTATGGAAAATAGTTTAACTCAACTTGCAGGGTTGTTTTAAATGCTTTTGAAATATCCAGGTTATGTTATACATGTTTTGCACATATGAGTTTTCCATATTTTAGGAGAAACTCTGCTAAAATTTTGTTTACAATTTTCGTGCCTTAGTAACATCCGTTGTATAACCTTATGATTATGGATCGAATTGTTACACTCGGCTTCTAGTTAATTTGTCTTATACGTCTCCTGCTTTTGCTAGGTAAGTTCTTTCTTTCCTTCCTTAACAATTTCTTTCTTTAATTCGAATGATCAGAGAAATAACTTGATCTTTTTCCTTTTTCAATTCTCTTTTAAGACTTATGTATATGCGAGGAAACTCATTACCCACAGTACACCAATCAAAAGACATAAGATACATAAAACTGAGAGAAAGAAGAAGATTAGAGATAACACACAGTTTACGTGGTTCGACAAAATCTACCTACATCCACGAGAGAACGTCGGGTATTTTATTATTCTAGTTTTTTCCTTTGACAAGAAAAATTACATTTTGCACAAGAACACTTACTCACCTTTTATACATGTGCATGAATATAGCAAACAAGCTTTAGATAGTGCCATAGGTGGTTAGAGCTTAAGTTGAATGAAGCTTGTTAGGTAACTGCTTTACCTTTGTTGATGAGTTGTTTCTGTTTTTGTTGTTAGAATAATTAAAACTAACAAGCTTGCCTAACTATTCTAACAGTTATTTATGTTTCAAGCAGTTACCTAACAAGCTTCATTCAACTTAATGTTTGTTTGGAATATAACCTTCTAAAGTTGAAGGCCAAATAGAAAACACTTATTAACTCATTTGCGATCAAAATCATAAGGCTTTTACTTTTTAAAATTTGTGAATTTTAACCGACAGGTCTGCCCGTCGCCAGAATCCATTTACGACACGAATTTCATGTACGACACATTGTTGTTGGTCGTTTCGAACCCAGTAAATCATACACATGATCCACGTAAACTTCATAGGAAATTGATTTCTCTTTGTGCACGATGTTGAATTAAGCATGTACAAGATTAACAAAGTTCATTAAGAAGCCCAAAACAAATATATAGACGTTGAGCCCAAACAAGTGTTCATGGATATCAGAGGGTTTGAGCTCGAATTCATATTCTAAACAAAGAAAACACTTATTATAAATAGAGAAAACACTTATTATAAACAAGTGGGGCGATTGAGATTTCCCTGTGAGGAGAGTAGATGAACTATATTATAAACAAAGAAAACACTTATTTACTCATTTGCAATCACAATCAAAAGGCTTTTGCTTTTTAAAATTTTGTGATTTTTAACAGGCAGATCTGCACCTTGACAAAATCTATTTACGAAGAGCAGATCTACTCTCGTTGTTGAATTAGGTTTGCATAAGATGAACAAAATTAAATGAAAGGCAAAAACAAATTTCAACGTTGAACCTAGACGAGTGCCCATGAAAATCGGAGGGTCGGAGTTTAGATTTCTATTGGAATGTAAGTTTATGAATGCAAACTAGCAATCGAGATTGTTTCACCCTTCCATAAAATGTGAAGCAATGAATTTCATGTACGACATGTAATTGTTGCCTGTTTCGAATCCAGTAAATCATAGACATGATCCACATAAACTTGAAATTGATTTCTCTTTTTCTTTGGCCAGTAAAAGATAATTCATTGCATAATGTTGCTTGTTCTTCTTGTGTCAAGTATGGACATAAATCTTATTCTTGTTACTTGTCTAAATCAAATGTTGTAAATATGGATGCAAAAGTAAAATGGATTCCAAAGTTTGTTAATGGTAACCTTTTAGGACCCAAACAAGTATGGGTACCAAAGGATCAAAGTTGAACATTTTTGTTTGTAGGTTTGTTTGAAAGCCTTTAAGAAAACTAAATGGTATTTGGACAGTGGTTGCTCGAGATACATGAAGGGAGATCAATTCAAATTTGTCAATCTTACAAAAAAGGATGGAGGTTTAGTAATTTTTGGTGATAACAAGAAAGGTAAAATAATTGGTAAAGGTAGTATTGGTTATGCTTCTTTTACTTTGATTGAAAATGTGATTTTAGTTGACAGTTTGAAGCATAACTTACTTAGTATTAGTCAATTATGTGATAAATGATTTAAAGTTGTGTTTGATAAAAAGAATTGCATAATTGAAAATGCTAGTTGTAGAAAAGTTATATTTGTTGGTAGTAGAGATGAAAATGTCTACAACTATTAATTTGAATGATTGTCCTATTAGTGATAAATGTCTTTCGGTTTTGCATAATGATTCTTGGTTATGACATAGAAAACTAGGACATGCTAGTATGCATTTAATTTCAACTATTTCAAAAAATTCCTTGGTTAGAGGTATTCCCAAAGTTAAATTTGAAAAAGTTAAAATTTGTGATGCTTGTCAAATAGGTAAGCAAACAAAGTCATATTTAAAATCTAAAAATGTGATATCGATTTCTAGACCTCTTCAACAATTACACGGGATTTATTTGGCCCTTCTAAAATTGCTAGTTTTGGAGGAAATTATTATGATGTTGTTATTGTTGATGATTTTTCAAGATATACTTGAGTTTTGATGATGAAACATAAAGATAATGAGTTAAAAGTTGTATTAATTTTGCAAAAAGAGTTCAAAATGAAAAAAAAATGTTTTCTTATTTCTAAAATTAGAAGTGATCATAGAGGAGAATTTGACAACATTGCATTTGAAATTTTTTTTGAAGAAAATGTTTTTTCTCATAACTTTTCCGCTCTAAGAACTCCTTAACAAAATGGTGTAGTTGAAAGAAAAAATCGCATTTTACAAAAATATGCTAGATCTATGTTGCATGAATATAATTTGTCAAAATGTTTTTGGGCCGAAGCCATTAATACCGCTTGTTATGTTTTAAATGGAGTTTTAATTAGTTCTTCCTTAGATAAAACTCTTATGAGCTTCGGCATAACAAAATTCAAATATTGGGCATTTCAAAGTTTTTTTTTTTTTTGTTGCAAATGTTTTAGTTTGAACAACAAAGAAAAACTTGGTATTTTTCTTGGTTATTCTTCTACTATTAACGCATATCGAGTTTTCAATAAGATAATTTTAGCTATTGAGGAATCCATGCATGTTGTTTGATGAATCTTGCAATAGTGTTTCTAACGAGTCTATGTGTGGTGATGATTTAGAAGAAAATTTTGAAGATTTACTTGTAATGCCAAAGGAATGGAGGTATGCTCCATCTCATCCCAAGGACTTCATTCTTGGGATCTCGAACAAGGTGTGAAAACTCGTTCTTCTCTTAATATATTTAATAATCTTGTTTTTATTTCTCAAATTGAACCACAAAGTTTTATAAATGCTGAAAATGATGAATTTTGGATTTTAGCTATAAAGAAGAATTAAATCAATTCGAAAGGAAAAGAGTTCGGGAATTACTCCAAGACCTTCTAATGTTCTATTATTGGAAGTAAATGAGTGTTTAGAAATAAAATGGATGAAAATGAAAATATAATTAGTAATTAATCTAGACTTGTGGCTTAAGGTTATTGTTAAGAGGACGGAATAGATTGTGAAGAAACTCTTACACCCGTTGTTAGATTAGAAGCTATTAGCGTGTTACTTGCTTTTGCTTTGTATAAAATTTTATTTTATATCAAATGGATGTAAAAAGGGCATTTTTAAATGGTTATATTATGGAGGAAGTTTATGTAGAACAAGCTCCCGACTTTGAAAGTAATGATTTGCCTAATCATGTCTAAAAATTGAAAAAAAGCTCTTTATGGTTTAAAACAAGCTCCAAGAGCTTAGTATGATATACTTAGTAACTTTCATCTTAGAAATGACTTTAAAATGAGTAAACTTGATACTACCCTCTTTGTATGAAGAATTTTCTAAGCATATGCATTGTTAGTTTGAAATGAGTATGATGGGAGAACTTAGCTTCTTACTTGGACTTCAAATCAAGCAACTCAAGAATGGTATTTTCATAAGACAAGAAAAATACACAAAGGATTTGCTCAGAAGCTTCAAGCTTAATGAAGGTAAAATTGTGTTGATGCCGAAAATGGTCTACGGATCAACGGTAAAGATTTGTTTTACCGAGTACGAGAAGCCTCCCAAAAAAGAAGAAATTTAGGACACACCGGTGTGGCGTGAGCCATAGGGCCTCAGATGCCTAAGTCAGTAAAGAGTTTAGGAGAGTAATTTAAAGGTAGTTTTTGGAACTTAGAAAGAATTACAAGAGTTCTTAACGTAGTTTTGCTTAGATTAGCCTGGCCTGAATGGAGAAAATGCACGATTTCTTATAGCAGTTGATCTTATAATCATTGCGGCTGATTTAATAGTGGCTTAATGGCTCGCCGTTAGAATCAATCGTCATTAAACTGGGAATGAATATCGACGTAACTCCTGACCATTACCCTTAGAGGTGTAACGATCTTGACTTCGGAGTTACTTGGACTCAGTCAACCTTTCCAGGTTCTCGCCTCCATGGCCAACCCCTTGGGGGTGAGACATTCTCGATGTAACTCCAGGACGCTGCATCCAACGGGTGCGACGTTCCTAAATGTTACTTAGACTTGGTCGACTCGTTCACAGGAGAGTCCTAACCTCCACGCCTAACCCTCTTAGGGTCGGCCCACTCGATTGATCTCCTTAGAGGTCAGCTTTGGTCTCAGTCAACCCATATGAGTCCTCACCTCCACGGCTACCCCTAAAGAGGGGTCTTGGCCCCTCTCGGTGTAACTCCTCACCGTTAAAAAAGGTTTTCATGAATGATGCAACATATCAATGAATTGGAAAGCAATAACAACATATTCAAATAAAAATGAATAGTAAAAACTTAGCAAAGGTGAGTTAAACCAGTTCAACACAAAAGAAAAAAAAGAAAGCAGATTGAATAAACAAAATGAAATTTGACAGACGAAATCCAATTGAAATCAAATTCATACATATAATTGAACATACAAAATAAAATCGAAACAAGTCCATTATAACAGATACAATAAAAAAAAAAGATAGATAAAGATGTGTTTGACATTTAACTATTAAAACTCACTTAAAGTAGTAACTAGGTAGCACAAACTATGTGTGAAGGGAAAAATGACTTAGTTCAAGTGTGTAAAACCAGGTCAATTAGGTTCACTTAAATACATAGATGAGATAAGTAAGGTTTAGGTGAAATAAATTATCCCTTACCATCAAATAGGATTTGAAAGACAACATTAAAACAAATTGTCATTTTCAACATTCGAGAATCAAGAGATACTTCTAGTAGTAAATAATAGAATGAATAACCAGAGAAAAATAAATGCAAGTGAAAGTGAATAGAAGTAGTTTGGATTACACAGGTAAGAGTTTTTATTTGCAAATCTATTTTTGAAGACAAGCAAATCGAACAAAATGAATGACCATAAGTACGAACAGAAGAATGAACCACATGAATATAATGAATGTACTTGTTCACAAAGAAGTGAAGATATCAACTAAATTAAAAAGAAAATGGGTTCATCATCGGCTGAGGAGGAGAAGAAAACTTACCTCGAATCTGTAAAAATCACGTTACTTTTCTTTTCTATAATAAAAGAGACAAGACACTCTACTTTTCTAAGAAAAACACTTTACTTGTGTTTCTTTGTTGTTTTTCACTTTTTTTCTACCACTACTACATCTTTACAATGAAAAGAACAATTATTTATAGGCATTACAATATTCTCCTATATTATTGACCTTTCATCTTCACAACTATTGGCCTTTCATCTTCACAACTATTGGCCTTTCATCTTCTCAACTTTTGACCTTTCATCTACTCAACTTTGAATTTAAAATCCACTAAAAAAATAAAATATTTAATGCTTATTCAGCAAAACTCCCCTAAAAACTTAAATGTTTCTACCATCCGTCAAGCCAATCATGTTCTTGTATTTGTCGAAAAGTACTTTCGATAGCTGTTATGTGAAGATATCTGCAGCTTGATCTTGACTTGCCACATGCAGCAATTCCACACTTCCTTCCTTCACATGATCTCGAATAAAGTGAAAAAGAACGTCAATGTATTTTCTTCTTATGGTTCACTGGGTTTTTTGCCAACTCAATTGCTGATTTGTTGTCAACTTGAATCACGGTTGAACCTAGTTGCTTTAGGTTCATCTTGCTTAACAAATTTCTAAGCCATATCACATGACATACACACCAAGATGCTGCCACATATTCAACTTCACATGTCGAGAGCATCACGATTGGTTGATTCTTTGAAAGGCAAGTAAATGTTGTGTTGCTCATAAAGAATACATATCCCTATTTTCTTTTTTGATCGTCTATGTATCCGCACCAAATCACTATCAGAGTAACCAACCAGCTTGTAATCTTCTATTTTTTAGTAGAACAATCGGAGTGACACCGTACCTTTTGTACCGTAGGACTCGCCTCAACGTCTTACAATATGAATAAATTGGCTCATCCATGAACCGACTTATAATGTCGACACTTAATGAAAGATATGGCCTTGTGCATGTAGTATAGTGAAGGCTTTCTACCAAAACTTTGATATCTACTCGTATCAACACGTTCTCTTCCATCAAACTTCGAGAGTTTTGCACCTGGCTCCATTGGTATTGATACCCAATTGTAATTTTCCATCTTGTACTTCTTCAAAATCTTTTTTGCATGTCTCTTGTGATACAGAAATACCTGTCTCTCCTTGTTTAACCTCCAAACTAAGGAAAAACTTCAACAAGCCCAAATTTTTCATCTCAAATTCTCGTGTCATTGTATCCTTAAACTCTTCTAACATCTCATCATTGTTACCCATAAAAATGAGATCATCAACATAAAGAGCACAAAAATCACATTACCTCCACTCTTCTTTGTGTAAAGTGCATGCT
The DNA here is from genome assembly GCA_037832605.1 of Cyclanthera cordifolia. Classification (NCBI taxonomy): domain Eukaryota; kingdom Viridiplantae; phylum Streptophyta; class Magnoliopsida; order Cucurbitales; family Cucurbitaceae; genus Cyclanthera; species Cyclanthera cordifolia. The sequence continues at coordinate 9,504,806 of JBBMEG010000021.1, forward strand.
CGAATGGACATTTCTTATATGTGTTCTTTTTGAAATATGCATCGATATGATTATTTCATGCTCGTGGTGCTTGCTTCAATCTATAAAGTACCTTCTTCAAATTTAGCACCTTCTTTTCTTCTCCAATTGGCTGACTTCCTTCCAACAATTCTGTTAGCCCCCATGTATTGTTGCAGACAATCGCTTTAATCTACCCATCTCCATGACAAGTTGCCACTTCTTGTCTCTCACCGCCTCTTCAAAGTTAGTATTTTAAACATCTGCGAAAAGACATACAAGGTGTACCTCATTTTTCGAATCATACAAATCTTGCAAATTTCGCATTTTGGGTTCTCGTGGTTCATCTTTATCATTGGTAGTTTTAGAGTTTGTTGATATTCCAGCCCCACTCACTTGCTTCATTTACTCGCACATCACGACTCACTACACCTTCGTGCTTATCGGGTCACTTAGCTTGTATTTGGAGCTTCGTTCTTCGTTGATTTGGTACGTGTGCATAAGCCAGACTACCGAACACTTTGAGATGATAAACTGTCGGCTTTTGTCCGCTCAATGCCTTTTGTGGTGTTTGATCATCTAACTTTTCATGTGGACGTCAAGTTTGCACATAGATGGCGCATTGAACGACTTCCGCCAAAAATTTCTCGGCATCTTTTTGCTTTTGAGCATTAATCGAACCATGTCAAGAATGATTTGATTCTTTCTCTCAGCCACACCAATTTGTTGAGGAGAGTATGGTGCTATTAGAAATTTTCTCATGTCTTGCTTGTCGCAATACTACATGAAAGTCGTCGATGCATACTCCCCACCTCTATCAGATCGTACAACTTTGATGTGTCTATCGGTTCTTTCTCCACCTTCACTTTGAAAATTTTGAATGCTTCAAATGTCTCATATTTTTCTTTTAGAAAATAAACCCAAAGTTTTATAGAGAAATCATCGATAAAGGAAATAAAATAGCTTTTACCACTAAAATATTCAGGGGTAATTGATCCACATATGTCGGTATGAATCAACTCGAGAGGTTGCTTAGCCCTATATTCTGCCTTCTTTTAAAACGAGGTTCTCGCATGCTTATAGAGCATGCGTTGTTCACAAAAGTTTCCCTTATAATCCATGTTGGGTAGCCAATTCACCATATTCTTCTTTGCTAACTTTTTTAGGCCCACCACGATATAGGTACAAAAGCGAAGATGCCACAACAATTTCTTGTCGTCTACATCATCTTGCAAACATTTTTCTCATATACTTCTCAAATTCTATTCATACATTCAATTTCTTCTCATCTTGACTCGAGCAACTAGACGCCCATGCTTGTTCTTCAAATGAAGTAGCCAGCCTTTTAAAAGTATCGAGTAATCCTTCTCTGTTAGTTACCCGTAACTCAAAATGTTGGTCTCGAGGTCTGGTACGTAATAAACATCTTGGATTTACCTTATTAAGTCATCCTTTTACAAGTAATAAATCGTACCTCGGTCTATGAATTCCACCTTCAATGCATCTCCAAATGACCATCTTCAATCTTTTGCATCTCTCTGAATAAGTACTCGTGGCTGTACATATGGTTGCTTGCTTATGAGTCGAGGTACCATGGAGTATCATTGTTGATGTTGACTTCTTTTTTAGCCATCAAGAGAAGGCCTTATTCATTTCGTCTTCTAAGGCTAGATTGGTTGTTTCTTCCAACTTTTTATCGTCTCGAAAATCTTTTACAAAATGTCTCCCCTTTAACATAATTATAGCATTGTCGCAGTTGCGATCACTTATATAGTGACCATATTTGTGACATTTGTAAAACTCATTGTTTGAATAATTCAATCGGTTGCCTCTTCCTCGACCACATCCTCTTTCATGCCAAACTATCCCTTCTCCTTACAATACTCTTCATGACTATTGCTTTAACCACAACAAATATTTCCACGATATTCACAGCCACTACTTTTACCTTGAAAATTTTGAGAATAAAGTACCTTTTCGTCTTTGATTGATGCTTCAGTTTTAAGTGCTTGCTCGTGTGCCTCGAGAGAACCGATGTGCTATCTTCCGTGAGTGTTGCAAGGTCTTTTGACTCCTCTATCGCGCACACAATATTCTCTAAATTGTTGGTTAATGATCTTAAAATCTTTTCCATAACTCGCTAGATCCAACAAGGATCCTACATTATCATCGCCATGCAATCCCGATCTAACGATTTGACGACAAGATCTTTTCTCAATCGATGGCGAGATAAACAGATTTATGGAGAAATCAAACTGCAAAAAGACCACAAATCTGACTCACACTGAGTCATATCCAACAAGGACCCTACATCATCGTCTTCGTTAGTGTGATTTAGGGGAAATCAAGATCCCTAAAAGGGCATGCAATCCCGATCTGGATAGATGATGACAAAACCTTACTCAATCGGCGACGAGATAAGCAAATAGATGGAGAAATTGAAGACCAACAATGATCTAATGAAGGATGAGATGAAATAAAACAAAAATCAACCAAACCCCAAAAAAGTTATGTAACGATTCGAGATTTTAGGGGAAAAAGTATTTAATAAAGGATGAAACTACAAATATGTAACGAATCTAAAGAAATAGAAGAAGAAACCAGAGAGTTTGTCGTGGACACTAGAGAGAAACTTGTTAGAAATGAGAGAGAGAAAAAGCGAATAAGGAACACTGATTAAGGCAAATGAATCATGCTTAATTCGAGTTCCAATAACTCAATTTGGGGACGATAAAAAACTGAGGCACAAACGTAGGTTGACCCGTTTTAAATAACCTCGTTTGGCTAACCCACGACACAAACACGTCCTAAGTGTTGCAACTTAACGTCAAAGAAGTTCTTGGGAATAGTCGATCCAACTCAAAGTCAATGACCTGCCAGAATTTCATCATTGAATATGAGACTTTATGTTTTATAACAAATAAAAATTACCAAGGGAATTATTGTACCAATCCAAAATTTCCAAAGAAATTCATGGTCAAATATATGCTTCAAAAATGTTAATTTAATATTTGGTTATTAATTAATTAAGTTGCCTTTTATTGAGAATATTCCAGAATTGAATTAGGTTGGTAATTCTCTACTTAAATATATATAAGTGTAAGACATTTAGTTGGTAATATCAGATTAAATAATTAAGTTATGGTTTAGTTAGACACTTTATTAGAGTTATAACTATTTAAATGTTAATTAATGTGAAGAGAAGTTCACGAGTGAGTTTTAAACCTTATGACACACATTCTAAACAATTTGAGTTCCAAAAAACTTTCCATATCCAAGTGACCAAATATCTAAGGCAAGAATGCATTAAATGCTTAGTTGCCCTAATCCATCTTGCTCACCTCATTCTTTTTTTGTGTGTCATCTACACCCTACCTTAAAAAACCAAAACAGCCACCTCCCTTTTTCTTATTTTTGTTTAGCCACAATCCTCGACAAAGCGTCACGGACGCATCCGCCACTCACTGAATTTTGTCGACGTTGCAGACCCTCCAAGCAAAGTCTGTCAACACTACAACGACACGAGCAGGGTCTTCAAACATCTGTTTCGTGCTAGCAAGTCCCTGTTGCTTCATTGTTATCATTGCTGCTAGGAATCTTCTACCGACGTATGCCTCTGCCAACCTGGTCTAGGTCGTCGTCCAGCTTGGATTTTCTTATGTCGCCTTGAGTCACTGCCAGTTTCTAACAGATGTGGTGTCGTGGGAGAGTATTTTAGGTGAGATATATTTTTCTTGTATTTGTAATCTAAGAGGAACTTGATAAAACTCACCTACTATAAATAGTCGCTGAGAGTTAGAGTTATAATTTGGTAAAAAGGAGAACAATGTAGAAGATGACAACAAGCTATACCTTGTGGGATCCTTGAAGAATACTTTATTTTTATTATTGAATTGATTAACTTAAAGAGGGACGCATGGGAAAACAACCTAGATTAAGTTTGTTATTTTTAATTGATTGGTAGGACCTTGGACTTTATGCAGCATTGACTATTATTTTGTTAGTGAAAGAAATTCATGTTTAAATAGAATTCCATTTAACATATTGGATTAGTCAAAAATTTAAAGAGTATTCTAGTGAGCATGTATTTCCCATAAAGGACTATTGATTTGCTTAATTCTATTGACCAAAATTAGAGAAAACTCATGTGTCAATATTAATTCATGTAGGATTGACAAGTCAAAGTTGTTAACTGATATCCATGTGGCTAATTGTTAGATACGTGTAAGGTAAATATAATGTCTCTAGCCTTGATCCATGCGACTATCATTGATTTCATTTTAATAGCCTTGATCCTATTATGTATCGTTAATTGACTTGACCCACCTTGACCGGGACAAACAGGTTTTACCGAGCCCCAACTCGAGTTAGGTTTTATCCTATCATTTTTTCGAAGTTAGGTTTCTCGAGTTCATTTTTTGTGTATGCTTAGTGAACCGATGTCTAAATTTATGTGTTTTACTTATTTTACTTGTTAGGAAAGCTCATTGGACTACTTGGGAGTGTTATGTGTACATTTCAAGTCAGGATTTCTTATCGTGGGTTGTGTGGATCTTGTATGCTATCTTGTGATTAACTTCATGTAATTACGTGGTGAATTGATTCTTGTATGCATGTATGCATAACTAAGCATGTGAATACTTAGAGTAGTAATATGTTCTGAATATAAAAGATGTGAATACTTATATGCCTATCCTTGTTTACCGCTTAGTGGTTTCAGACACTAAGTAAATTTACCTTGATAGTTATCTAGTCTTTATGTCATTCATAGATAGATGTTTTAAGAGTTATCTTCTAGAGGCTCTAGAGGACAGGATGCATCATGGCCTCTCATAACTTGGAGATGAAAGGTATATGCCCTTTCTACAGCCAATCACTACGTTGCGTTCCCAACCACTTACTACAAAAATTATTTCTTATGACATTATTACATGAATTCCTTCTTGTGACGTTGTGTTCCCAACCACTCACTACGGTAATCCTAACACATGGGAGACTTATTGACACAACATTGTATAGCTGGTCTCACCCATGCACATCAAATGAGCCTTCAAAAAGCAACAGTTCACAACCCACTTATGATTAAGATCATATCAACATACGACCTTCCTTAGTGAAGTAATTGAACCGAGTCTATAACGGAATCACTAGACTGATCAGAATACTTCTAATTTCGATGTATGCAAAAATTTCTTTTTTTATAAGCACCCTCACTCACATGTTTCTACACAAACAATCAAGATCAGGTTATTTGCAACCATTGAAAAGTGGGTCGTAACAATAGTGTCACAAGGGGTTAGGTGCTCTGCCTTAGTCCATATACTGTAGACATTTTAGGTAATTAACTTGGAACTAGATCCACTTGTATATCCCACATACTTGTCCAAGTGTATATTCAAATAACCATGGACATATCGCATCAATCCAATTGATGCGATATAGCTAATGACATTTTTATATTAAATGTGCAATTAATGCAAATAATAACCTTTATTAATAACAAAAGTATTACATTAATTGTCTATTAATGAATGCTTGTTTTTTAATTACTAACTACTAAGCCTTTAGGGCATTGTCCCTAACAATCTCCCACTTGTATTAAAGCTCTAGTAAGACTATTACATGTTTAACCAAATACCAAGTCCTACACATGCTCTAAATCGCGAAAGGCGCCTCTTGTAGACCCAAATTCTTTAGTAGACCCTCGAACACTTTAACTAGGAGATCCTTTGTAAGAGGATGAACAACGTCATTATATATCACTCGTATTAATCTTCATGACAACCACTTTGCCTCTATGCATTATCTCTCTAATGAAGCGATACATCCTCTCTATATGATTTCATCTTTTATGCCTTATATGTTCCCTAGAATTAACCACAATCCCGCTGTTATCACAATATAATGTGATTGACTTATCTATACTAAGAACCACTTCCAAATTTGCTAGGAAGTTTCTGAGTCATACTGCCTCTTTTGTTGCTTCATAAATAGCCATATACTCAGCTTTCACAGTGGAGATTGAGATGCATTCTTACTAGATGCTTATCTAAACTACAATTGCGTAATTGAGGATTAACACTGATCTTAATGTAGACTTTATTGAGTTCTTATCAGTTTTAAAATTAGAGTACGTGTATCGAACAAATGGTCAAATCTATAGGACGGCACACAAACATATAATTTATCGTTCTTCTAAGATACTTGAGAATGTTCTTAACTGCAATCTAGTGATCAAATCCTTGATTTGGCTGATACCTACTGAAAATGCCTACACCGTAGCAAATTTCATGCCTTGTACATTACATAGGGTACATCAAGCTCCCTGCTACTGATGCGTAAGGTATCCATCTCGTTTCCTCAACCTCTTGAGGTGTCTTAAGACTCTTTTCCTTAGATAGTGAGTTTAATACCTAAAAGCTGAACCTTCTTGAAATCTCTCATCGCATACCTGACAAGCATCTTATCAATGTACGATGCTTGAGACAAGTCTAGCGTTCTCTTGAACCGATCCCTAATTATCTAGATCCCAATAACGTATGAAACATCACCCAAATCCTTCATCAGGAATTGGTTAGCTAGCCACTGCTTGATATCAGTCAACACTCTTACATTATTCCCAATGAGTAAGATGCCATCTAGATATAATAATATGAATGCTACTTTCTTGTTTGTGATCCTTTTCAACACACAAGGTTCATCGATGTTCCGCTCAAAGCCATATAATATGATCATATCATAAAATCCCTTATTTCAAGATTAAGACGCTTGCTTCATTTCATAAATGGATTTAACAAGTTTACAAACCTTTTGATTCAAAACCCTTTGATTAGTTCATGTAGATTTCCTCTTCAAGGTTGTCATTCAATAGTGCAGTCTTGACATCCATCTGTCATATCTTAAAGTCATAATATAAGGTAATTGATCAAAGAATATTTATAGACTTTGACATAATAATATGTGAAAAGTTCTCTTCATAATCTACTTCTTCTCTTTGAATGAAGCCCTTTGCTACAAATCTAGCCTTCAAGGTTTACACCTTCCCATATACACCTCTTTTCCTCTTATAGATCCACTTACACCTGATAGGCCATACATCATTTGGTGCATCCACAAGTAACCAGACTGAATTGGAGTACATCGACTCTATTTTGAGAGGTTCATGGCTTTTGTCCATTCTCCTTGATCAACATTCTCCATTGCCTTTCTAAAAATCATGATCTTCAACACTTTCCTGGATTATGTTGTGTCTCTCCAAGACATTTTTATAGGAAACTAGATTACCTCTAATCCTCCCACTGCGTTAAAGCATATGCCTTTTTTTAATGGGTGAAGATGGACTATCAAATCTCAAGGATTCATCAATTATCCTTGCTGATCAGTTTATAGCATCCAATGTTGGTGAATTGTCAGTAACCCTTGTTGACCCTCTTGTAACAAAACTTGTCGTAGGATCCATAGCATAATTGGAAAATAAATCTTTCAACACTATTGTCGATCGAGATTTATGCTCTCTAACATAATCCTCTCTCAAGAATATAGCGTTTGTAGACACAAACACTTTATTGTCACATGGGCTATAAAAATAATCCCCTCTTATTTCCTTGGGGGTAGCCATCAAATAGTCATAACTTTGAACGTGGTTCTAACTTCTTTGGATTTGTAGTCAGCACATAGGCCGAACATCCCCAAATCTTGCAGTGACGTAAACTTCCTTTATGTCCTTTCCACAACTCATAAAGTATCTCAAATATAATCTTTATAGGTACCATGTTCAATATATCTAATGCGGTCTCCAATGTGTACCCCTATAACGGTATCGACAATTCAAAAAAGCTCATCATCGAGCAAATCATTACCAAAAAAATTCTATTTATTCTCTCTGAAACACCATTCTATTGAAGTATTCCAGGCACCGAGAGTTAGAACGTTATTCCATGTTCTACCAAGTAGTTTTGAAATTTCATATTCATATACTCTCAACTAAGATCAGAACGTAGCGTCTTAATCCATTTATATAAAAACTTCTCAACCTCGACCTTGAACTCCTTGAACTTTTCAAGTGGTTCCCACTTATGATGCATTAGATAAATATATCCATATATTGAGTAGTCATTAGTAAAGGATACAAAGTACTCATACCTTCCTGGCCTTTAACATTCATTAGACTGGAGAGGTCTTAATATATAAGTTCTAAGAGTTGCTTGGCTTTAAATCTCTTTGATGTAAAGGGCCTTTTGGTCATCTTTCCTTCTATGCAAGATTCACATACTAGTAAAGTATCAATCTTTAACCCAACTGTAGACCCACTTTTTACAAACCTTTCAATCTCATTGAAATTTATGTGACCCATTGTTAGATGTCAAAGATATGTATCAAATTGAAGAGGAATTTTTCGAAGTTTGTTCTAATATTACCCTTTGTCGTTTCTGACTACTATGTCTTAATTTGGCCTAAACTTTAATTAGGTTTTATTTTAATTAAACATCATTTACATCAATTAGTTAAAAATACATAGTTAATAATAATTAGTGTTAGGTTGGTTAATTTAGTTGGGAGGTTATTTAACCACCTAAATATTGTAAAATGTTGCCAAGCCTATTTTGCCTATTTGCACTCATTTTATTTAATATAAATATGTGGCCTCATTAACACAAATCCTCAAGCTTTTGATTTTTACTTACATTTTGAAAGGTTATTGCCAAAATTAAGAGACTTAATTTTGTTCAAGTATTGGAGGGAGATTGCGGAAGAATTAAGAGTGTTTGAGTAAAATAGAAGGAAAGTGAGGGAATTTGAGTAATATCACACAAATAATCAAGTGAGAGAAAGAAATGGGGGAGTTTGCAAAATCCACTCCCCCCACACACCTTGGCCGAGAGCTTCAAATAGAGGGAGAAATCTCAACCGTCACCGACATCCAAGTGGCGGGGCACGCCTCTGGCAACAGCGGTATTCGTGTATTCCGACCATTTCTTGGCCGTATTTGTGTGTTCCATCTCCTTGGGGTGACTTCCATGAAGGTTAGGGCTTGGATTCAATTTGGAGTTTCATCAAATTGAAGTTTCTTTAAGCATTTTTGGAGTTCAAGAAGAAGAAAGAAGCCTTGTTGATACGAATCCAACAACCACCTTATAGTATTCTAATGAAGGAGCAAATACAAGAAGCAAGGAAAATAAACATG
>JBBMEG010000021.1:9521818-9573796 GCA_037832605.1 Cyclanthera cordifolia
CTTATGGTTTTAGGGTTTTTTGCAGCCGTCATCATCATAATCTAGGAGAAATTTTAGGAGTAAATCAAGGAGATTCCCGGCCATCATCTCCAGCGGTTCGCGGCCATATTTTTCAGCCATTTGCGGCCACCTTCTCCGGCGATTCGCGGCCACCTTCTCCGGTCGTTCGCTGCCATTTTTCAGGCCGTTCGCTGCCATATTTTCCGGCCGTTCTCTGCCATATTTTCCGGCCGTTCGCGGCCATCTTCTCCAGCCGTTCGCGGCCATATTTTCCGGCCATTCGCGACCATTTTCTCAGGCTGTTTGTGGCCATCTTCTCGTTTACGTTCGTGGTCATCTTCTCCGGTCGTTCATGGCCTTCATCTCCGGCCGATCACAACAATCTTCTACGGTTGTGGCAGTCATCTTTCTCGATTTGTGCGTTTGGAAGAAAAAAAAATTTAGGGCTTGAGGTTGAAGAAAGGGGCATTTAGGGATTATTAAAAATATAAAAATCCATTTGAATACCTTTGCATTAAAATCAATTTGGGATGAATATGTAATAATTATATTAAAATTGAATATCCATGTTAAATACCCATAAAGAAAAAGAGGACGAAGGATAAAGAAAAAGGGGCTGGGCTATTTGGTTATTTTCGTTTTTTTGTTGTGTTTTTTCTAATCCATTTTTCTTATCTTTATTTTTTTTTCTAAAATAATATTAACTTGTTTGAATTAATTAATAAATTCCAATTATAAATAATATGAGGTAAATTATAAAGAGATTTTAAAATATAGATTTTAGTCTCTATAATTTAGAAAAATATAAAATTGAGTCAATATATTTAGAGAAACATATAATTTGGTCCCTATGGTTTGAATAATTAAAATTTAGTACGTGTATTTTGATAAAATCTAAAAAAAAAAAATCCATCTTATTTCTAGATTTTAGGCGAAATAAATATAAATTCTCCTGTATAAATATGCTATTTTTTGTTATCAATTATTTGTCTCAGACTATCATCATTAAATCCATAAATAACTTCTATATATTTTATTCACTAATAATTATGAACATGTAGACTTTTTTTTTTATCACATTTTTTGTATTAAATTCTGATTTTTCAAACTATATATAGAAACAAAATTGTAAATTTTTCAAAATCAAGTCTATATTTTAAAATCATTTATGTATATATAATATATTTTTTTATTTTCTCATTTATTTGATTTTATACTTTAGAAATATATCTTTTAATTTAAAATTTTATTTTTAATATTAAATTAACGGTTATTTTATAACTAATTTCGTATTTTAAAAAATCAATGAATTTATTTAACCACATGAATTTAAAATTATAAACCGAAAACTTAGCTTAAAACAATCCCTGCACCAAACACATGTTAGTTTAATACTCAGCTTAACTTAATCCCTGCAACAAACAACATTCAGCTTAACTTAATCCAGCTTAACTTAATCTCTGCATCAAACACATATTAACTTAATCCTCAGAGTAACTTAACACCCAGCTTAACTTAACACCGACTAACTTAACCCTTATCCCTCCACCAAACACGCTCTATGGAGTCTACATTTTTAAAGTAATTACATGTTGTAACGCCCGGACTTAAGATGGGTACATGAACGAACCGAGTCCACATCCGAATGAGAGGGATCTTGGGAATATAGTCCCATGGTTAAGGCTTAATTAAGAGAATTGATTTGTACTACCTATACCATCAAGGTGCACCTTTCTTTTCGGTAGCTCAATCGAAGGAACTTCAGGTAGAAAGCCTAAATAGCACGAGCGTAAGCGTCGATCAGTCCCATTTCTATCATTTTGGTCTTCACTCTATAAATCTCATTTCTATCATTTCGATATTCACTCTATCTATCTCATTTCTATCAGATGAAAAATGATGTGTGTCTTATCTCGTTGGAAAGCTCTCATCTTCATGAGCACTGATTTGGTTTCGATTTTGCAAATAGATATATATCTCCAACTTTGTAGATCTAAAAGAAACAAAAATGAATTACAAACTTTTTTCGTTGGAAAAAATGAAAATTTGCTTCTTCGTCGTCGTTAGACCTCTTTCTAGCAATTGAACCATTAAAATCACCATTAGAAAATGAGTATCAATGCCTCAAAGATGACAAATTTGGATTGAAGAGGACGATTCTAAATAAAAAATTTGTGTTTTGGTGATGTGTTTGTTCGCGAATAAGAAAGCCTATAGGTTTTTAATTTTAATATTTTTTTTTGGTTGGATTACTTTATTTAACATACATATTACTTTTGTTTTTGCTTGTAGAGTTTGTTGGTTGAATTTTTAGTAAAACTTAAAGATGTGGGAAAATGAAGTTAGAGGATGATATAAAATAACAATTTAAAATTAAATGTAGGTATGTTTTACATTAAGTTCAGGCATATAATTTGGGATGTTTATATAACTAGCCAAAATTGAAAAATTAATTAAATATCCTAATCTAAAAATATTAGGAAAGAAATTCAAAAGATTAAAAATTAGGAAATTCAAAATTATTAAAAGACTATAATATCCCTGATTTAGTAATTAATAGTCAAATTACAATTAATTCTTTGAAAACTATTTTTGGAAACTTCAAAAATCTCTCCATTTCCACAAACCTTTTCAACTTTCTATATGTTTTCTCATTCCTTGGGAGATTAGAGTTTTAGTTTTCTTTTTTATTTTATTCTTACAAAAAAATCAAGAATCAAGATTGAGAGAGAGCTGTATTATTATATAATACGATTTTAATACATTATATGATAAATATATGTGATAAGCTTATAATATTATAAATGATAATGATATAATTTAATAAAAATAGTTGTAAAATTTTGTATTAAAACTTGTATAAACGAAGAATATGTTGTAACATATATTAAATATTGATGAACATAAAAGTGGATATCTCCGACATGGAATGATAATGTATTATTAAAGATACACATGATATTTATAAGTCTAATGACAATTATAAAATAATATCTCGTTGAATAAATAAAAATTTAAGATTTACATTAAATATACATTAATAATACTATCATCAAATGTTTTGAACTTAAACATATATTATAAGAGTATTTTAATAATTATTATTAAATTTGTAGCACATTTATTAAATTTCTTTGTCCACAAATGAAGAGAGGTATTAGTTGGCATAATTAAATTTACAATAATTCAACTATTCCAAATTGTGCTATCATGATGTCTATCCTCTAACAATAAAAAATTAGGAAAATGGTTCATGCACATATGTGTGTACAAAAATAAAATTAAATAAATAAAAGAAACGGACCGTCCACACAATTTGGATTATCCAATCTTCATTCACAAACTAATTACAAATATAAGTAAACCGTAATATATTTGTATTCATAGTCATTAGTACTTACATTCAAGTACTAACTAATACGAGTACTATAAGAAAGTATGCAAAAAAACTTATTAATACCAATGACTATATTTGCTAAGTTTTTTGTGAATGTGAAATTATTTTCAACATTTGACTCACTAGTCGTGTGCTATAATTTTCTTTAGTTTGCCAAATTTTTACACGGTCTTTATTACGATAGTGAAATCTCTAGAATCTTCTATATGATACAGTTTTTACGAAACCAGAATAAGTGTTAAACGACAGCGGAAGCTCAACTAATACCCCTTATCATCATTATTTACAATCTATAGTTTTAAGATTTATGAACACTTAATTTATATAATTAAATAAAGAGAAACCCGTAAAATTAGTTAAATCTAAAAAATAATTAAAAATGTGGTCACTTTCAATAAAATTAGCAAATATAATCATTGTATTATGAACATTGTCTCATTCTTTTTTATAATACAATATTATAATAGAGTCTTAAAATGTATTAATGACTAAGATGCAAATACTTTAGAATTTGTCTAATTATTTTGTGAGAATAATTTATCTAATATAATTTATCTTAAAGGAATTAAAAATGAAATATTAAATTAATATTAATTATTAAACTTACATTCACACTCTTATATTATATAATATATTCTTACATAAGTATTCTTTTTAGAATAACGTATTTCATGTAAATATTTGGTAATTGTGATTTTCATATGAAAAGTTTAATCTCTTTAGTTTTATAATTTAATATACTTATGAAAATTAGGAGTTAAATTTAATTATGTTCAATGGTAAAAATTTCTTCTTTCAAATAAATATTATTTATATGATTTACCTTTGTCTTGCTAAAAAGTGTGATGTTTGAAAATTATTTCTTAACATTTATTTTTCCAACTAGCAAAAGTTACACAACTTTTAAAGTGAAGCATAAAATTACTACCCTATAAAATTTTATAACTTTATAAAAGTACAGTTTAATTATTTTAAATTAAAAATATGTTACGTGTTTGGTTTTTTTTGTAGAAAAGAGTGGAGTGGAGTGGAGTAGAATGGTTAATGATAGTTTGGAGAAGTTAACTACTTATTTGATTATTGATGTTAGTAGTGGTTGCTTAAGAAGTCAATATCGGGATAATGCAAGTGTAAGGACAACTCAAATTGTGGAGACCTTGACAAGTTAGCCTCTTGTTGTACCACCTGGTCCTTGTTGAGGTAAGCTAGGGTCTTGATCAAACGACCGAGTTGGCTATAGAGAACGTTGGCTTTTGGGCCACTTTTTTCAAATAAACTAAATTTTATTAATTAATGATTTTATGAATTTTTTTTAATATGGACATTGAAGAGAGTATTTCAACGCATTATGAATCGTTCAAATCAGAGTTAAAATGAAGAAGATGTGTACAAACGAAGATTTAAAGGAAAATTTGCATATGAAAATAAAACGAGATATTTCTTTTCTTATTTTTTTCATTTTATATAAAATCTCTTTCCCGCTCATCTCTCTCCAATCTCATTCATCAATTACATTGGCTCTAAATTTAAAGGTCACAAATAATCATATATTCATCAAATGTCATCTATTGATCAATTTTACCCTAAAATCAATTGTCATTTTATCTTCTCTTCTATAAATCTCTTGTCTCAACTTTTTAAATTTTATAGAGTATATCCATTCTAAACTACTCCAAAAAGTTTAATTTACTTATTATATTCTTGAATCGACGTACTACAAATTTGTGAAGAAGTTATTAACGTTCAACTTGTGTATTTTTCCTTCGATAGGTATTCTATAAAGTTTATTTTTTATACTGTTTTGGAATCTATATTAAGGTGTAAGTACTCTTTGGGTTATGAGAAAACTAAATTGATTTAATCTAGAATCAGTAAAAGGATTTTGGTTTCTGTTTCGCCTAACAAAAAGAATATTGTAGTGGTTTAATCTTGAACTCGTAAAAAATATTTAGGGTTCTCTTTAGTTTAAGAAAATGAGAGTCAAAGGAGGTTTTATTCTCACGTGATAAGAGAATCACCAATAAAATGTCCAAGGAGTCTCGGAAAGCAGAGTAAGAATTTTCCAAACCACTATAAAACTTTGGTGTCGCTTTTTTTCCTTAGCTTTTACATTTCCCTATTTCGTTATTGCATATACAAAACTCTACATAGAGAACACAACTGTTCTCAAATAAATGAGAGTCAAATATCGATTTTAATGAGATGAATGCAAAATAAATATATCAGATCAAATAAAGTATTTCAACCTATAAATATCCCATATTCATTCTCATCATGTATTTCTTTTTCAACTTTTGAGTATCTTGCATCATCTCCTTTGGTCGTTGCCAACTTGTTCATAAGATAGCTTTCCCTAAATTTAACTTTAGGGTTGAAGAATAAAATTCCCTTTTTTTTTTTTTTTAATTTAAAAATTCTTCAACTCTTAAAACAATGGAATAAACTTTTTATCAACGTCATCTTCAAGCATCTAAAATACTTTTTCTTGTTTCTTGATCTGTCCTGTCCTTGAATGTAATTTGAACTTTTTTTTGTCTCACTTCATTATTATACGTATCTTGCCTTTTCTTTCCATAAAAGTTTTTTGGGAAATTAAAAAAGAAAAGAAAAGGAGCCTTATGACTTAAACAAAATTACAGTTTAATCCATACGTTTTAAGAATTTAGAAATGAGTGGTTATGTCTTAAAATTTAGAATTTAATCTTTATGATTTGTTTAAATCAATAATTTTTAGGATCAAACTGATGTTAGCCATATTGCCTCTTTTGCTACTTCACAAGCAACCACGTACTCAACTTCTATAATAGAGCCTACTATGCATCATTGCTTGATGTTTCTCCAAACTATAGTTCCATGCCCGTCCCTAGGCTCGACACCGGAATACATACATAGATCGAGAAAATGGAGACTTCAAACTATTGTCACAAATAAGTCTCGAACCTAGAATCGAGAGGGAGCACACCTCTCGAGTCCAAGTCATGAACTAACTGCGCCACCCCTTGGGGACATGAGATTAATATAATGGATATATTAAGTTAATATTTATTAGATAAATATTAATAATGAATGATTAATTTATTAGATAAATTAATTAAAAATAATTCTTGTATAATTATTTATTAAGAGATGATTATTCACTACTACAAAAAAGACATTACTTGACCGTTTGCATTTTAAAATACTTAGACATTTTTTCTGAAACGGTCAAGTAATCAAGTAATTAAAAAAAAAAAGTGTCAAGTAAAGCTAAAAAACATAGGCAAATAATTAAGGTTTTTGTGTTTTTTATTTGGAACAATATTTGATATCTATAGGGTGTCAAGTATATCACAAAATTATTTATCACTCCTTCAATGTCAAAGTAAACTTTTTAAGGAAAAAAATAGTGATGTAGGCGTAAAACTTGGCACTACTTTAGTCTGTATCACTATTTTTATAGAATTTTTTAAAAAAATAAAATATATTAAAAAGAAAAAAAAAATCGTGATTTAGGCGTTTATTCCTTTAAATGAATTAATTAAAGTACTAAAATTTCTTTTAATTTGTGATTTTTTTCGATTTGATTAAATCTTAATTTGTGTTCATAAACTTAAACTGACTAGAGATTTGAAATTATTGGAGGACAAGAAGCCTATTGAATCTCAAAGTCAAGAGCCAGTTTCTCCACCTTTTTCCACTTGATTTATTCTACTCGTGTTCATTATGTTCTCGCTTTGATTTTTTGACAACCTTTTTCTTTTCATTTGAATCACGTGTAATTGTTTCATAAGGATTTCCTTTTCAATGCATTATATGCACGAATGGCAGCCCTAAGGGCTGTTTGTTTTGAGTGTTTATGGAGATTTTATAAACTAGTTTTTATAATTACTCTTTAAAAACCTTATACAAATGAGTTATTATTACAATTTCTTCTTTATAATCACTGAAAATAACTCCTCATTTCTAAACACTCAAAATAAACACTTCACAATTTTATAAACAAACACTCTTTTAGAGTTCTTCAATTTTTTTTTAATACAAATTAGGGAAGGGACTAACAAACCCTACATACACGTCTGCCAATAATTCTAATCAATTTGTATTTCTACAAATTTACCAAAATAGCCGTAGAGTTTGGCTTGTTATATTAGTGCGAACAAGGAAAGACAATGCACAAAGCAACTGAAAAAGTTGAGCCAAGTGCAAAAATAAATCATCTTGAAGTGCATAAAGCAAAACACAATAACTACATCAATCCCAAACTAATATCAAGATGTCTATTTTGGTCCATGAACATTAAAAAAATGTAGTCCCTAAATGGCCAATATCCTTATGCATTCATCCACACATATTCAAATTAATTATTTAATATAGTTTGAATGGCCAAATTAGCAACAATTGGAAACAAGAGCTGTACCATCTTCATCTCAACTTTTATAGATGTCCTTAATTATTTTCTACACCAAGCTGGTTGTGTTGATATGTGAATTTTCTAACCAAAGGATTTGGGTATATTTATAAAGCGCAATCATAAAATATATGAAGGGATGTTTGTCTGTTTGAATTATTTTAATTCCGAGGAGCTGATTTAACTTCACCAAAAGGAGGAGTTAAATCACTCCTTAAAAATGAGCTATTATAATAACTACTCTATAAACAAACACATCCAAATAAGCTATTATTATAATTTCTCTATAGCTCATCTACAAATAAACATATCCAAACGAGCTATTGTAATAACTCCATTACTAACTCTTTAACGACTTCTCAACCAAACACCTCATAGAAATAATGGCAATGAATTCTCAACTAATAAATGCATATTGGAAACGTATACAATCGAAGTATATGTTGGCTTACGATTTCTTTTACTACTAATTACATGGCCCTCCCTTATATGTTGAATTTCCTGATATAGGCTGTTCATCCATCAATTGGTGTCATTTGCATTTTTATCTTCTTTATAGCTAGCTTTTTAGTCTATATGTGGAGTTATTGGTTGTTTTGATTATGTTCACTTGCTATTGTTTGATCTCTGTTTTGGTTTCCAATAATAGTTAATTATTTTGACATATGTAATAGGAAAGTTTTAAGAACAAGACTGGATACCATAGAACAAGCTAAGGTTAATGAATGTTTAATGCTCAAGTTATTTTGGTTTTTGTCATTTTTGATTGATATTATAATTGAAACCCGTTACTAATTACTATTTGTTTTATATTACACCTTTCTAAATAATGGATAAATCATGAATGAACAAAAGTAGGTTATCGAAAGATTTTGAGTTATGTGTGTGAAAAAATTCATTGAATATGGATTCTCTAATACAACTAATACAACTATTTGTTGCCCTTGTATGAAATGTGAGAATTGTGAAAAGCATAGCTGCAATGATATTAGAGACCATTTATATGTCAATGACATAGATGAAAGTTATAAAATTTGGTATTGTCATAGAGAAGAACTTCCTAGTTCAATTGTCTATAGAGAATGTTCTCAGTCTGACAATTATATGTATGAAGAAAATGATATTAGAGGTGTTAAAGAAATGATTGAAGTTGCTCATGAAGAATATTTAAAAGATCCAAATAGATTTGAGAAGTTTCTTAACGATGGTGAGAAATCATTATATACCGGATGCAATAAATTTACTAAGTTGTCTACATTAGTAAGTTGTATATTTAAAAGTTAGATTTGGATGGAGTGACATAAGTTTTTCAGAACTGCTCAAAATATTAAAAAAAAAAATTTGCTAGCTAGTAACGAGCTTCTTTCATCGATGTATGAAGCAAAAAAAATCTTGGGTGGATTACGAATGGAATATGAAAAAAAATTCATGCATACCCTGTTGTTTATATAGAAAAGAATATGCCAATGCAAATTCTTGCCCTAAATGTGGTGAATCAAGATGGAAATCTAATGGAAATAAGACAAAGAAGAAACAAAAAGAAACTCCTGCAAAAGTTATATGGTATTTTCCACCAATTCCACGATTATAAAAGATGTATATAACTTTTGATTGTGCTAAGAACATGACATGGAATTCTAACGATAGAGTCGTAGATGGTAAATTACGCCATCTAGTAGATTCACTTGCTTGGAAGTTAGTAGATTTGACGTGGCCAGACTTTGGTTCTAAATTCAGGAATATTTGTTTAGCTTTGTCAATGGATGGAATAAATTCATATTGTAATATGAGCTCTAAAAAATATAGTTGTTGGCCAATGGTTATGATTATTTATAACCTTCCACCATGGTTGTGTATGAAAACAAAGTTCATGATGTTATCAATGTTGATTTTGGGTCCAAAGCAACCAGGAGATAACATTGGCATATATTTAGCACCAGAAGATTTAAAACTTTTATGGAAAAGTGGTGTACAATGTTATGATACTTATCGAGATGAATTATTCAACTTAAGGGCAGTTTTATTATGAACAATCAATGATTTTCATGCCTATGAAAATCTTAGTGGATGTAGTGTTAAGGGTTATAAGGCATGTGAAATATGTAGAGATAACAACAGTTCTTTTATAAGATTGAAACATGGAAAAAAATTGCATACCTTAGCATCGAAAAGTTTTAGAATGGAATCATATATTTCGACGTCAAATGAAATCATTTAGAAAAAAGAACTTGAAACCATGAAATCATTTAGAAAAAAGAACTTGAAAACCTTTGTTTGGTGAAGAAGTTTTTTCAAAAATTAAAGAT
The DNA here is from genome assembly GCA_037832605.1 of Cyclanthera cordifolia. NCBI lineage: Eukaryota > Viridiplantae > Streptophyta > Magnoliopsida > Cucurbitales > Cucurbitaceae > Cyclanthera > Cyclanthera cordifolia. Next base: position 9,531,909 of record JBBMEG010000021.1, read on the forward strand.
TTGAAATTTGAAATAAGAAAGAAAAAGAAAAAGAGACAACTTAAAAAAGGAACTACAAAAAGTTGTTGTAATAGGTTGTCTATTTATATTGAACTTCCTTATTGGAAACATCTTCATGTCAGACATTGCTTGGATGTGATGTACATTGAGAAAAAATATATGCATGAATATATTAGGTACATTACTTGATATTCCAGGAAAAAGAAAAGATGGATTGAGTGCTAGACTTCATTCAGATGATCTAAAGATTCGACCAAAGCTTGCACCTATAAGTGAAAACAAAATAAACATTCATTCCTCCAGCTTGTTATACTCTTACTAAAGAGGAGAAACGTTGTGTTTTGAGAATTCTTTCAAACGTGAAAGTTTCTTATGACTATTCTTCCAACATTAAAAATTGTGTGTCAATGGATGATCCAACACTTAATAGTTTGAAATCTCATAACTGTCATGAGCTCTTACAACAATTGCTTCCATTGCAATAAGATCAATTTACCAAAACATGTTCGATATGCTATAACTCAAATATGTATCTTTTTCAATTATATATGCAACAAATTCATAGATGTTACGCAATTAAACAAGTTGCAAGAAGAGATCGTGGTTACTCTATGTTTACTAGAGAAGTACTTTCCACCTGTATTTTTCACAATTATGATACATCTCACTGTACATCTTGTTAGAGAAGTAACACTTCGTGGGCCTATATATCTGCAATGGATGTACGCCTTTGAAAGATTCATGAAAGTGATTAAGAATTTGGTGAGAAATAGGCATCGCCTGACTGGTTGTATTGATGAAAGTTATATATTAGAAGTAACTGTTGAATTTTGTTTAGAATTTTAATGAGTAGTTTCTATTCATCTTGGAAGTCAAAAGTTGAAAGAACAACTAGATAATTCTAATGTTGGTAAGTCATTGTCGAGTGGAGTTCTATTCAGGCATGAACGAGCACTTTTATATCAAGTTCATCGTTATATTTTGGAAAATACAGTTGGCGTGCAACCATATATAGAGTAAGTTCATTTCTATAAATATGTCATTTATTAGTGAAACGTATGATGTTATCCGAACTATATTACTAAATATTTCTTCTAAAGGAGACACGTGTCAATTCTACAATCACAACAACCTAGTAGATCAAAAAATCAAAAATAGGTTCAAGATGAACATAATCGAGGTTTTGTATCTTGGTTACGTGACATGGTAACAAGTGTACTCCATGTATATTAAAGCATTAATATATACCTATATAACATTGGATACTCATTGTGCTTATTAGTTACGATCTCTTAAGTGGCAGATGAGCTTGAAAAATAAGATACTAAGGTTTCTGATAACTTAAGGGGAATTGCTCATGGCCCTCACCCAAATGTGACTAAATATAATGGTTATATTATTAACGGAAGTCACTATCAAACAAAGTCTTATGACAATAATAGAAGCGTACAAAATAGTGGAGTTAGTTTAGTTGCAAATACAATGCAAGTCTATAGTGTAAAAGATAAAAATCTTATTTTAGGAGACATGTCTTTTTATGTAGCAATGTTTAAGTGCGATTGGATTGAAAACAATAATGGTATAAAAATCGAGGACTTAGGCTTGTGTTAGTTGACTTAAATAGAATATTACATAAGTATGATTCCTTTATACTAGCAACTCAAGCAAGAAAAGTGTTTTATGTTGAGGATCTAAGTGATATCAAATGGTCCATTAAGCTTACTCCACCCCAAAGAGAATTTGAAGATCAATATTATAATAACGAACTTGGAGATACAGTACTAAATTGTCTAGGAATGCCCAACAATATGCCAAAGTTGAATCCACAAATGACTTGGATGATAACATCTCAACGTATGTACGAGTAGATTGTGATGATATTTAGATTCCTAAATAACATTTAGGGGGTGGGTTTTCCATTTTTACAACATCTATGAATTCATATAATGTCTTGTTTGATTTCTTTATTAAATATTTATGCTAATATTTTCTAATTTTTCAACGGTAGTTAATTTCTTACATCATGGAGCAAGTTACTATTCAACACATAAATATTGGATTAATTGATATCAGTACAAATGTCGATCAAGTAGAAACATCAACTAAAAAGAGAACGCAAGGCACAACTACTATGAAAGAGGGAAGAAGTAAAAAGAAAGGTGCGGAGAAAAGATTAGTTTGATTCAATGAAGATGGAGTAATCATAAGAGACAATGGACACAAATTGAGCTTCTTCATGGGTCAACAGTGCATCATCATATCCCTATTACTTATAGTAGTTGGCGCAAGGTACCACGTGAACTAAAGAAAAGTTGTTTAATATCAGTGAGGTATGTTCACTCTCACCTTAATAATAATAATGTTAATCTATGTCTTGTTGTATTTAATAATATATATTTTTTTAATATTTAGTGCTATTTTGACTTTGATAGACGAGGTAAAAATAAAATTATCATAATGAGAGGCATAGCTTTTCGTCAATTCAAGAATATGCTAACCAAGAAAGTTTATAATGTCATTTAAAGACCAACTTGAAATTTTAGAAAATCCACCGGCCTTATACTTATTTCTTAAGAAAACTCATTAGACAGAATATGTCAAATCACGATTAACACAAGAGTTTATGGTATGAATATAATTTAATTGGTTTATAATATATACAATTAATTTTAGTTCCTTAAAAATTTCATTCATGTAGAAATTGAGAGTCAAACAACAAAAAAGAAGAGCAAGCAATAAGTACTAATAATTTTATTTCTCATAGTATGTATCTCACTTATTGTGTTCGTTGAAGTTTAGAAGGATAAAGGGTTAGATGATAGTGAATTTGAACGACATAATATGTGGAAACTGGCTCAGTTCAATAAGAAAGGAGAATTTGAGGATGAACATGTTCAAGTAGTTAATAAAATGGTAAAAATTGTTCATTTTCATGTCTACGTATGCAATAAATTTGAAATTCTAAACAACATTATTTTTTTAAGGATGATATCGTTAAAAATTTAGACTCAATTGTCAACAATTTTTTGAATCCTAATGATATGTTGACTCAAGCATTGGGAACTCCTAAACACATTGGGTGTGTACGTGGAGTAGGTCGTTTCATTACATCTACTTCCTACTTTCACACATCAAAAAGTGGACTCAAGAGAACTGCCAAGTAAGTAGAACTTTCTAATGAGAATGAATTTTTTCAACGATGCATTCAAGAGTTTGAAGACAACACAAGGAACACATAAGGCACTCCAAAATCTAAACAAGGAAGTTGCTCCAAGGTGAAGCTTAGTACATAACAATTGGAAGATGTTATAAAACCTTCAATCAAGGTATGTAATCATTTACCTTAAGTACAGTCACTCCTGAAAATTCAATTGACTTTTCTTTTTTTCTTTATTTTTTGTTAAAGGGAAAATCATGCTTGTTGGCAAAACATGTAATTTCAATTGTTGTTGCATCTGGTATATTAATTGAGGACGAAACATTGGGCTATACAATTCATGAAATACCAATTGGAGAAAATAATGTTAGAGTTTCAATTGATATAGCTATCTTTGATGTTGCCTTACCGATGAAGGTAAGAAATAATGTGACAACAACAAAACAATATGTTGGGTCTCATGTCCCATGGCCATGCCAATTAGTTATTCTTAATGAGAAGAAGAAGGTACCCTCTAAGAAATTAGTCAATTTCTAAAATTTCTAATGTGTCATATATCTCTCATGAATTTTTGATTAAATTATAACTTACTTCTTGTAGGTTAAACCCAAGAAAGAGATGAAAGACGAGAACAAAATTGTTGATATGTCGATGCCAAATCTACCAATAGCTTTGAAGTCTATCCTTCATTATGCAAAGTTGGTAATGATGACTGACAGTAATATTTTCATGCAACATCATAAGAGGTTGTTTGGTATAAGTCACAAGAGTTGGGTATTAAGAGACGATGTTATTGACTTTTGCAATATGAAAGAAGTGAAAAAATTACCGTTGGTGGCTTATATGGCGTAAGTAGTTTGTTCTTCATATAGTTTATCGTATTAAAGTATAATACATTTTCAATGAAACTAACAATGACATAAATATTTAAAGGTATTTGCACTCATATTATGCTGATTCAGAGTGCTGTCATCAGTATATTTTTGTGGATCCATCTTCAATATCTTGTGGTCAATACACACATGAAATTAGAGCACGTAATCTTTGTTCGAGACTGACAACTGCAACAAAAGATATCAATTGGTTGTAGCTCCATACAATCTTGGGTGAGTAAAACTTTATTCATTTAAACTTATATATTAATAACTTTTTATTTGATTCTTGTGTATTTTTAATTAGTGATCATTGGTCACTTCTCATTATGAATCCGTTCGAAGATATTGTTTATCACTTAGATTCATTATGTACAAGTTCAAAAGAAGATATCAAGTTTATCACATGCACGTAACTTGTGGTTTCATTTTAAATATGTTATGTATCAAATTGGATATGTTACTTTATCTTTTTTGACATGTCACGTATTTGTTTTTTTATATACACATGAAGGGCACTTGCAATATTTCGAGTTCAAAAGAAAATAAAAATTATTCGAAAAAACACATTATGAAAATCTATTAAGGCAAGTATAATTTTCTCCTAATTTTTCTTATCTTCAATGAGGGAACTCAGTGTTATTTTAGTTATCTTTGCCTTAATTGTTATGTTATTTTTCTCCTTTTTTTGTAGTGCTCGTTATAACTAGGCGCATAGAATGTGGATATTACGTATGTGATACATGCGAGATATCATAATCAACGATAGCACCATCATCACAGATGTTGTAAGTTACATAAATTTATATTTATTGTACAATGTTTTATTATTTAACATAAGTAATGTCAAATTTTGTGTCTTATTCTTTATAGATTGATACGAGGAGTTCATACACAAACAAACTTGATGAAGTGAGAGTAAAATGAGAAAACTTTCTTGGACGATATTTTTAACAATTTTGTAGTCAAAGAAAATTTTTGAATTACAATATCACGTATATGAATTGAACTTATGTATACATTCTTTTTCTTTTTTTTGGATGGTTATTTTTGTTGATGATGAGTCTACGTATTCTTTTTTGTACTTGGAACAATGAATTGTTGAAATATACATACGTTGTTATTCTAGTTATTGGAAATATGTTGAATATTGAATGTTAAAGTGTACTTTCAGTTTGGCAAGAAAACTGAGGAATGATGATTTAAATTAAAAAAAAAAACATTTCATGACGTTTATAAAACGCCATGATTAAAACTATACTTGACGTTTATAAAGCATCATAAAGTTTTTTAACTTGACGGTTATGAACGTCGATCATAAACTTTGCTTGACGTGCTTAGTGTCACGATCGCTCTCTTCGACTCGTACGGCGCCATGATCTCACACTCATCATGGCCAGCCTTAGTGGGGACACTATTGAACACTTTTCTTGGTATGATGGATGATGACACTTAGCATATAACAAATAACTATACTTGACACTTGAAACCTGTCAACATATAACTATACTTGACATTTGAAATGTGTCAATGTTAGTACTATACTTGGCGTTTGATAAGTGTCAATTAATTCACTATTCTTAACGTGTCTCAAATGTCAAATAACCTATGTATTTTACAAGTATAGAATACCAACTATATATATAGTGGACATTTACACGTTCGTCAAGTAAAGATACATTACTTGACACTAGTATACTTGACATTTCTAGAACCGTCAAATAATGTTCTACTTGACATTCGACATATGTCAAATAATGCATTTCTTGTATAATTATTTATTAAGAAATGATCATTGGATAATTGTTAATGAGAAAAGTGTTTGATAAATTAATTAGATTAATAATTATTAGATAATTATTAAAGCGGGAATTAATATATTGGATATATTAATTGGACATCTATTTATTTATAATATATTGGAAAGATTATGGAATTGACATTTATTATGATTAAAAATAAATAAAATAATGTATAAGATATATTGAGTGAAATACAATAATCACCTCCTTTGATAGAGGATGAAAATTTTGTAACAACCAAAAACTTTCTAATAGTTAAATTTTGAAATTTAGTAAGCTTGATTGGATTTTAAAGTCTCTTTGCGCTTAATTTATTAATTAAAAGATTTATGTAAATTAAAGTATTTATCAATTGTAGATGAACATCGTTAATTTAATATTAGTGAATGGTTGATTTTAAAAAATAAATAATATTATTAGGGAATGGTTAATTATTGAATAACCCAATAATTCATTTAAATTTAGATGAATTAAGAGAATTAATAAGAAGTGTGATTACTAAATAGTTACTTGAGCATGTAAGACCCCTTTGACTATTTGACCATATTTTACCATCTTTGACCGATCAACCGAGTTACGAGTGTCGTAATCACAGTTTTTTCGAAGTTAGGTTATCTTTACTAAATTTGACGTCTTGAATCTCATTTTGATAATCTAAGGGGCTAGTTTTGACCCGTTAATTTTTTAGGACCATGGTCATGTGCTAGCCTTCACTGATCGTTGATTTGGAGCTTAGAAGCTTGCTTGTGGGAACGACTAAGGTAAGAGACCGCTATCCTCAACTCAAGATCATGTGATTTAATACATGAATGTACTAAAATATGATGTCTTTTTTATGATTGTAAAATTGTTTAATGATTGTCATATTGGTTGTTGACTGACTTATTCGTGATTATTTGATAGAATTGAGCATCTAGATTTAAATACGACTATGTGAACTCTTGATTATGTATTTGTACATGTTTATGTTTATTATGATATGATGTCTTGTTAAATGTTATTGACCTATTGGAATATGTTCAGTTTAGGGTGCATGTCGGGCCTGAATGTTTCATAGGGAACTAGCCTACATCGTCGTCTCATCGGGGACCTAATATGTTGGTTATTTCATTGGAGCCTTGTTTATGGTGCGTGATAGGCCGGGAGGCTCTATAGGGAACTAGCCTACACCGTCATCCCATTGGGGACCTAATATTGTTGTCTCATAGAAGATCCGTTAATGGTGAGTGTATTGACACTGTTGTCCCATAAAGGATAGTGATTAGCACGTGCTGGTGTACCGAGCAGATGTGGCTGGGCATGAGTATCAAATAGAGGATATGAGATAGATAATGAAATGTTAGACTACGATGTAGAGATGCATTTCACATGGCTCGAGGCGATATCCTCGAGTAGCATGATGTGAAGAGGGTCGGCCGACCTGGTTGCTTCGTCTACCAAGATAGTCTTCCATATTTCTAGGGAACATTCTATTGTGTCGGTAGGGGAGATATCCTACGGCGAGGTGTGTAGATCAGCATCTCGTAGTGAGTGTATGAGGCTTAGGGGCAACAAGGTAGCTCTACTCGCCAGATTCTCGCCATGGACAATGTCGCCCATATTGTTTACCCAAGCGAGCTGTCATAGAACTCTAGTCGGTGTTTTGGTCTTTAGCATAAGCTTTGGACCGCTCCACATGGTATAAGTCGTGGACGTGGTCATCCGACTTGGCATCCAATAGCTTGGGTCTATATACCCCTTAATCGATTATTTATCGAACATGTTGTTATATGTGTTATGTTGATATCATATTTTGGCTATATTTATGTCTGATCCCGAGTTTGGGAGATCCTTACTGAGTTTTCACGAACTCACCCTTTTCACTATGGAATTTCACAGTTATGACAGGTCTGTACCGGGATGAATGATCGAGCTAGATTTGACCATGGGCACCGCTACACTCATTATAATTTTATTTTACTTATGTTCCTTCTGCATAACTTTCAGAGCATGTGTTGGTTCTTGGTATTTAAAGGATGTTTCTACTCGGTACCCTTAATGATAAGGATCATGGAATTCCACAAGATCTTCAACTACTCAAGAAGAGTTGGAACATTTGAAGTTAGCAAAATAAACATTAATTTTTTAATTTTAGAATATTTTATGCAATTTTTCAATTTTAAACTTATTTTTAATGTTTTATGTTACAATTTGTTCAGGCTATAAAAAGCCATGAATTTAGTTGTAAAAGAGAGATTTGGATGAATGAAAAACAGTTCTCTACAAGAGATCATTTCTTAGAGATTTAGGGTAAATTCTTTGTCATTTGTTTCTAATTTCCTTTGCAATTCTTGAGATAGAATGCATGTGAGTCATTCAATCTAACATGTGAGTCATTCAATCTAACCTTGATCAAGTTTGATTGTGCAGTGACTCAACCTAGAACAAGATCTTCCATATCTTGCTTCTAGATCTTTGATCAAAGAGGTAATCAAAATTCTAGCATTTTCGTCTTGGTTGTTCCAAATCCATAAGGAGGTGTTAATCTCCTAGATCTAAAGGGTTCTTGCTTCATTATAAGCTTGGATCTTTGGGCTGAGAATTAGGGTTGCTTTATCATTTGGTATCAAAGCCTAGGTTGCATCTTTGTGGTTTACTCTAGATTTGATTCTATCTTTAAATTCCAAAATTTTTTCATCTTTTCTATAAAAAAAACTCTTTCGATTCATTTTTTTTTTCTTTTCAATTTCATCCATTATCATTCTACATTTGTTCTATCTTGATTCCATATTTTTATCATTTTCTAGATCTTTAAAAATCAAATAAAAAAATAAAAGAGTACATTTGTTCATGTTGATATCTTGAATTCTTATTGCATCCAGGCACACTCATAAGACTTTGCATAAATTTTTGAAAAAAGAAAATCAAAAATTCAAATCTTTGTGAAACTACCCAATTTATGACTGTTACATTCAATGCTCTTCTTTCCCGTTATAATGTATTGATAACGTCCATATTTGAATAATTGTTTTTTATTTGAAATTTAGATATTTATTTGGTGTTTATATGTCCAGAAGGTCACTTGTTTAAATTAATAGAGTAATACGTTCGTTCGTTCGATTTCTTTTTAGTGCAAAATTTATAACTACTGCATTCAATGTTCTTCTTTCATGTCTAAACGCCTTGATAACGTTCATATTTGATTAATTGTACTTCTACTGGTATTTAGATTTTTTTGTTATCTATAATTGTCAAGAAGGTCACTTATTGAAAATAGTAAGTCATATGTTCGTTTGTTTGATTCTTAATTAGTGTGCAATTTATTCAAATTCTGTAACAACTATTCTTTTTATTCTATTTCTATTTTTGTTCTTGATTTTGTTACTTCATTATTTTCCTGTCTAGATTGATTTGTAAGGCTAACTATTATAAGATTTGCTATATATTCGCCTGCCATTATCATAATTTAGCCACTTTCCAAAAGCTTACCTTTCTGTGTGATAAACATGAGTGTTTCGAGTGTAAAATTAGTGAGTCGTGTGTGTGAGGTTCATGTTTTGTTGTCACTTTACAATTATTTTTGCAGCATGTTTCATCAAGAGCGTTCAAGAAAGTCTTTGATTCGCCAAGCACAAAGACACTTCGGGAACTATGCTAGTGATAATCCATCATGGAGAGTTTGTCAAGAAAACTTGGCTGAAATTCAACAAACCTTAAATTACATGAGCGAGCTGTCTCAACAGTTAAGTTTGCGGGATGAAGGATTGAAAAGAAACATTGCCCAACCAATCCAAAAAGAGGAAGATTGTCTCATGCTTCAAGTTGATGTTTTATATGATGATGTTGTTATTGATAAGATAGAAACCAACAAAGAAGGTGTGCAATTGCATGTTCATATATGTTCATTAGGGACAAAGCAAGAAGAAAGTGAAAATGATAAAATATGTGAGAAAGAAATGCTTGAAAGTAGTTTGGCAAGTAAAGAGAAAGAGGGTTCAATTATTAAATTATGTCTAGAGAATATTCGAGAGGTTAAAGAAAAAAAATGATTCAGTTATTAAATTTTGTGAGGAGAATATTATAGGAGATTGAAGAAAATGATGATTCTGTTATTCAAGCATGTAAGGCGAGCATTGATTTGTATTCAAAACAACAAAAGCAGGAACTTGTGAGTGAAAAGACTTGCATTCTAAATAAGCCAATTATTAAATTAATATTAGTGAAGGGTTGATTATTAAATAAGCCAATTATTAATTTAGATTTAGATGAATTAAGAAAATTTTAAGAAGTATGATTACTAAATACTTGCTTGAGCATGTAAGACCCCTTTGATTGTTTGACCAGATTTAATCATCTTTGACTGATCAACCGAGTTGATCGAGTCATGAGTCTCGAAATCACGTTTTTTGAAGGTAGGTCATCTTTGCTAAATTTGACGTCCTAAACCTAATTTTGATAGTCTAAGGTCTTAGTTTTGACCTGTTAATTTGTTAGAACCTCGTTCATGAGCTAGCCTTCATTGATCGTTGATTTAGAGCTTAGAAGCTCGCTTGTGGAAACGACTAAATTAAGGGACCCCTATCCTCAACTTGAGATCCTATAATTTAATACGTAAATATACTAAAATATGATGTCTTTTGTAATGATTGCAAAATTGTTTGATGATTGTCATATTGGATGATGCTTGACTTATTCATCATTATTTGAGATAGAACTGAGCATCTAGATTTAAATACAACTATGTGAATCCTTGATAATGTATCGGTATGTGTTGATGTTTATTATGATATATGCCTCGTTGGATGTTATTAACCTGTTGGAATATGTTCAGTTTAAGGTGTGTGTCGGGCCGAGATATTTCATAAGGAACTAGCTTACACCGGCGTCCCGCCGAGGACCTAATATGTTGTGTTATTTGATTAGAGCCTTGTTTATGGTGCGTGATAGGCTGGGATTTTCCATAGGGGAACTAGCTTACACCTCCGTCCCATTGGTGACCTATTTGATGTATATCTCATTAGGGTCATATTCATGTTGGGTGTGGCCGGGATGCTCCATGTTGAGCTAACTATACACCGTTGTCCCATTTGGGGCCTATTGTTGTTGTCTCATAGAAGACTAACACTATGGTGAGTGCATTGACACTACCGTCTCATAAGGGACAATGATTAGCATGTGCTGGTGTACCGAGCAGACGTGGTCGGACACGAGTATCAAATAGAGGATAGAGACAGATAGTGGGTTGTTGGACTACGATGTAGGGACTCACTTCCCATGGCTCGAGGCGATATGCTCGAGTAGCACGATGTGAGGAGGATCGGCCGACCTAGTTACTCTGTCTGCCAAGATAGATTTGTCATATTCATAGAAAACATGCGAGTTTGTGGGTAGGGAAGATATCCTGTGGCAAGGCGTGTGGATCGACATCTCTTCGTGAGTGTGTGTGAGGCCTTGTGGCAACCAGATAGCTCTACTTGACAGATTTCCACCATGGACAATGTCGCCTAGATTGTTTACCCAAGGGGGTCATAGATCTCTAGGTGTTTTGGTCTTTAGCATAAGCTTTCGATCGCTCTGCATGGTACGGGTCGGGCACGTGGTCATCTGACCTGGCATCCAGGAGCTTGGTTTTATGTACCCTTTGGTTGATTATTTATTGAGCATGTTGTTGTATGTGTTGTGTTGATATCATGTTTTGGCTATATTCATGTTTAATCTCGAGCTGGGGATCCTTACTGAGTTTTCACGAACTCACCCTTTCCACTGTGGAATTTCACAATTATGAGAAGTCTATGCCAGGATGAATAATTGAGCTGGATTTGACCATGGGCAGCGCTGCACTCTTTATAATTTTATTTTACTTATGTTTCTTTTGCATAACTTTCAGGGCATGTGTTGGTTCTTGGTATTTAAAGGATGTTTCATCGTTTTGGATTTTACTTGGGTACCTTTAACCTATTTTGAGAGCATTTTAATTTAATTGCAGTTGTTCCATTTATTTAAATATTATGTTGAAATTTATATATTTGGGTAAAAGGTCTAGGTTTGGACCCATATATTGGGTTGGGTCATTACAAATTTGATGCCCCTAAGGAAATAATTTTTGTGAAAATTTTTTATAATCACACGCTTGTCCCACGTTAATTGCATGCTACTACATTCTATTCCCAACAACTAGTATCAACGCTTTAGCTCAAGTGATTATTCTTGTTATAATCTTTTTCTTGGTGGGTGTTTATTTTTCATTTGATCAATGAAATTTAAATTTTATGGCTTTTGACTAGAGATTTTTTGTTTTGGCATTAAGATTTTTATGTTTTACTTAAATCTTTTATAACCTAAGTGATTTAGTATAGAAAATATTTTGTACTTTAGTTTTTCGATTTTTTAATTTGGAATTGGCTAAAAGACGAAAAATACGAAGAACACCACAAAGAAAGCTAAGAAGAGAAAAATACTAAACTAGAAAGGATAAAGGCTTGCGGAGGTCAATGGCACCACACACGACGGTAGAAGAGTGGTGCGATCACTGAGTGCCACAGCTCCAACCCGGGGGCAGTCTGACACATCGGTTGTCACTCCCTTTGTGAGTTTTTTGATATATGCTAAAGGAACACACCCAAAGGTGATCATTGAGATTTTTTATCCATAAAAAAATTATGATTGTTTTCTAAAATATTTTTGGAAACTATTTGGGTACGAAAAATATGTTTTTGAAAATATTTTTAGTTTTTAAATATAAATATTTTTGGAAAATATATAGGATATAAATCATGGTTAATATTTCTAAAAAATATTAGTAACCATAATTAATTAAAAGATTTTAAAATTAAAACAATTATCTTTGAAAAATATTTTATGGAATAATTTTAAGAAAATCTTTAACTCTAAGTTAATTAAATATTAGAATAATATTGGAAAATATTTAAAGGGTTAGTTATTTTTTAGTCAAATTTTTTTTGAAGATCAAGAAAATGAACTCCCAATATATGTCTTGGAGTATATATTGAATATGATTGCTATTTAAATTTGAAAAAAGTGCACAAATTACCCCTAAAATATGGTGCTTGTAACAATTACGTCTTTAAACTTTCAATTTGAGCAATCGCCTCTCCTAAAGTTTGAAAAGTGTAGCAATTAACACTTTTTAGTTAATTTTAAGAGATTTTCACATGTGTGAAGAGGGTAAATAATTTTTTGGACAATTTTAGAGTATAGGATTTACTTTTCATGTTATTGTTATTTTCTTTGAGTTTTGGAGTCGTATGACTCCTCGCCATTTTGACATGCAAGTCTGCCACATCAAATATGTGTCAAAATGTACTATAAGGGGTATGGCTTATTGAAGCTTCCTCTTACCAAGTTATATGTTAAATGCAATATAGTTAAAGTGGTTCTTGTTGTATTTCCATATAGTCTTTTCAAAGACAAAATTATTTCCATACTTCTTTCTCCCTTTTTCGAAAAACTTTTCACGACACTCATGATATAGGTTGCAACAATTGTGTCACCAGATAAGCGTTTTCATTTGGTTGACTTGCTCGTCGGGTTAGAGCAGATGCCTCACAATCGCTATGCAAAGACAACGAAGTTGGATCGTGACACTTTGCTCAACTGCCGATATCATTTTAGGGACACGTGTTGGAGACCATGTTTAACATTTTGAACATGGTGCCATCAAATAGTGTTTAGGAGACACCCTATAAGTTATGGAAAGAATGTAAACGCAGTTTACACCACTTCATGATTTGGGGAAGTCCGGCCTATGTGCTGACTACAAAATCGAAGAAGTTGAGACCACCTTGAAAGCTATGCCTATTTGTAGGTTACCCTAGGAAAACGATATGGGGTTAGTTATATAGCCCAAATGAGGAAAAAGTGTTTATGTCAACAAACGCAACATTCTTAGAAGAGGATTATGTTAGAGACCATAAACCTCGATCGACAATGGTTGGAAAAATTAAGTTCTTATAACGCTATGATTTCTACAAGAAGAGTTATTGCTGGAAGGTTAACAAGGGTTGTTGACAGCTCACTAGCATTGGATGCTGGAAATTCGCTAGGATAGCTGATGAATCCTTGGGATTAATGGTCAAATACGGCCCAGTCAGGAAAGTCGTCCACCTTGACACAGTGGGAGGATTAGGAGAAATCCAGTTCCCTATGCAAGTGTCTTGGAGACACTAAACTTTATCCAAGATAATGTTGAAGATCCGCAATCTTTTGAAAATGTAATGAAGGATATTGACCGAGAAAAGTGGATAAAATCCATGAACCTTGAAATAGAGTCGATGTTCTCTAATTCAATCTGGTTACTTGTAGATGCACCAAAGGATGTTAGGCCTATTGGGTGCAAGTGTATCTATAAGAGAAAAAAATGATGTAGATAGGAAGGTGCAAACCTTCAAGGCTATACTTATAGCAAAGAGCTTCACTTAAAGAGAAATGGATTATGAAGAGCTCTTCTCATCTATTGCTATGTTAAAGTGTATTAGGATTCTCTTATCCACTGCCTCATATTATGACTATGAGATATGGTAGATGGATGTCAAGACTTTTTTTTTTTTAATGTGAATCTTGAACAGGAAGTCTACATGAACCAACAGGGGAGTTTTTATTCAATAGACAAGAGAAAAATGTTTGCAACTTGTTAAGTCCATTTATGGATTGAAGCAAGTGTCCAGGTCTTGAAATAAGAGATTTGATGATGTGATCAAATCATATGGCTTTGAACACAATGTTTATGAGCCTTGTGTTTACAAGAAGATCATAGACAATAAAGTGGTATTCACATTGTTGTAAGTAGATGACATCTTACTTATTAGGAATGACGTAAGGATGTTGACTGATATCAAGTAGTGGCTAGCTAACCAATTCTATATGAAGGATTTGGATGACAATTCTTGCATTCTCAGGATCCAGATTATAAGGGATCGATTGAAGAGAACGTTAGCCTTGTCTCAGGCATCGTATATTGACAAGATCTGGTCAGATATGTGACGAAAGATTTCAAAAGAGGCCAATTACCTTTTAGACATGGAATCTCATTGTCTAAGGAAAATAGTCTTAAGACACCTCAAGAGGTTGAGGAAATGGGAAGGATACCCTACGTATCAGGGGTACGAAGCTTGATGTATGTTATGTTGTGTACAAGACCTGACACATGCTGCTAGGTAGGCATTATCAATATATATCAGTCAAATCCAGGATTGGAACACTAGGAAACAGTTAAGAATATACTCAAGTATCTTAGGAGAGTGAGAAATTATATGTTTGTGTATGGTTCTAAGGATTTGGTTCTTACTGGGAACACAAACTTTAATTTTCAAACTGATAAGAACTCTAGGAGATCCACATCAGGATCAATGTTCACTCTCAACGACGCAGCAATAGTTTGGAGAAGATCAAGCAACGATGCATCGTAGACTCCACTATAAGCTAAGTAAGTGGCTACTTATGAAGTAGGAAAATAGGTAGTATGGTTGTGAAACTTCCTAGTAGGTTTGGAAGTGGTAATGAGAATGGATAAGTCAATCACTTTGTACTATGATAATAGTGAGGTTGTTGCTAATTCCAAGGAACCTATAAGTCATAAAAGAGAAAAGCATATAGAGAAGAAATATCACCTAATTGAAGAGATTGTGCATAGAGGCAAAGCGTTGTCACTAAAATTGATACGGTTGACAGTGTTGTTAAACCGGGATCTCGATGGAGCACACCTTAAGAGCCCAAGTCTTCAACCAATTGCGACATCCCTTGGGGACAAGTTTAATAGTTAAACTTAATGAGTTAATATATTGAATATATTAAATATAATTTTTATTAAAAAAATATTGAAGTGGATAAATTAATTAAAAATAATTAGGGATAATTACTAAGTTCTTCGTAATAAATATGTTAGACATATTGAGTTAATAATTATTTGATAATTATTAAGTTTGAGAATTATAAATTAATATTTTTGACATATTAATTAATTTAATGATTATTGGATAATTATTAAATGGATAATATTAATTAATATGTTGGACATATTAATTGAATTAATAATTATTTGATAATTATTAAAGTAGAGAATTAATATATTGAATATATTTGTTATATGAGTTTATTTATTTAATAATATATTGGATATATTTTGATTTTGGAATTTATTGGATAAATATTAAATAAAATAAATAAAACAATATATAGGATATTGTGTAAAATTCGAAAATCGGGGTTGTTTAAAAAGGAAGAGGGGAAATGTTTGATTTTTCCTAATATCTTTAATATTAGATATTCAAAGATATTATATTTTTCTATTTTAAATATTCACTCTTCTACCATAAATAGTCTTAGAGGTCTTTATTCTCAAATTGAGAAACCATTTGAGAATTCAGTCATCTTTTATCTCTTGAGTCAAAACTCTTTACAACTTCTTTTCTCTAAGAAGCTTCCCACCATGCACTCAATGCAGTGTTATAGAATAGTCGGGAAGATTCAAGGAGACCAATCAAGAAAGTCCAAGAAATTAAACGAGATTCTACTCAGCATAAATACCCGCTAGAATTGATTAGAGGTATCAGTCAACGTGAATTCCTTAGTTTTTCAACAACGGTTAATCACCTAGGGATTGCATGTAGATTAATAATTAATTTGTTTAACTATTAAATATAATTTTTATAATTACCTAAACTCTTCCGTCGCGTTTATTGCATGCCCATACCCCACAATTTCCAACAATAAGTTGGTTACAATGTCCAGCGCAATGGCAATGTCCCCAGCGTTTGGAAGTTCTCTCTCTCTCTCTCCGTTTTACTAGAAATCAATAAAAATAATTGATCTTCACACTACTTTAAAAATTGACCATGTTGATTTGCTGAATGATGTTCCCTTTTATAAGTTGAGGATTTCCATGTTTTTCTCCCACTACACCACTTCTAAGGTTTTAGGATGCTAATTTAGGAGGTTGCAACTAGACTGGTGCTCCTCAAGGTGATACCCTAGGTCTAATGAAGCCAATATAAATCAACTCTTGCAACTAGACTTTTAGTTCTTTCAACTCCGTTGGGGCCATTCTATATGGTATATTTGAAATTGGTATTGTACCTAGCTCTAGGTCAATACAAAAATCCACTGCTCGGGGTGGCGGCAGCCCTGGTTGATCATCTGGAAATACGTCAACGAACTTCCTGACCACTGGCACTACACTGGCCCATAACTTGAGCTCTCCCCTTCAGATATTGATGCTAAGAAACCTGAAGCTCCACTGGATAACAACTTCTAGCTTTCAAGGCTGAAATCATCTTAGGGCATTCCTTAGATCTTTGTTCTTTAAACTTAAAGCTTGGTCTTGTTGGAGAACTGTAGATAACTTCCTTGTGACGAAAAGCGATTACAGCATGGTTATCAGACAACCACTCCATGCTCAAAATAACATCACACTTACTCATGTCTAGAACTATGAGTGTAGCATTCAACTCAAAACCAGAAATGACTAACTTGTAGGCCTTAACCTTATCACAAGTCATCATGCTCACTCCTGCAGGAGTTGAAATAACCAACTCGAACCTCAAAGGTTCTAACTCTAAACTAGCAGATAAAAATAGCGTGTAGATATTAACAAATGCGAATAACCAGAATCGAAGAGCACATAGGTAAAATGTCCAAGGATAGGTAGTGTACCAATAACTACATTAGCTTACTCATCAGCTTCCTTCCTGGTGATATTGTAAACTTTGCCTTGCTGCTGAGCTGGCCTATCCGCAGAAGCAGAACCAGACTTTCCTGCAGTGGTTCCTTATGGACAATGTCTGGAAAAGTGGCCTTCATTGCCACACTTATAGCAAACCATCATGCTAGAGTCTCAAAAACCCACGTGGCTCTTTCCACAACTACGACACTCTCTTTTTTGACGAGTAGTCGGTGAACCTCTTTACTGATTAGGTTTTGAATAATGCGGACCAGATCTTTGATTTTACTGAACTGGCCTCTTGCCTTTATACTTATCATACTGCCTCTAACTCTGCTCCCCAGACCCAAATGGTCTAGTGGCTCAAACTTTTTTTTTTTCAGTCCCTAATCAGGTTCAACAGGCCCATCTTGACGTTGTAATGTAATTCCTCCATTTTCTCTGAAACTTAAGTCTAGCTTTAGGGCAAGGGTGACACAAGCTCTAAAATTTTTCGGTTCATGTGAATCTACATCACCACAAATACCCGCGTGTAGACCGTTCATGAAGTAGCTAATTTTCTGATCCTTGGTCTTAATCAAGTCCTCATCAAAGTGAGCTAGGTCGTTCATAATCCACAACAGTATCTTTCCCTTGCTTAATGCTAGTAAACTCTGAGATTTTCGCTCGATTATCTACCTTTGTGAAGTACATGTCTAAAACACATACATTGGACTCGCTCTAGGTGAGTGGTGGGGCATCTAGCGAACGTCTCTTGATTTCTTGCATATACCACTCATTTTCCTTTCCCTGCAAGGCAAACACTACGCACTTCACTTACTGCTTGGCACGACACTTCATATGGTGGAATACAATCTCCATGTGAGATAATCAACCCTCTACGACCAATGAATCCTCATATGCTCCATCAAAATTCTTGGGTCCAAACTTTCTAAACTCCTTAATTAGTTTGATGTTCTCAGAAATGCCCTTAATATTGTCAGCCTCTCCCAGGTCCTCAGCTGCCTAGGATGGTGGCACGAAATCTGTCACTAGAGCTATTGCTAAACTTCTCTCTACCAGCAGAAGCTGTGATGCTGAACTTTTCCCAGCAGATACAGTCTGAGATGCTGAACATACCTGGTCGTTCGTTATCTAAGCTTCAGTAACGACAGCTGTCTGACCGGCCTGTCAACTCATTGGATAGCTCTTGTTATCATCATTTGAATGGCTGTCAAGGCCTTCACACTCAGTCTGAGGACTAATGACATCTCTTCCACTAGAGTCGGAGGCTACTAAACCTACTGGCTCGACGATCTCGTTCTTCTTCGAATGGCAGGAACTCTTGAACTCGACCTCGACCTCTGCCTCGACGTCCTCCATTAGTCGAACTTCTGGTTACTCGGTCAGACATATCCAAGGTCTGCAACAATTATTCAAAGACTTTAAGTCCAACTTTGTGCTAGTGGTCTAAACAGATATTATAGGACTGAAGAAGCAAACATTATAATGCAATACGCAGTAACAAAACATCATAACAGTAATATCATACACTACAAGGCTAATCATGCACTTATAATCCTTAACCCTTACAAGTTACATGATGGCGACCGAAAGTTGTGAACCATGGGACTCAAAATGACTTATGATGTAAATTAGTCTACAGAATCTATGGTTCTACGATATGATACCAACTGTAAGGACCTGACCCAACCTAAGTTCTACTCTAAGACCTCACACTTAAATGCATGGCCAAAATAACAACAGAGACATTCTGAATAATACCTCGTTTATTATATAATGATAAAAAAATAGTTCAAAATAGTTAAACAAACTATAGGGTACCCTTAAAGGAGACAACATTGGTAAATAAACAGACTTGTCTTAATAAATAATTCGTGTGAAAATAAATTCAAATGACCATTAAAACTCCCTAGTCTAATGTAATTTAATAAATCTAGTCTCATGGACCCATCAGCTTCAGCTCCACCATCCAATCCTACTTACGAGTACTCGTGGCAATCTGTAGAAGGAAAATGATGAGTCGTTAAACTCAATAAAGGCCCTAGCACGGGACCTACATGAACACATATAAGAGCAGATAGCAAGAATAACAAAGCAAGCACAAAAAGAATTCCTTGACCCATGCTCTCATGAGCTGTCTATTGACTAATATAAATAAACTAAAATACCCCTTGTCGAGTCTCTAGACTCTAGGCAATGGTCGGTAACCTATACTAGTGTGAGAGCCTCTCGGCGAGCTGAGCTATCTGGTGGCCCTCAGGTCTCTAACACTTGCTGCATGGTAGTAGTAAAAGCACCCCACGTGGTGGGATATCACCCACACCTTCACTTTTAAACATGGTACCTGGAGAAAGTCAGGCAGACACGGTAGATATGGCTAATCAAGTGGCAGCCCTGTCTCTAACACTACTAGGAGTAGGAATATCTTTCCCTCGTCTGGCACCTGATCAAACCTTATATCCAAGTCTCAATACCAGTTCACGTCTGTTCTGGCAAGAGCTCGTGCTAAAATACTGTAACAATCAGGTTCCCTTGGGACAACATAGCATAAATCATAAATAGCTCCACTTATAGGACGATTAATGAATATGCTTTCAAACATATAATATGTCTCATATAGGACGATCAATAAACATGCTTTATATTAGGAAATTATAAAAAGTCTAGCATACTCATTCCTAATTTCACAACAGCATTATATTGTGCTATCAATCAAGTTCATATCATCACAACATATGAACAGTATAATGAAATCCATAGGCTAACTACTATAATACATGTTCATAATACCACCAACGATCCATTACTAGGTAACGATCTCTTACCTTGGCCGAAATCCTCTTAAAATATCCTTTGGAACGCTTTCCTGCAATCCCCTAAAGAAACTTCGCCAAAAACTATCAATAACCGATAAATGGCTTAGAATTAGCACCTAAAACCTTCAAAAATGGACCTGGGGCATAGAGTTACCTTAGGGGTGAAATCAGGAGTTTTCCCTCGTTGAAGCACGATGTCGCCGTTGACGCGTGAGTCTGTTTCATAGCTACGCTTGGAAGCAGGATTGGGCAACATTGGTAGCTACGGAAAGGCGAGACTGGTTTGGTGTGCGTGTGTGCCTAGGCTAGAAACACGCTTTGGCCCGGGTGCACGCGAAACAATCTTAAGCAAGGATGCACAGTGGTCAAGTGGGGGAGAGACACGCGTCCGATGCTGAGCTGCTATGAACAGCGAAACTTGGTTGGTTAAAGTTGCGGCGTGTGCTGACTGGTGTAGAAACTGTCCCACGCAGGGACTAGCTACTCGATGATGGTGTTATCATGTAGCGGAGGTCCAATCTGACTTGTCCTCAAACCTGGTGATGAATGAAGCTTCGACGCGCAGCGCACAGGGTATGAGGTCTTAGATTTCTAACGGTGCTGCACATAAATTTTTTTCGACAACAGCTGTAAATTTTGCAAAAAGATGCCTAGGGAATTGTGCTTCTCGGAAAATGAAGGGAAGAAGGGATTGAAGCCTGTAGAATGATTAGAGCATTATGAGTTCGAAAAATGAAATTTTGGCCTTATATGGCAGCTGAAAACTAAAATAAAATTACCAAAATGCTCCTTATGGCTAAATTGACTTTTTTTAACTTTCATTTTCCACTAATTACCACTTCTCCTCTCTCAAGACAAGTCCAAAAGGGGCCAAATTAATCAATTTAACCCTAATGGGTATTCCACGAAACTGTAACATGCCTTAATTTACATTGAAGAAAGCTTGGGTCGTTATACTTTGACTTGTTGCCAAAGTATTATTACTAGGGCCAACAACAATAGATCTGATTTGTTCAATCCATACATGATCCACGTGAAATGATAATTTGTGTTTTCTCGGCTTCTAAATCTAGTGTGGGTAGAATATGGTTTAGGGATGAACTACACTTATGCACCTATATGAGAATACTGCCAACATCAGCAACATTTTAGCTTTACTGACCTCTTTAGCTTCTCTTTTCTATGCTAATCATGAATACTCACAACATTGATGAGTTTTAAGCAATAAAATGCATAAAACATTAAAAAATATGCCATAAAAGTGTATTTTTCACATATCTCATGTTTAACATGCCTAAATTAACAAATTAATGTATTCAGCCTATTTTTAATACGAAGTTATGCAATTCTTATGATATTATATTCTAAAGTACATGAAATCTTAATAAAATTAAGCTAAATAAATCTCTAAATGGAGAGTTATCAACTAGCCATATTAATTTTTGATTTATCAAGATCAGGATGTTCTAAAGGGAACTAGCCCATTTAATAGATGTTTTAATAAAGACCAGCTATTTTGATGTTCCAAAGGGAATGAGTCTTCGGATGTCCCAAAGGGGGCTGAGTATGTTATCCATGTTTAGGTATTCCAAAGGAACCAATTATGTTACCCATGTGTTAGGTCCCAAATGGGACAAAATTTCCTTATAGAGCATGAGCTATGGTTAGGTCAAACGTGTCTTGATCGTTAGACTTGAATAGGAGATCTGTCAGGTGTAGGAGGAGGGGACAATATTCCTTTTCGTGGTAGCATCATGGATTTGTCAGGTGCGTGAATTTTCCCAGGTACCTTGTTTAGAGTGAAGGTGTAGGCGATATCCTACTACGAGGGGTGTTTGTACTACCACTTCACGCGAGTGTTTGAGGCTTGAAAGCCACCAGGTTGTATCAACTCGCCGAGAGGTTCTCACACTAACATTGGAGTTTCCCAGAGTCAAAGGACTTCATGAAGGGTGTTTTTGATTTACAGATTGAACTGATAAACTTCTTTGGTCTTTGACATAGGTTATTGATCTCTCTAAGAGGTGCTGGCATTCCATGACATGGCACCCATGATGTTTGGGTCAGTGTACCCCTTAATATTGTTGATTACTATTTTTTGTGGCTTGTATATATTATATCATATGCTTTTTTAACTATATTCATGTTGACCCCAAGCTGGGGAACCTTATTGAGTTTTACAACTCACCTTTTTCATTGTAGAATTTTAGCCTAGGTACTTAGACCAAAATGTTAACCACGTTGTTGTGTTGACTGTAAGGATCGTTGCACTAGAGTCTAGGAATTGTCCTGGCATGTTTTATATTTCGCATTCTTGATAATTATTATTTAATATTCATTTAAATATTTTGGGATCTCATTGAATAACTATTTTCAATAAATGCACATTGATTTATCGGTTAAGTTTATTTTATAACTATTTACATGCATTGGAGTTAAGTAAGGTCTCTAGTTTTATCCTTTGAAAACTTAAGTCCTTATAGCTAGTATTAAAGCTCAGAGTCATAGATTTTGTAGACTAGCTTACAATGTAAGTTATTGGTTCCCATAGTCATTAGTGAGATGGTCATCATCAAGTAAAAGTCATGACTTGAGCATATAGTTGAGCATGTAATACAATTAAGCCTTATGTGATTACTTGAAGTTTTATTCCAATCATTGGTGATGCTTGTTGATATGATGTCCTGAACATGATATTTATTGTTTATAGATGTTGATATGATATACTGAGCATGAGTTCTACTGTTGATATATGTTTATCAAGTCTGAATAGGCATGTGGACCAAAACCAAGTCAATTTGTGTAGGCATGTACACGAACTAATGTATAGTACCATATGGTGTATGCGTACACGCACTGTGTGTCAGGCAGATGGATTGCTTGATCAAATGACGTTAGTACAATGTCAGTTTGTTCATTGATCATTAGGTAAGTGCTAGAGGGCGTCATAAGAAGAATCATGTGCAGTAGCTCCCTGAGTTTTTGCAGTGTAATGTACTTTATAAGCCAGTTGTTGGGTGAGTACAGATACTTCACTTGGGAAACATATGTGGGCTAAGGAAACTTCTTATTTCCATGTCATGTAACATATTTCATGACCCGGATAGTTTATGTGATGTTGAGTTTAGTGATTCATGTATTTACTTATATGTATGGCTGGACTATGTATATTGCACCCCGATTGAGTGTTCTTAACGAGTATATTTGTACTCACTCTTATTGTGATTGTTTCCATTAGGTAAGCATGGACTCTACTAGGATGAATAGCTGGAGAAGAGTTGGTATGATGAATGAGGAACTGCTGCATAGTCTTTTATTTACTTATTCAATATTTCATTCCATCATGAGTTAATGATGTTTCATTTGCAATTGTTCTACCTTTATTTAAGTATTTGGGAACTCTGGGCAATGGCTCAAAGGTTTTTATAAGTTTTTTTTTTTTAATGTATTTTGTATTTGGTTATTTAAAATGAATTGATGTTTCAATTTTCTGTTATCACCATGTATAAATTATGTATGTTGAGCAAGAATTGCATGCTAGGATTGTTTAGAAAGGTAGGTCCTTACACATGCATACAAGATAAATATACATATTCAGTCAATCAATCAATTTAGTCAACAGTGTATGAGGACCACACAACTTGTTAGAGGAAAGCTCGAACATAGTCAATTACACAATTGAACAGTCCTAGGACTCCAACAAAGCAACCACCCCTACATAATTAAAAGGTCAAAAGTCAAAAATCGAAGGGATATAAATTTTTCACCTGCCCGAAATAAATTCAAAACGGAAATAAAGCACGAGTTGATTGTGGCTAGGATAAGATTGTGTATGGGGGCTCAGGTGCTTTAACGACTTGCTGATCAACAATGCTCAATGTAGACGATGTGCTCTCGGGACAGGTTGATTAACAACGTAGGGACTTGAACGTTGTAGTATCGATTCGACTCAGACAAGTTAAGCTATACAACTCTCATCTTGGCACAAGATTGCTCGAACAGAAACAAGGACGACACGCATAGGTGCAAGATTGCTCGAAAAAACTATAAATTTTTTTGTAGATAATAAATTTTAGTATCCTTATTTTAATTATAATAATTTTTTTAAAAATATTTCATATATATAATTCAAATTTCGCTTGGTAGAAGATTACACGTTTTGTTCAAATTAATTGAAGTTAGTTTTATTTTATTTTTTTTTTTTTTTATATCAATATATTTTTTCTTACTGCTCATAAAATTTGCTTTTCTAAGGGGTGTTTGTTTCGAGCTTTTATGAAACAAACTCATCCAAACGAATTATTACTACAATGTTTCTCTCATAACCACTAAAAATAATGATTTAAAATAACTCATCTTTCGATACTAACAAATGAAAAAGCTATGGATAAAACGGGCTCTACCACACTATCAATCCCCACCCCCATGATTTTTCCTAGGAGTGAATGGAAATACCGAATGTAGATACCATATTTTTGTATTTTTATTTTTTTGATCTTTATTTATTTTAGTTTTTTATTTATTTAGTTTATATTTATTTATTTATTTATAAAAGCAAAGAAAAATAAAAAAAAATGTAAAAGTAAAAGTCAAGTAAAAATAAATAAATAAATAATAAAAAAATATATCTTCTTTTTTTTCAACCACGTCTCTTCCACTCCACTTTCTCCATTTCCCCACATTTCACTCTAAAACAAATTTTCATGAACACATAAGAAAAGGGTGGAAATCAAGGACAAGAAAGGGAAAAAAAAACAAAAAAGAAAGTGGAGAACAATTACAAAAAAAAAAAAAAAAAGTTTAGTTGGGACAAGAAGAGAAAAAGAAAAGAGTTGTTGCAAGAATATTTTTAAAAGAGATTTCAAAAGGTTTGGCGATTGGAACAACAAAGATCACCGTAAGATTTAGAAGAGTTTCGAGACAATCGAACAGCTCGTTGTATTTAAGTTGAAGCAAGAGAGGGGAAGAAGACAATGTTTTCTTCCTCCAAATCTTATTTAAGTTTTTCTTTTTTTTTATTTGTTCATTTTCATCTTGTCATTTTGTCAATCTTTGTTTAAATTATAATTTAGACTCATGATAACATTTAATTGACAAATCGACTCATAATTTATTTCATTGCAAATTGCATGTTAGCATATTACTTACATTTCTCTCCAACCAAATCTAGTCCACTTTTATTTGACTTCATATAAGGTTTTTTTTTAATTTTAAATTGGATTTATGAAATAAGAAACTCTCCAATTTTTCTTAATTTACCGTTTTCAAAATTGGATTTCTGAAATAAAAACCCTTCAATCTTTCTCAATTTATTGTTTATTTATAAATTAGATTTCTAAAATAAGAACCCTCCAATTTTTTTAACTTATTATTTTTAAAATTGGATATCTGAAATAAGAACCTTCTAATTTTTTCTAATTAATTGTTTTTAAAATTGAATTTCTGACATAAGAATTCTTCCATTTTTTTCTCAATTTATTATTTTAAAAATTGAATTTTGAAATAAGAACCTCCACTTTTTCTCAATTTTTTATTTATAAATTGGATTTCTGAAATAAGAAACCTTCCAGTTTTCTTAACTTATTTTTTAAAAAATTAGATTTATGTAATAAGAATCCTCCAATTTTTCTCAATTTTTTATTTATAAATTAGATTGATGAAAGAAAAGAAAAAACAACTAATTTTTCTTAATTTATTATTTTTAAAATTGGATTTATGAAATAAGAACATTCCAATTTTTTTTCGATTAGTATTTTTCAAAAATGGATTTATGATTTAAGAACTCTTCAATTTTTTCTAATTTGTGTTTTCAAATTATATTTCTAAAATAAGAACTCTTTGTTTTAAACTATTAAATTCAAAGTTATTTTTATTTCTATTTCAATTAAATTTTAAAATTTATTTAAATGAAATTCTAATTTGAAGTTAGAATAGTGTTGGGTTTCGGTTAAAACTCCATAAATACACGAAATTCTCCAAAATTATTTTTTTTCAAAACAAATTTCTTTATGAGAGATGAGCAGTGTTTATGTTTTATATTACAATTTAAAACATACATGAAATTTTCTGAAGAAAAATTCGATAATCGATCATTGGTTAATATATATTTTCTAATGTTTTAAGTGCAGGAATTTATTCCAACAATTTTCCTAATGGCTTCGAGCCACTCATGTTCAATAAATGTGAATTGATATTATTGGGACATTCAAAAATAAAATACAAAAAAAATTATTTTTTATATAAAATAATAGAGTACTTTTAAAAATAAAATGTGGTAACCGTTTTTTCGAAAGCTAGTGTTGTAGGGGTGCTAACACCTCCCCTACACTCAATCGACTCTAGAACCTTAAATCTGATTTTGTAGACTATTTTTTCTATTGTTATGGGTGACCAATCACACCTGCTAGATGATTGGTGACGACTCAAACCTTTCACCTCGATAGAGACCCTTAGAGACGGACGTCTGCCACTCCGCATCGCGATGACGTTGCGACACCGAAAATCGACAAAATCGAACCGATCCAATGGCTCGGTTAGGTTTTTAGAATAATTTGGATCATTCGATTTAATATTTTTTGAAAACCGAAATATATCAGTTTGATTTCAGTTATTTATGGAAGAACCAATAAAAAACCAAACCGAACCCAACATATAAATAATGAGAATATATATATGTTGGTATTTAAATTTGATGGGAGAACAAATTTAAACGTAAAATATGTAGTAAAAGATGTAATATTGCGATACTTATAAAAGATATTATTTTTTTGTTAGTCGGACAAAAGTTTTTAGTATAAAATTAAAAATTAAATGGAAGATAAAGACAAATTTTTAAAAAATAAACTAAATTTTTTATTGAAATCAAAACAGATCTGAACCATATTTGAGATTGGTTTGGACTCAAGTATTAAAAAAAACAGAAGATTCTGAATCAAATCAGTCGGTCACAAAACGAACAAAAAAACCAAACTAAAATCACCATTCACAAAATTTGATTAAAAAAAAAAAAAATGTCTTCCGGAAATTGGAATAACCATTTCGGACAGTTGTTTTGTATTTGAAATAAACGCCCATTTAGCCTCCTTCACTCACCACTCACTGCCCAATTCCTCTAACTGCCCATCTGGTTCGACGTTTTTCAGCGCATTGCTTGTTACTCCAAGTGGATTCTTCTTCTTTTTTTCTTTTTCTTTTTCTTTTTTCATATAAATCCCCTGTTTTCTCTATTTGATCTTCGTCTCCATCTCCTCTCTCTCGCTCTGCATTTCTCGTTTTCTTTGTAGCTTGATTCTGCAACCCCATGGCCTCTGCTGCTACTCTTAGCCCTGCTGATGCCGAGAAGCTCTCCAATTTGAAAGCTGCTGTATCTGATCTTAACCAGATAAGGTATGGAAATGTGGAGATGAACCTATGCCTATGTGTGTATTGTTGGTCTCTTTTTGTTGTGATTTCGATCTCTGGGATCTGTTTGAGACATGGATTTTGGAATGTGGTTTCTGTTTTTTTTTCTTTTTTTTTTTTCCTTTTCTGTAATGGGTTTTCGTGGAATGTGGGGTTCGGTTATTGGATCTGATTCTTGATCTGTTTTGGCAGTGACAATGAGAAATCTGGATTTATCAACCTTGTCTCCCGCTTTCTCAGGTAATTTCTATTCCTATTGTTGTTCATTGCCATGGTAGAAGATGCAACAGTTTCTTGAACCTAATAAGATTTAATTCAATTGCCTAGTAGAGCAGCTTTCAGATTCATGATTGATATGATTTGAGATTTTTTTTTTTAATTTGAAATTGAATGATTACTGTTGTTCTAGAGGTTTTTTTTTAACCTCTAGATGAATGCTCATATTTGAATCAGGAATCTGAATTTGGAACTTAAGCAATTTCGGAAAATAAATGAATTGAATGATAGATCTTTTCTGAAGTGTAGTACTTTCTATTGAAACAACTGAAGATTAATTTCTTCCTCTTGGTTTTCTGAATTTGTATTTGAAGTGGGGAAGCACAGCATGTAGAGTGGAGCAAGATCCAAACTCCAACAGATGAAGTAGTGGTTCCTTATGATTCCTTGGCACCAGTACCTAATGGTATCATCAATCGTCAATAGTTTTGACTTGCATAATTGATAAGAAAAACATTCCCTACTTCGTTCCTTTATCCCTTTGTTTTTATCCTTCTTTCCCTTTCTTCACAGGGTTAACCTTTATTTATTTGGCATTATCTATGTCTTGGATTCATGTGATTTTCTTTTTAAAAGCTAACATAGATCTTTGTAATTGTAGATCCTGCTGAAACCAAAAATCTTTTGGACAAGCTTGTCGTTTTGAAGCTTAATGGAGGTTTGGGAACAACAATGGGCTGTACAGGTCCGAAGTAAGTCATTTTCAACCCGTTTCTTTCTTTTTTCTTTATATTATCATCTGCTTGTGCTTAAGTTTTTCACATGCATTTTCCTTTTCATTATATGAGAAGTTATTAAGTTCTTGCTGAAGGACTAAACCCTCTGTTTCAATCAGCATAGGATCAATTATTTGTCTCCACAAAATGCAGCTTGAGCTTTAAATCTTGTACCTGTAAGACCTTTCATAAGGTGGTCTGCCAGAACGTTTACAAGGACTTTATTTTTTAAAACCATTTACAAGGATTTTATTCACTAGTAGTTCAACTCATAGGCTTCAAATTTGCTGTCACTCTTGCATAACTCTACTTCTGGATGAGAGAAATTTAAGTTTCATTGATACTAGTGTTCATTTTTTGCATTTTGATGAAAATATTTGAAGAAAGTATAGACACGAGTAGTTAATCTCAATAGGCCTTTAAACTACCACTAAAATTGTATTAAGTTGAGTTTGAGATGCTTTTTCAAAAATGTGTACTTACGTGAAGCACTCATCTTACAAGAACTTTTGGAAGAAATCTGATAAAATGGTTGATGTAAAAATACTTCAAGTGTTTTTTTAAAACTAATTTTGATTGTCAAATTAACATTTTTCAGTTCTGTCCCTTTTGTTTTAACATTTTTCAGTTTCGTCTTTCTTGGTTAGTTAATGCCAAAATTGATACTTGGATAACTTAAGACCTGGTGAATCGAGATCAACATGAATTTAGACAGCAAAAGCTGCCCATTTCTTACATATTTGACGGAAGAAAAAGAATCTTTCCTTTGTAAAATTATTTTTTTCCTACAAATTTCCTCCTTTTCACTAAGTATGCCATGCAAGTCCACACAAAATCAAACCAATTTTAGCGTTTGTCAACAATGGACTAAATAAAAACTACGTAAAGATTTATGAAACTAAATTGAAATTTCTTTCGCAGTGAAGACTAAAATAGTAAATGGATGGCCTAGCATATTCTTTCATTTTTATTGAATGTAAGTTCAGTTTCTTACTAGAAGAAAAAGAGAAGACTCAAATGTGAGGAACTAAAACATGTAATTAGCCTTTAAAATAATTGAGTAAAGAATACATATCAAGGAGAGTAGGGCCAGGGGTATGTCCCGTTACATTAGTCGAGGTACGTGCAAGCTGGCTTGGACAACTCGGATATAAAATTAGAAAAAAAAAAGATCAAGGAGAGTAGATAAGATATCCTTCTTGACAGCTTGGCTTCAATATCTTACTGGTTTCTTTAAAGAAATTAATGTGTTGCTTTGTAGTCATTTAAATCCTTACAACGAGTCCTTAGGTATTTTTGTCTTATCTTCTGTGTTGCAGGTCAGTCATTGAAGTCCGGAATGGTTTGACATTTCTTGACTTGATTGTTATCCAAATAGAGGTTTTATTCCTCATCCTATTTTCTCTTTCATTAATTTATCTACTTTCTCCTTTATTTTTTTATTGGTCCATATACTTGATTTCGAGAACTATCCTTGTCACTTTTGGCAGAATCTTAATTCCAAATATGGGTGCAAAGTCCCTTTGCTTCTGATGAACTCATTTAACACTCATGATGATACCCAAAAGGTAATTAATCTGGATGTTATTTTCTGTCTTCCTCAATATCTTGTGCTTTACTAACCTCATATTAAATCAGATCATTGAAAAATACAAAGATTCAAATGTGGAGATTCATACTTTTAACCAGGTGTGTACAAAATAGGTTAGCTTTTTTCATGTACTCTATTTATTCTTTGGAAAAAATTGCTTATCTTTCCTATCATTTCCTTATAAACAGAGCCAATATCCACGTTTGGTTGTTGAGGACTATCTTCCACTCCCTAGCAAAGGACGTACTGACAAGGATGGATGGTATGTTAAAAATACTCGGATTAGAAAACAAATATTCGACCAACTTGTCTCTTTTGGCCTTTTCTCATCATAGTTAATATTGTGTTTTTACCTAGACCCACTTTTATTTTGGCCCTAGGGCCAATATATACCTATGTGCTTATGTCTTTATCTATATGTTGAATTATCAACAAATGAAGCTAATTTTTTATGGCTCCTTGCAACTTTTTATTGTGCTTTAGTATTTAAGAAATATTTCTGATTCGTTCTTTAATTTCATATGCACCTGTTTTTTAATGTTATTGAATAAATAAAGATCATTAAATTTGTAGATGATTTATGTTCTAATTCATAGTTATACTTCTTGACTTGTGTACAAGTGAAGGTACCCTCCTGGTCATGGCGATGTTTTCCCATCCTTGAAAAACAGTGGCAAACTTGATGCTCTGATTTCTCAGGTGCTTGCATATGATCCCACTTTACATGTTTACTGAGAGAACCCATGTATATCTTCCTCGTGTTTTACTTTTGATGTTTGCTTGTGCAGGGTAAAGAGTATGTCTTTGTTGCAAACTCTGACAACTTAGGTGCTGTTGTGGATTTACGTATCCATATTTAATTTTCTTAGAGGTCTTAGTTTTTTTGAGCCTACTGTTTACTTCTTACTGTACTTGTTGCTTTCTATGCATAACGTGAAATCAGTTCCTTGGACTTCTATGATCCTTGACTTTGGATATCATAGAAATTTTAAATCATTTAATTCAGAGCAAGAATGAGTATTGCATGGAGGTATGAAAATAAGTTTAGTTTGGAAAAGCTATTTTCTAACATTTTGGTTTATATTCCTACTCTTTTTAGGCTCTTATAAGTTATAATAACTTATCATTATTAATTATGTAGGTGACACCCAAAACATTGGCTGATGTGAAGGGTGGCACTCTTATTAATTATGAAGGGAAAGTTCAGGTATATAAAATAGAACATTTATGAAAATTACGTTGATTGGTTCGTCAATTGTGCTTCTTAGTTTTCCCCATCCTCATTGCTTCTATTTCACCACCTCTTAGTTGGTCTGCAGAAAATAAATGTTTTCTTCTTGTGACACTCTTTTCATCTTATGTGCAGCTACTTGAAATTGCTCAGGTCCCTGATCAATATGTAAGTACATCAGTGATGATTATGTCTTGATGTCAGATCTTTTTGTTTTTCATGTATGAAGTATTCTGTGCTTTTTGTATCCTGAAGATACCTTTATTGTTCCAAAAATACGGTTTAACACAAATAAATCCGGAAAAGACAATTGATACTTTTTTGGCCAGTTAAGACAGTTGCAAGAAATTTCTTGCTTGCAATGGATATTTTGTTGATCATTTTGTTAATGGACAAGTGATTCTATGTTTGGTGCAGGTCAATGAATTCAAGTCCATTGAAAAGTTCAAAATTTTCAATACAAATAATTTGTAAGTCATGTTTCATTCTTGATGCGCATTTAAAAATTACCGAGAGTAGCCTGCTGATAAGACATTGGAAATGAATGATTTAAGGTGGGTGAACTTGAAAGCAATTAAAAGGCTCGTTGAAGCGGATGCACTCAAGATGGAGATTATTCCAAATCCGAAGGTAGTTTCTGTTCCTTGTAATTTCCAGCCAAGGCATGTGGTTAATTTGTAAGTAGACAACATGTGCCTACTCAGCAACATTTTGATTTGGTTTATTTTTGGTGGTTTAAAGAATTAGTAGGATCCACCGCAATGGAAATATGTCAATTCAAATTCAAATAAACCTCATAAGAAATGTAGGACTTTCTGTTTAAGTATTGTGTTTTTAAATTGCGAGTACTGATATGTTGTTCATCTCTAAAGAGGATAGTTTTGAGATATTAGTATAATATATAAGGCTATGATAGTAATTAGTACTTAAAGGATGTTTCTTAGATAAATAGAGGGTTTAGGATTATTTGTGAGTAGTGAATATTGTAGTATTGTCTTTAGGTAGACTTTTTTGCCCTCTCGAAGGCTATGGTATTTCAACCTCTATATATCAATGTAGTTCTATTGTGTGTTTATTATTATATTTATCAATGTCTTAACATCATCATTCCAGGAAGTTGATGGGGTTAAAGTTCTTCAGCTCGAAACAGCAGCTGGTGCGGCAATCAGGGTATGTAGTATTCTTGAGCTCACGTGTGCTTTGTCTTCATAAACACTAATGCCTTGTGCTTGTCTGTTTTCTGTAAAATAGTTCTTTGACCATGCGATTGGTATTAATGTACCACGATCACGTTTCCTTCCCGTCAAGGCAACTTCAGATTTGCTTCTTGTTCAGGCTAGTTGTTTCTTTCATCTAGACAGTCATCGGTTTGAATCTGACAAACTAATATGTTTGTTTGTTTTCAACTGCAGTCTGATCTTTATACACTAGTTGATGGCTCTGTTCTACGAAACAAGGCTAGGCAAGACCCTTCCAATCCTTCTATTGAACTGGGGCCTGAGTTCAAAAAGGCAGGATTCCTTTTTTTTCTTGACTTGGTGTCATATTGATTATTTAATGATTTTCATGTTCGAAATTGTTTTTAAACATGTTTTTAATTATTGGAAATCATTTTCACGGTAGAAATTGTGTTAATAAGCGTAAAATAAAACATTAAGTTGATTTTGAATGATTAAAAAGCATCTGAAGTAATTTAAAAAAAAGTGGTTTTAACTGCTTCAAATTCACTCTTACACGTCCTTAAACTGAATGCTAGTTTATTGCTTATGGTATTACTGTAGCTTTTGTTTTTACTTTTACAGGTTGGTAATTTTCTGAACCAGTTTAAGTCAATCCCTAGCATCATTGAACTTGACAACCTAAAAGTGGTTGGTGATGTTTCGTTCGGGGCTGGCGTTGTTCTCAAGGTATGAAACTGTCTTCTTATTTCCTTCTATTTTTTTTCCTAGCTTTAATTATCTGATTATAACATAATAACCTTATGAGCCTGTAACTAGGAATGAAACTGTGTTGGTTTGGGTTGTATTTTTGGTGAAAATTGATCCGACCCCCAACTCAAACCCGATTGAAATTGACAAAACTGATCACATATGAATTGAACTGCTCACAAAACTAACATAATTTATCCAAATAAAACCAAACTCAACTATTGTCAATTTTATACTTGAGAAATCAACTATCCAATCAATATACTTCAAATGAACTATAAACTGACTCAGTTGGAATGGATACTCAAATTTTCTTTTCTGGGTTACTTAAATTTTAGCTTGCACCATACTCACGTATGATGTTGGGAATTGGGAAATACTTGGGTGAACTTGATATTCCAAGGAGTTTGAGGCTACTACCCAGTTGTTAATCTTCTCAGTCTCATACGAAATGAAATGAAAAAAAAAGTTGTTTTTCCATTTCAAAAGCCTAAATCAGTAGTATGCAAGAACTTTCATTCGGAACTAGGTGTAATTGTTCTGATTCTGAATCTAAAGAAATGCAGAATAATGGGATTTACATTTTTCACTTGAACAGTGTGTATACATTTTAATTTGGTGCTCTCCCATTTTAGCCCGTTAGTGTTAGCTAAGGTCATATCCAATCCGTAAGCTGTCATATTATATATACGTACATGTATGTTTGTACTCTTGAATTTGGATATTGCGACATGTCGCTCAAGTAGAGAACTAAATCAACAAAAGAAATAGCCAACAAGAGCAATAGATCAATGGCATAAACTAAGAGATCATATAGATCAACGGGAAATTGTTGTCGAGAGTGAAGATAGAATATAGAGATTCTTACAGGCCAGGTTAAATAATCTCTTCTTACTATCACTTGCTCTGCTACTACTTCACAGGGCAAAGTTGCTATCACGGCTAATCCTGGGGCGAAATTGGCAATACCTGATAATGCAGTAATTGAAAACAAGGTAATATAAAAAAGAGTAGTTAAAATGTGGTATAGTAGAGATCATTATTCTTTGCAGTGGATGAACTGATCTGATGTGGTTCTGGTAAATTTCGTATCCAGGAAATCAATGGCCCAGAAGATATCTAAACCAGTTTTTCAGAGCAGAAGCTTTCTGGAATCTCAGTTCTTATTTTAATACCAACAAAAGCTTGCAGTTTTGACTTTAATATGTTCCAGTTTCATGGACTTGTTGCCATTAATAACAAAATGAGCTATAATTAATATATCCACAATAACCCGAAGTTTTATGGCAAACCAAAACCTGCTAATTTTCTTGCCATTTAATCCCTGTACTTTCAATAAAAAAAAAAAAAAAAAACAAATCTGTTGGTACATGTTGAAAATTTTTTGTTAGTATTTACCCTTTTTTTTTTTTGAATTAATATTAATATTAATGAACTAATTTCAATTAACACTAACTTCAAATGTATCTTATGAATCAATTTCAACCTTTTTTTTAGTTTGGAGACTAAAGTTGGATATTCAAGTTGAGGGACCAAGTATTAGCGAGTTCAAAAATAAAAACAAAATTAGACTTTTGTTAGTTTTAGGACTAAAATAATATTTTATATTTTGAGAACTTTTCGTGTATTGTAAAAAAAAAAAAATAAATAAATAATTCAAAGAAATTCTTCCTATCATATAAAGTGACCAAAATATATGAGCTTCAATCATTTTAATTCTATTCTTTTATTTAATATGTTAATATATTTTTATAAAATACTTTTTTTTAGTTTTTCTTTTAATTATTCCATTTAATTTTTATTCTCTATTTTTTAGTTGCATATAAATTCAATTGTTTATATATATATAAATTATTTCTTGTTTATATCAATTCATTCTCTTTTATATTTGTATATACTTTTTAATTTTTGTTTATTTTTATTATATATATAATTCATATTTTTTTTTATAAACATGTTACAGACTTTTTTTTTTTAATATTTACATTTTAATTTTTTTTTTTTTTTTTTTTTTTTTTTTGAGTTTATAAATGCAGGTTTTTATAGTTGAAGATAGATTGAACTTGTGAAACTCTAGTAGTAAGTAGGCAGATATACAAGCTAGTACTCTTTATAGGTAAGACCATTTTTTTCATTATTTTTATTTGCCTTTAAAGTATATAATAATTTTTCTTATAAACATTTTAGAAAATTATTATAAACACTTGATATGAATTGTTTTTTTTTTTTTGAAATTAGATGTTTTAATATTAAAAAAAACTTATATTTGAAATTTACCGTTTTTTAATGGTTATCAAAGCAGTCTTTGATATTTAATTAAACAAAAAATTATAATATTAAGTTATTTAATCAACATTTTAAAATTTTTATAATTGATTATTATATTAAAAGTCAAAAGATCTAATAGTAGAACCATGGACCGTTTGATATTTTGGGAAAATAATTAATAAACATTAATATTTTTCCTCATAAGTTTAAAATCCAACTAATTTTGGCCATCAAAGAACTTGTATGCGCCCCTTGTAAGAAGGCTTTAACATCAACGACTCATAAATCATGGACCTTGAAAATCAACTTGAATAGTGAACGACTAGTAAATGAATGTCTTAATCATGTGTCCTAATTGTCTCACTCAAACGAGACATAGAAATGAGGCCTTAGTTTATCCCAAAAAATGAGAGATGGTTGAAAGCTAACAATTTGGTTCAAAAATCTGCCACTCAAACCAGAAATGAAAAATTGAGTATGTATAAAATCTTATCTGAGATTAAAGTGCCTGAAGGTTATTCATCCGAATACTTATTTGAAATTTTACGGGCTTAAATTGCATGATCATCTCGTTTTAATGCAACAATTGATATGTGTATTCCTGATATTTGCCTAAACATGTAAAATTTGAGCATTTGTCTCTATTTCTTCTTCAACGCTATAGGTAGTAAGTCGATCGATTCAACTCAGTTGAAGGGATTGCAAGATTATGTAGTCATCACTTTATGCATGTTAGAGAAGTATTCTCCACCGGCATTTTTCACAATAATGGTACACCTTTTGGTGCATTTCGTAAGAGATAGAATTTTGTAGACTAGTTTATTTGAAGTGGACATTCTTTTGAAAGATATATGAAAGTTTTGAAATGTTATGTTCGCAATAGAAATCGCCTGGTGGGATGCACTGGAAAAAATTATATTGTGGAAGAGTTAATATAGTTTTGTTCTGAATTTTTACAAAGAGTTGAATCTGGTGGGTTGCAATCATCAAGCAGAATGATAGATCCAAATATCGATTGACCATTATCTATTGTCAATTATAAAAAAATCAATTAAAGATATGTTTGATTAAGCTCATCTATATGTACTTCAAAATGTAGATGATGTGCTCCATATATAGATCAACACATGGAATTTTTGTCTAAAGTGAACCCTAGTAGTTCTAAAAAAATAAAAAAGAAAAAAGAAAAAAAAAGAAAGTGGCTTCAAGATGTACATAATGCAAATTCAACACTTGGTTGTGTGATCAGGTTGAACTCTCTTTAAAAGTTTAAAACAATTCTATATCATGTATGTGAATGTGGATATCACATCAACCACTTTCCGAAGTTATTATGGTTACGTGATTAATGGTATTTAAACGTAAAGGCTCGACTCAAAACAAGTCTTAAACCGAACCCTTACTTAGCATGTCTTTAATCATCATGGGAATAGTTGGAAATAATTAATTTAAAGCAAAACATACATCTCTTCGTTAAAAGAAAAACTTGCATAATAAAAATCATCATGAACTTAATTAATGATAAAACATGAAATATCTTGAAACCAAAACCATTTGGGATCCATATCGATACATTTTATTTTCTAGTAAATAAATGACATAGTTTATAAATGAAATTCAGAAATAATAAATAGACTCAACAATGAGTTGACTTCATGGTCTATCTTTGGCCATCCTGATACATCATGTGCCTAAAACATTATTTTTTAGAAACGGTGAGTAATGAAATTAACTAATAAGGAATCCCTAAAAGAGTACAACATACCAAACCCACTAATCAACTTGAGCAGCTAAACATGAAATACTTAACATAACATCTAGATATCCAACAACATCATTACATCAATAAAATCATCAAGAGAGCACAACTCACATGAAACACTCAGTCTAAAATCAGTAGAACCTCGTCCTCTAAGCTCAATCATAGAGCAATCTCATTAAATGGGTCCTAGAACCTTAACTCAACTATCAAGAGCTACAACATCAACTTAGGGGACTAAAGGCTATCTAAATTACCCAAGGAAAACATGCAAACAATATAGGGTTGTTGGGAGTTCTCGTCTTAAGCCTGATATGTCTCTACACATGTTGCATGTAGTTGCTCACTATGTTAGCAGAAGACCTACTCTCTGACTAACAATCCAGGTTTACACATGCCTAAAAGGATAGATACACCATCTGGTACTCATCCTGGTGGCCTTCACCACAGTACGCCATAGATCCACGTGCATCGCACACTCACTAAACTCATGTCAGTGATAGGCTTCCAC
Organism: Cyclanthera cordifolia; assembly: GCA_037832605.1. NCBI lineage: Eukaryota > Viridiplantae > Streptophyta > Magnoliopsida > Cucurbitales > Cucurbitaceae > Cyclanthera > Cyclanthera cordifolia. The sequence goes on from JBBMEG010000021.1 coordinate 9,569,893, forward strand.
CCTGATCATTTCCTCGATTTACCATGTGCCTGAAACTAGCTATCATGGAGGATGACTCTAGGCCTCCCAACCTCTAGATGATAACAAGTTTAAGATAGTATTAAGAATGAAACTCAGTCTCCACTACATGCTCAACCTATCGTTACAAGAAAAACACATAGACTTCATAGAATACCCTAGCATGGTACTGACAACACATTGACATGACAATATATATACAAGGCCTAAACAGTATGCAGTGGGCCACAACATAAAGCAATACTTTACGTACATGTTATCATAACACATGAGATCAGAGTCACACAATATAAATCAGGATATCATAACCCTATCCACTAACATGCTCTCAAGTCATCAGTATAAAGTTCAACAAACTAAGCAATCACTCTATTCAAAACTCTTAGAGGAAAGTCATTAATTGGTGTGCTTATGGAACGCTCTCAAAAAGGTCGCCATAACATCCTAACAAGTAAAATAAGCAAGAACACATTAATTAAATCTTGCTTAAATTAACGATCCCAAAAAATGAACCAAGGAGGTCGATTTTCTACAGAGGGCCTAACTTCGAAAACCAGGTTTCAAGACCCAAGGCTCGGTCAAACCCGATTGACCGAGTCAATGCTGGTCAAAGCCGATCCAATCCTATCCCTAAGATCCCTCTTATTTGGATGTGGATTCGGTTCATTCATGTACTCCACCTAATCACGAGCGTTTGCCCAACCCACTTTAGTTAGTCACCGAATCATATTTTACTGGGAGAGGTTCTGTCGCCCCTATACCATTAATTTCGCATTTAATTTACAAACTTTATTAAGTCTAATCACATTAATTAGATTAATGACGATACAAACATACTTATTTTAATAACCTAAATGTCTACAATATATGAAGACAAAACATCTAAGTACTGGTAACATTGTTGATATGACCCACTTTGCAATTGTTGCAAACAACTTGATCATGATTGTTCATGTACAGACATGTTAGTGGGAGTGCATGTACAAAAAAGAGTTTTTACATAAGATCGGACAAAAAATATTTTAATTAGTCTAGTAATTACATTATAGACTTGGATCAATCAATTCAATCAAGATGATTATATGTCGATCTAATTCTAATGTTGAGTGGTTTGTGAATTCTTATTTTATAAAAGTCTCATTTGATGTGCATGAATGAGACTTTTTTTCTATTGAAATTACAACATTAAGGTGAGAACTCGAACTACAGATCAAACAAATACTAATGCATCTTTAATGTCAGATGTGGATGAATAGGCTTCTTATTTATAGACTTGAGTTTAAAAGTTTAGATTTTTTTTAATGTTTGATCTCTCTTTTATTTGTAACAAAAAAACAACTTGAAAATGAAATAAATAGCCAATTTAATAAACAAAGTTACTTTTTTGATCTTTTAACTTACCTTTGTATTTGGTAATCAAAAAAAAAACTTACCTTTGTATTAACGCTTACACTTAGAAGCCCCCACCGCCATTTCGAACCTGCCACAGGCTTCCGGCAGGACCAACGGCCATCGACGAACATTTTCATTAAATCCCCATTTGGGATCCGAGCCGAGGATACTCTTTTTGTTTGTTCCATCAAATTGGTCAGATTCCTTATTTTTGAAGCCAAAACCTCCCCACCAACCTTTTTCAATCCCTCGACCTATTTTATAGATCTCCATCCCAGATGAATTCAAGATTCTTAATGAACACAACAAACCCAGAAAAACCCACATCCCAAAATCTCGGTTTCCTCATCACAATCCTCCTCTGAAATCGGATCATTTTGGTGCGTAGAGTGCACTTTTGTAGGGGGAAGTTAGAAATTGGGGTTTTATTATGTTAGGCGGTGTTCAATTGGGTATTTTAGCTGCGTGTATTGTGTTGTTTGTGCCGATGGGAATGGCTGGATGGCATTTGAGCCGCAATAAGATGCTGTTCTTCAGCGGTGCCCTTTTCATCACTCTCGCAATCGGTGTTCATCTCACGCCCTATATTCCTTCCGTTTCCGATTTCGTTACTACCGTTTCTTCCGTCGTCGTTTTCGATAGTCGAGCTTCGTGTGTTTCTCAGCTACATGAAGTTGTTTGGGAAGTGAAACAGAGCGATGGATTCAACCCTTTGAGTAATAACTCTGTTAATTTTGACAAATCGTGGAAATGGGGGAGATCTGCTCCTGTTATTGCTTGTGATTTTCAGAAATTGACTCCCGTAGATGCCGCCGATTTGCTTAATGGATCGTGGGTTGTTGTCGCCGGTGACTCGCAGGCGAGATTGGTGGCTCTATCACTGCTGGATTTGACTTTGGATTCTCAACGAATGGAAGCCATTCGAGGTGATCTGTTCAAGCGGCATAGTAATTACCAAATTGTGATTAGTGAAACTGGGATGAAATTGGATTTCATCTGGGCTCCTTATGCTTCCAATTTGACTGATTTAATGGGGGAATTCAAGCAAAATCGAAGCTATCCTGATGTTATAATCATGGGGTCAGGGCTATGGCATATGCTTCATTTTACTAATGCATCCGATTTTAGACTGTCTTTGGAATCACTTAGAAGTTCTGTTGTTTCGCTGATTCCATTGACTCCAGAATTGGGTTCTGAAGGGCCTTTGACAGGCTCTGTATCGATTAGAGCCCCGCATTTGTTCTGGATCGGAATGCCGACGCTTATTAACTCCATGTTGAACACGGAGGAGAAGAGGAGGAAGATGACTGACACTATGAAGGTGGCGTATGACGAATCGCTTCGCAAGAGTAAGCTTCTGCATTCCTCCGGTGGCCCTCTCGTGTTGCTCGACATTGAAACTTTGAGTTGGAATTGTGGGGTTCGATGTACAGTGGATGGGATGCATTATGATGGTGTTGTATATGAAGCTGCCATTCATATTATGCTTAATGCTTTGCTTATTGAATCTCATCAGAAGCTGTGAAAAGGTTGAGGTTCCATTATGATAGCAGACGATTTCATTTTTCTGGATTCTCTAACACTATGTTCTTTAAGATGAGAGGTGAATTCTACCCTTTTTCGATTTCTCGGTTTTCTTAGTTTATTTGTTGAGATTAGGAGTTATATAATTCTTTGTTTTCTTACCTCGGGTTAATGTTGTAACACGTAAGAGATCATTTGCATAAATCACAGGCCACAACACTTACATTGTATAGCTTTGAAGTTGGATCATCATTCATCAACTCTTCGGAAATGTTTGTTTGATCACATAAAGTATAGCCTGCCAAAGAAATGGTGGATTCGATTCACTCCAACTTTTTGTTATTTGGTTTCTTTTTCTAATAGAATTGCATACATTTGTTCTGGACAAGATGTGACATTTTATTCCTCATATCAGATAAATAATGTTTTTATCTAAGAATTATTCTCTTATAGATGAAGGTCGTAATCTAGCAATCTTTTTTTTTTCCATTTGTTCTGAAGCCTAGCTGAATGGATTTCAACATTCATTTATTGTGTACATATTTCGTAGTTGTTGTTCAAAAGAATTTTCTAGTGTGCTTCCGAAAACAAGCTGGGGATCTCACTTCACGGCGCCCTCCATTTTCAAGTCGAGTGTTTGAAACTCTGGAGCCTCACTCCATTCTCTATTCCTAATCTCTTGATGGCCCTTTTAGAATGAAATTGAGATGATATATGGTCTTAGAAACGACATAGTCAGTTACGATCTATTCGGTAGGTTATACAACTGTGTCATTGTGTTCTAATAAGAGCTTGCTTGCCATTGTTACTGTTGAGGGGTATATTGAGTAGAGTAGTGAGGGTATTATGGATAATTAGGTATGGTGAGTTGGTTATAAATAGTGGGGGTAATGTGATAGAATCTATCAAAGGGTCCCCTCTCTTTAAGAGTCAATGATCAATTTGTATATCATTTATGTGGGTGAAGGTT
>JBBMEG010000021.1:9578528-9615065 GCA_037832605.1 Cyclanthera cordifolia
GCGGCGCTGACGCTGTCGGCAACGTGGCAGTCACGGCAATGATTGGCTGCTGCTTGTGTCGGCGGCTGTCGGAAATCACAGAATTCCAGAGAAAAAGCGGCGGCGGCACTGAATTTGAGAATTCCAATCAAAGACCTAATGATTTTCGTCTTTTGTCCTTTTATATAAGAACAAAAGAGTTGCCAGAATTTACAAAAATGCCCCTGGCCCCTAAAATTACTATTTTACCCCTAAATTCAATTTCCGACCTCGAATTTCTCGAATAAACTAAATAAATAATTTTTTTAAAGCTCATTCTCGCAATAATAACATTCGGGATTCCCGATAAGCCAAAAGAAAATATCAACTAACCTCGAACGAAGGCGAAAAAAGCTGGGTTGTCACAAGTAATATGCGAAACTGTGTTAGGAAGACGAGCAGATGACATAAGAGGCACGACGTACCAAGAAAGGATGAACGTGACACTAGAGGCTATGCAGAGAATGCTCGGGGGCGGGAGCGAGGGCAGTGTCAGACTATCTCAGTGAAAGGTACACAAAAATATGAACTTAACTGTGTTAGGAAGGCGAGCGAACGACATAAGAGGCACGACGTACTTGCCCCCGAGAAGCGATGCAGAACATCTTCTTCCTCTTCAGCTAGTAGTGCGTCTCAATGAGATTCCGAAAATGAGAGGATCTTATTAGAGAACATGCAACTGAAGGAACATGTCAAGGAGTTGACCGAAAACCAGACCCTGATAATGGCCAACCAAGAAAGGATGAACGCAGCACTAGAGGCATGCAAAGGATGCTCGGGGGTGAGGGCGGGGCCAATGCCGGACCATCTCAGTGAAAGGTACATAATATTCCGAACTTAACTTAATTTTCTTTTCACATAAGTCCTAAGAATGATGGCTATCCTGCAACAAAGTTAGCCATCATTCGAACATCCTTTGTGTGTATTATGTGTCGTGGCTATCCTGCAGCAAAGATTTAACTGCTTTTAACATGTTTTATTTTCGTTAACATGAAAATACGAGTTATGTTGCCCGATTTTATTTAGAATTGAATTCCTTAAGTTTTTTCAAACTCTAATTCAAACTCTTGTTTATTGCAGAGATACGATGAGTTCGTCGGATCAGCACGATGAAGGACACATTCGACGTCTACCAGTTCATCATTCTCAATAGGGATAGTTCTTTCTTTTTAGGTTAGGGTCGTTATTTATTTTCCTTTCACTGTTTCTGTTATTAAGATTGTATTAAGATTTTGTTATTATGTAATGAATTTTTTTTATAGTGTAAATCCAAATAAAAACACACGCGACAGGAGAATAAAATAAACAAGAGGCAACAAGACACACTCATGGTCCTCACAGCTCCTGATCAGCCATCCTGGTAGAGCCCATGTGTATCTGTGGAAGCCCACATAGAAAGAGGGTGAATTATTAACCCAGTAAGAATCCCGATTTGAGATCAAATTAACCATGAATATAAAAATAACAAATGTCATAAGATGCATGAATAATGATAATGTCGGACCTTAACAGGGCACTATGATTTGGAGTCTTCAATAGAGTATAATGGTAACATCAAAGCTATCCAAATGGAATATGCCACTCTCGGGCCCTTAAGAGGTAACAATTCACTCTTTCGGGGCTACCTTTACAGTGCAATGCCACTCCCGAATCTTCAAATTGATGCCTACATGTGCTCTTTCATGATACATGTGTAAAACAGATAAACAATTCATTTTGGTATAATTAATGAATCCACGGTGTAACACGAAGACATGCCAGTTCATCAAGAATCACTATTCAACTCATCAAATGCATAAAAACATCTAGATAATATAGCTATACTATTCAGTAAACAACATGCAATAACAATGGATTCAAACAAATCATCAAGTAGTTTCTTATTTGGTTTGTTCAACACATGGTTAATATTAATAACAATGTCCCAAGTTAAGAGTAAAATACCATTTACCTTGACCGAAATCTGCTAATTAATCCTTAGAATGCTTAAACTACGAGTTCAAGAAGTTTTCCCGAGTTCAACTGGCTTAAACAGGGTTAACGAGTCAATATTAGCACATAATACTATAAAAAACAGACTCGAAGCATCAAAATTATACAAAAAAACACAATCCGAAAATTTTTCGGCAAGGTCGACAGCGGTGCGTGGCTGGACGGTGGTGCGTGAGGTTGAGGGTTACCGGCACGTGAATTCCACTAGCAGGGGTCGACAATTACATGTCTGGGGACGCGTGGCGCGTTGCAGATGGATGAGAGTAGGTTTGGAGCACGCTGGTCTCAGGTTCGGCACATGCGTGAGGGTCAGGCGATAAACTGCAGGCTCGGCAACGTTGGGCCAATCCGAAGGTGCAGCGGGCGGCGACGCTGACAACGAAGAGATTTGACGGACCTGGAGCTGCGGGTTCTGATGGCACGAACATGAAGGCTTGCTTGGTTCGCGACTTTAGTTGACAACGGTACTCATTTCAAGTCGTCGAGCAAAACGACCTTAAATGATTGCGTTATTGGGAGGCAACCCAAATTTTCATTTATTGTTATTTATTTTTTTTCTTTCTTTATTTTTCGTCTACTTTTTCTTTTAGTTTTTGATATTTTCTATAAATTTTTTCTTCCACGACTATAAATTTTGAATAAGCATGGCCACCGACTCTCCCAACACCAAGATCTATCAAGTTCAAATCGTTCAAAGATTCAGGGAGTTTAATTTCCTTATCTTTTTATTGTTTTTGTGAACACTTAATTTATTATACATCGAGGACAATGCATAATTTAGGTGTGGGGGAGGTATGATTTGAATCCAACATGTTTGAATTTATACATGTTAATTTTCCTTTTGAAACTTCGAGTCTTTATTGATATCTTGAATATCTTGTAAGTTAAGAATGAATTTTAAAGCATGATAGAAATATGCAAACTCCCACTAATATGCGTCTCTCTCAATGAGAGAGTGAGGGATAACCTCATTCCAAACTATTGAAGCGAGTTTCTTCGAAAAAAAGAAAACCCAACTCCCCTTCAGCTAAAGACACGTCTTCCCGAATCTGAGGACGAGCCTCCCTACATTGAGGACGGGCTTCCCAAGCATGAGGCCAAGCCTCCAAACTCACTTGAAACCCTAGCGAGCATCTCTTTAAAATTAGAGAGAGAAAACTTATCGCCCTAGTGTAGATAGGGATGATGGTTACCTTTCCTTACCTCTTCTCCATTTAAGTCATAGTTGAAGGGAACCATGATTACTTGTTGGTTTTTATTGAATATGGAAATTTTTAAAAAATTAAAAAGATTATCTATTTATTACCAATATATTCTCTAATTTTATTCTACCTAATTTTAACTAATGAATATCCTATATTCATTCTCATTTTTATTTTCATTTTCATTTTTGAATAGAATATATTGCGTCATAGGCCTTGCTTTATTTCATTTAATTTCAATTCTAGGATTCTTTCTTTCATTGATACCTTTATGAAACCAAACCTTTCACTAGTATTCTTTTCTTATAGTTGGAAGATATCTTATTTAATTTTATTTGTAAGTTAGAGTTTAATTAGTTTTCATAATTTCAAAATTTAGAATCCTAATGCTTTTAAGAGAGTTATAATTTAGAGTTGGGCGATATGTTATTTTATTTTATTTTAAATTTAGTATTTACGATTTAAAGTAGATTAGAGTTTTATTTTCATAATTTCATAAATTCGAATTTAGTTTTACGCTTTTATGAGAGTAATAACTTAGAGTGGGAAGATATGTTATTTTATTTAAATTTAGTATTTATGATTTAAAGTAGGTTAGAGTTTAGTTTTCATAATTTTAAAAGTTAGAATTTAATTCTTATGCTTTTAAAAAGAATTATAATTTAGAGCCTATAATTTTAAAAATTGAAATTTAAGTTCATGTCCCTCTTAACTGTATCTAACTAGATTCTAACTTTCTTGAAATCACAGTGATCGAAATTATAATTTGCGGAGGTTTTTCATAAAGAATTTTCAACTCTAAAAAAAAAAAAAAAGTGAGAATGAATTTTTATCATCATCTTGAAGCATCTAAACCAACCTTTTCTTTTCCATGCTTTGCCTCCTCTTGCATATACTTATTTGGACCTATACTTCACTTTTCTTTTTCACTTAATTATTCTAGGTTATCTTCCTTTTTCTTTTCAACATAAAAAATTGCTTAGAAATAAAGTTATCAAAATTCTTGTCAAATAGAAAATTTAAATATTATAAAATATATGTCTACAAAATTAGTCTCTATTAGTTTGAACTGCTTTTTTTTTTTCTTAAATACTTTGTTGTCATTTATTCTATAAAATTGGAAAAATATATTCATTATGTATTTTGTTGCATAAAAGTAGTGGTTTAAAGAATAAAACGTAACACTAACTCGTTTGTACGTGGTGTTTAAAGAATGATTATAAAAACTCATTTTTAGTAGTTCTATATATAAAAAAAAAAAAAAAGTTAAACAAACAACCCTTAAATATAGTAAGATATTAGGGTTTAGATTTTGGAAATTTGTAAATACAGTAATATATGTTATATAAAAAATTGATTAGAAATAACTGGTAAGAAATAAATATTAGAAAATGAGTGATTATTTTGGATGATTACAATAATTCATTAGGATATTGTTGATTATTTTGAATTATAAAAGCTCATTTTTAATAACTTGTTAATATCGTTAAAAAAACAGCCGGCTAGAAAAAACACCATACAAAACAAGCCGAGGAAGCTTTTACACTCGAGATGGTCGGAATCCTTGTCGGAATGAAGATGAGATTTGTCTGCCTAAGTGTTAGCAAGAAAGAAGAGAAGCGTCACTCTGATGATGAAGTGGGAATTATGGTGCAGACTAGACTAGATATTGACAATCGAAACACCAACCAGTGGGAGTCTCGAGACCTCTATAAGGGTCGTGCTTGCATTGTGCTCACGAGCTGCTAGACCAAGTTTTTGTTAGGCTCATCTGAACTAGATCCTATATTAGAATTTCTCTCCTAGTTTTGCTATCTTTATGTTTCCTTATCTATAAAAGAATGGATGATTTTTGTTGTACGCTTTCGTAGCTAGTTTCTTTTTGTTATTAACCAGGTTGTTAGTGTTGGGAAAGACATTCCCTAACTATTGCAGAAATAAACAGAAATATAGTCGAGAAATTAAAAGAGAAACAATAAAATAGAATATAAGAATTTACGTGGAAAATTTTCAAAACGAGAGGGAAAAAAATCCAGGAACAACATGGTTTAAGCTTTAGGCTCCATAGACGGAACTTTTTTTTAGGTATTAGGGAGGGGAGGACACTACTCAGCACCTAAGGTGGGGTTCAATGCCTAACAAAAACGGCCAAAAGACAAAAAAGAGATGTGGAAAGAAAGAACGCATGCATGGAGATTTCGTCTGTCTACGGTTCGAGAGTCTATGAAAGGAACTAAAAATGTCATCGCTGGACCAACTATTTCATCTTTCATTTTATGGTCAGCTCTCTCGTCTTTCACTGCTAGGTAGGCTAGCCTATTTCGTAATCAGGTGGGAACGTTCAATACTGCCTTCGATGATTTTTGAAATAAGTCAAAGGATAGGCCTTAACAAGTAGAAAGAAGATAAAGTCATTACTTTTTTGAATTTCTTCTAGTCTTCCCGGTCACCAAGGGTGACAGCCAGCACAATGAGTGCTTGCTACTCCTCTCGCAGCACTTGCTGCCTCCTCTCCAAATCCCTTATGTTCTCTCTGCCAGCGCGAATGCGTTCTTCTGCCTCTGCAGGATCTCTTGCTTTAACATTTCTCACAAAGAGGTTTAGCGCTCTGCCCGCTGGCCTATTAGGTAGGATAGCAGTCTTCGGGCTTTGCTTGCCCTTTCTCATAAAGAATTCCGGCTTGGCCCGGTTCACTATGTGAAAAATTGTTACAATCACACATAATTCTCTCCCCGACCCCAATTAAATCAACGCTCTCTTCAAAACTTATACTACTCACACCCTTTTTCCAACTCTTCATAAGAGAATATAAAAGAATTTTAAATAGAGTCACTATACTAAATTTAAAGTGCTTCTGATTTAGATGTTTTGAAACTAAAGTCACATGCTTCTTTTATAGTGATTGGAGCACATCATATCCTTTTAGTTTTCTGATTTCTTAGACCTTTCTGAGTTCTTTTAGATTTCGGATTCCTTGGACCATTCCAAATCCTTGCACACTTTCGATGTGAGACAATCTTGTTCTAATATTTTCCAAAAACTCAGTAGTTAGCTAGTTGAACCAGGGAGAAATTTCTTTTGATAGATCGATCTTTGTCCCTTTTAGTTTTCGTAGTATTGTTTTTTAATAAGCCATATTTATACTAGGTTACCTCTCAAACCTCTTCAAAAGCCAACTAATATTGGATTGACGATTGACGAATTTTATTGGACATCTCTTAATGGATTCTTCGAGTCTAGTGTTAGTAAAGTTCAAGGTTCGTTTTGATTATCTGTTAGTTAATTTGGCTTGTATCTACTATGTTTTTAAGATTGGGTCAAGTTGTTTTGGATGTAGCTTTATGCTTCTCAATTATTGGTTTGGATTGATGATATTATGCACTTTCTTCAAAAAAAATAAATAAATAAATAAATGAAGCAAGACAAAATTGGAATGCATGTTGGCAATGCATGTGAACACAAAACAAACATTGCGAGTTAATGCAAGATCTTTGAATATTAAAAGAGGAGACAATACCTGATTGATACGAGACATATTTTATCGTGACAAAAAACAATTTTGTGAGACAAGTTCATATCAATGATAATTTTTGTGAATGTGCGTTGTTCATTATATTTTCATTTTCAGTAGCTCAATAGTCTTTCTACATAACTTAGAGAAATGTTAAAGCAATAATGGTGTCCAATATAAATTCCAAATCTTGTTCTAACTAGGATAGGTAGCCTAATGATCAAAATGATAATAATAAAAAAAAAAAAAAAAAATTGTGGATTCAAGCTATGGTGGTCAAATACTTTAATATTAATAATCAATGAATTTTCTTAATATCCAAAAATATTGTAGGATCATACTATACGGAGAGTTGAAGTGGATATAAGTTGGTTTATCTTAGAGCAAGAGTCTTATTACACAAACAAGAATTTGTTCAAAAAACAAGATAGATTGGGACAATTGATTCCCAATCTTTTCCCCTTGAAGCCAGTCCAAAAATTCACATTCCACAGGTGAAAAAAGCTCAAAGTTCATAGCAAAAGAGAAAAGTAGGTACAATGGCGTAAAACGGGCGCTACCCCACCGCATGATTCTACCTCAAAATCCGAATAAACCGTTTCGTACACTTGTCTTCAATTTCACGTAAGTGTTCATTTGCCATTCTTCACTCCACCACTCACTTACCCAATTCCTCTAATCCCCCATCTGGCGCCACGTTTTCCATCGAATTCCGTGTTCCCAGTAAAGGATTCTTCCTGTTTTTTCGTATAAATCCTCCGTTTTCTCAATTGGGTCGTCCTCTTTATCTCTTCTCTCTCGCTCAGCGTTTCTTGGAAGCTTGATTCTCTAACGCCATGGCCTCTGCTGCTACACTTAGCCCTGCTGATACTGAGAAGCTCTCTAAGCTGAAAGCTTCTGTTTCTGGTCTTAACCAGATAAGGTATGGAAATGTGTACTAAAACCCATGTGTATGTTTGTATTTCTGACTGTTTTTTGTTGTGATTTTCGATCTGGGGAATCTTTTTGAGAAATGGGTTGTGGGTTTTGATTTCTGTTTTTGATGCTTTTGTGCTGTAATGGGGGTTTTTGTGGAATGTGGGGTTTGGTTATTGGATCTGATTGTTTCTTTGTTTTGGCAGTGAAAATGAGAAATCTGGATTTATCAACCTTGTCTCCCGCTATCTTAGGTAATTTCTAATCCTATTGTTGTTCATTGCAATGGGAGAGGATTTAACATTTCTTGAATTTAAGAGGTTTTAATTGCTTAGTAATGCAGCTTTGACATTCATGATTGATATGGTATGAGAATCACTTTTTGATTAAAAAAACGTTTAGTTACTGTTGTTCTGGAACTAAAGAGATCTGAATCTATTTGTATCAAGAGAGTCGAATCTCAATCTATATGAAATTGATGTATCTTCTATTGAAACAGCTGAAGACTAATTTCATTTTCTTTATTTTTTTCAAAATTTATGGTTGAAGTGGGGAAGCACAACATGTTGAATGGAGCAAGATCCAAACTCCAACTGACAAAGTAGTGGTTCCTTATGATTCCTTGGCACCCGTACCTAATGGTATCATCAATCATTTTCGGTTTTTGATTTATATAATTAAGGGTAAATTATAAACTTAGTCCCTCTAGTTTGAATAAGTTAGAGTTTAGTTTTTATAGTTTAAAAATCTACACTTTAATCCCTATAGTTTGGAGAAATCTACAATTTAGAATTTATTCCCTAAGATTTGATAAAATCTAAGAAATAGTCCGTCGTTGGTAATTGTTGGTGAATAAAATATGTAGAAGTTACTTATTCTTGTGTTTAATGATGAGAGTGTGAGATAAGTAATTGATTGAACAAGAAACGCATAATTCATACATCAAGTCTACGTACTTAATTCGCCTGGACTATTTTTTAGGTTTTATCAAACTATAGGGATTAAATTCTATTTCTCCAAACTATAGGTATTAAATTTTATATTTCTCCAAACTATAAGGACTAAATTCTATATTTCTCCAAGGGACTAAAGTCTAGATTTTTAAAACATATGTACTAAACTCTTAACTTTCTCAAAACCGTTAGGACTAAATATATAATTTACCCTTAATTAATTAGAAAAACATTATTTACTTGATCGTCTTATCTCTTTGTTTATATGCTTGTTTCCATTTCTGTACAGGGTTGATCATTTATTGGCATTATTTACATCTTGGATTCATGTGATATTTCTTACCAAATGCTTATGTAGATCTTTGTAATTGTAGATCCTGCTGAAACCAAAAAACTATTGGACAAGCTTGTCGTTTTGAAGCTTAATGGAGGTTTGGGGACAACAATGGGCTGCACGGGTCCGAAGTATGTCATTTTCAACTCATTCTTTCTTTTTTCTTTTGTCCTACAATCTTCTGCACGTGCTGAAGTTTTTCCAATGGATTTGATTATCAATTTCTTTCATTTGATTATTTTTTATATTAAGTTCATGCTAAAGGACTAAACCGTTAGTTTTCATTGCCAACTAGAGCATAGCTCAACTGACTATGTATGTGTGAGTTTGAATCTCCTCACCTCCAATCGTTGTTGAGCTAAAAAAAAAAAGACTAAACCATTAGTTTCAACGAGCATATGATCCATTATTTGCGTCCCATCCTCTCAAAAAAGGCTGCTTGAGCTTCAAAACTTGTATTTTATTGGACTTATTTAAGGTGGTCTGCCAGAACGTTCACAAGGACTTAATACAAAAACTCTTAGGCCTGTAAAAAAACTCTTAGGCCTGAAATTTGCCACCAAAACACTTCACTGGGAGAAGAGAGCGTTTAAGAAGTTTCATTGACGCTCGCTAGTGTCCAGTGTTGCATGGAGATTAAAATTTATTGAAGAAACAAGAAAATATAGACACAAATAGTTAAAACTTAAAAGCAATAAGCTTTTAAGCTACCTCCTAAAATCGTGTTACGATGAGTTTGAGATACCTTTTGATCAAAATGTTTTTACGTGAAGCAGTGTTCTGAAAAGTACTTTTTGGAAGAAAACTGCTTTTAATTGGTCAGCAGTTTCACCTGTGATATTAATTTGTTGAACCCTCCCATGTCTCCATTCCTTCAATGTCTCCCAATACCTGATCTAGGGATGAGTGTGGTTAACCCGGGTATAGTGAAGCGAAACTTCGCTTTCCTGGTTAAAAAAAAAAAAAAAAGAAAGTTAGTGGCACTCTGTAAAGATTAACTATATCTTACTAATTTTAGACCACAAATTTTAGTACTCCACTAGCACTTTTTAAAGACAATATGTTTCGCCATTTTTATCCATTCTTTTCATATTAGCTGATTTCTGTTTTTTTTTTTCCTGTGCTCCAGGTCAGTCATTGAAGTCCGGAATGGTTTGACATTTCTTGATTTGATTGTTATCCAGATAGAGGTTTTATTCCTCAGCCTATTTTTTATTTCATGAATTTATTTACATTTCCCTCCTTGAATTTATTTATATTGGTTTTTACACTTGAATTTGAGAGCCATCCTTGTCACTTTTGGCAGAATCTCAATTCCAAATATGGGTGCAACGTTCCCTTGCTTCTGATGAACTCATTCAACACTCATGATGATACCCAAAAGGTATATAAATCTGTATGCTTAGTTTTCATGTTTTCCATAAATGTCTTGTGCTTTACTAACACTTCTTCAAATCAGATCATTGAACAATACAAAGGCTCAAATGTGGAGATTCATACGTTTAACCAGGTGTGTACAAAATAGCTTAGCATTTTTCTTGATACTCTTTTTATTCGTTCAAATAAATTGTTTATCTTTCCTATCATATAATCTATAAACAGAGCCAATACCCACGTTTAGTTGTTGATGACTATCTTCCTCTCCCTAGCAAAGGGCGTACTGACAAGGATGGATGGTATGTTAAAAATACTCAGATTAGTATACAAATAATTGTATCAACTTCTCTCTTTGGACCTATTCTCATGATAATTGATAGTGACTTTTTCTAGAACCACTTTTGTTTTGATATGAGGTGTCAACATGTTGCTTTGTGCTTCATTTATTTATTTATATGTTTATTGATCAACAAACAGAGCAGATTATTTTTGCCTCCATATGTTAACCTTTTAGTGTGACAAAAGAATTTAAAATTTTTTTCTGAATCCTTCTCTGACTTCAAAACACCCACCTCTTTTTTATTGTTATATAAAAAAACCATTAATATTTATAAATGAGTTATAAATACTGTTAGTATATTATATCATTAGTTTAATTTTCTTACACTCCCCGTACTTGTTTACACGTGAAGGTACCCTCCTGGGCATGGTGACGTTTTCCCATCCTTGAAAAACAGTGGTAAACTTGATGCCCTTATATCTCAGGTATTTGCACCTTGATCCCACTGGACTTATTTACTTAGATGTGTCCATCTAAGAAGCATGAAATACGACACTATATGGACACGTAGGCAGGACATGGATACGTCAAGGACACATTGTTTATTGTTATTTTATATAATATACTATCAAAATATCAAACTAAATACTTTCTTTTTTCTCTTATTTCTATTCCCTCTCTCTTTCCTTTTTCAATTTTAGTTCATCTATCTTCAATGTACATCATTGTCGATGACTTCTACCAACACTACAACTTGTCGTGACGTCGGCCATTTGAAACAAATAATTTTTATATAGAGTGTCCATGGTGTGTTCGTGAAGTGTCCGAAATTTAAAAAAATAAAATAAAAGAGGACACGGAATTTTAAGTGTCTAACACGTGTCCGAAGAGTGTCCGGAAGTATCGGCGTCGGACAGGTGTCCGACACGGATACTTTGACAAAATAGAAGTGTCCGTGTTTCCAAAGTGTCCCTGAATGTTTTCCTCTCATATTTCACTTCTATGTTTGTTTGTGCAGGGTAAGGAGTATGTTTTTGTTGCAAACTCTGACAACTTGGGTGCTGTTGTGGACTTACGTATCCATACATAGTTTTTAAAGCCTGTCGTTTTTTTCTTACTGTACCTATTGCATTGGTATGCAAGTTGTGAAATTAGTTCCTTCGGCTTCTATTATCCTTGACTTTGACTATCATAGAAATTTTGAATCATTTGATCCAAAACAAGAATGAGTATTGTATGGAGGTACGAAAATAAGTTCAGTCAGAAAAAAAATTATTTTCTTACCCATTCATTTATTATTCTTAGTTTACTCACTTGTCTCATTATTGATTATGTAGGTGACACCTAAAACCTTGGCTGATGTAAAGGGGGGTACTCTTATTTCTTATGAAGGGAAGGTTCAGGTATATAAAACATAATATGTTTTAAGATTTTGTTGATTGGGGCATTTTGTCAATTGTGCTTTACTCATAAGTTTGTCCCTGTTATTGTTTCACCACTTTTTAAGTTGGTCTGCAGATGACAAATTTTTTCCTTCTTGTAACATTCTCTTTATCTCATGATGCAGCTACTTGAAATTGCTCAGGTCCCTGATCAACATGTAAGTTTACAACCAGTGCTTATCATATCATGAAAGATACTTCTATTGTTCTAATCCATGATTTAAAAGATTATTGAGGCTTATGCCTTAGAGGCTCGCCTCAAGACGAGCTCTAACTTTTAGCCTCGAGTCTTACGCCTTTGTTGGATCATAAGAGGCCTACGCCTCATATAGGAGAGACGTACGTCTCTATGATAACGCCCTGAGGTTTAAAGTCCCTGGTCCTCATAAAATACTTGAAGAATAATATTATTTTTTCAATTCTTTAACATATAAGAGTTTGAACCAAATAATATGAATTATTACTACTTTTACTTCTTAGACGTGGTTTATGATCCTATTCTCAAGTATTGCTTTAGGCATCCATTTAGATCACATATTTTCTCTATGGATTCTTAGGCACTTAATTGTTTCAGAATCGTCGATTTTTAATTTTTATTCTTGGAGAATTCACTTATGTTTCATTCATCAATCTTATTCCAAAAAAGCTCAATCATATTTGTGTTTGTGTGATGTTTTATGTATTTTTACCTAAGTATTATGTTTTATCATACATGCTTGTAAACTTTTTAATTAAAATTGAGGCTTACGCCTCATACCTCCTCGAGGCTTACACTTTGCCTCTTCAAGAGGAATAGCCTCGAGCCGCCTTCAGCCTTTTTAAACCTTGTTTCTAATAAATTCAGATTAATGCTAATAAAGTCGAAAAGACCATTTATGTTTTTTAGTCAGTTAAGACATTTACAATAAATTGGTATATTCTTGATCCGTTTGTAAATTGACAAGTGATTCTCTGTTTGGTACAGGTCAACGAATTCAAGTCCATTCAAAAGTTCAAAATTTTCAACACTAATAATTTGTAAGTCATGTTTCGTTCTCGATACACATTTAACAATTACTGAAAATACCATGCTTATAAGATAATCGAAAATGAATGGTTCAAGGTGGGTGAACTTGAAAGCAATTAAAAGGCTCGTGGAAGCCGATGCACTCAAGATGGAGATTATTCCAAATCCTAAGGTAGATTTTGTTCCTTGTAAATGCCGGCCACCAATGCATGTGGTGAAGTTTTAATTGCGAAATATGTCCTAAACACTGGTAGGAACATTTTGGTTTGGTTTTGTTTTGTTTTACTGGTTAAAAAAATTATGAGGATCCATGCAATAGAGATGAATCAATGCAAATAAACCTGATAAGAAATTTAGGAGCTCCTGTTAAGTATTGTAGTTTTGTTGTGAGTAAAGATATATTGTCATTATATTCAGGAAGTTGATGGGGTTAAAGTTCTTCAGCTCGAAACAGCAGCTGGTGCAGCAATCAGGGTATACTTTATTCTTGATTTTGTGTGTGATGTGATGTCTTTATAACATGGATATTAATGCCTTGCACTTGTCTATTTTCTGCCAAATAGTTCTTTGATCATGCCATTGGTGTTAATGTACCACGATCGCGTTTCCTTCCCGTCAAGGCAACTTCAGATTTGCTTCTTGTCCAGGTTAGTTCTTTTATCCATCATTACAGGCTTCTATTATCTTTCTTTGGTTTGATGTTTCTTAACAAACTAAAATTTGGTTTTTTTTTTTTCTGCAGTCTGATCTTTATACTTTAGTTGATGGTTCTGTTCTTCGCAGCAAGGCTAGAAAAGATCCTTCCAATCCTTCTATTGAACTAGGCCCTGAATTCAAGAAGGTATGATTTTTCTTGTTGATTTGTTTTGTAAAATGCATGAAGTTTATTGAACATGGTAGTTACTGTTCTTTTCTTTTTACTTTTTTACAGGTTGGTAACTTCCTGAGACGATTCAAGTCGATCCCCAGCATCATTGAACTTGATAGCCTTAAAGTGGTTGGTGATGTTTCGTTTGGAGCTGGTGTTGTTCTTAAGGTATGAAACTGCTTCTGGTTTCCTTCTCTTTCTATCTACTAGATTTTATTATCCAATTAGTATATACCATATAACATAATGAACCTGTAATTAGAGGGGGTGTTTTTTTTTCTTTCTTTTTTTTGTAAATTGGGCCTCTTTTTAAAATAGGTCTATTTTCAGTCGAAACGTTATCCTCTAGTGGTAGCGTCTCACTAAAGACGCCAACATAGTTTCAAAATGGTCAAAATAGGCGAACCATCAGACTAAAACAATTAGAATTAGGGTCAGTCAATTGGAATGTGCATTATCCATACAGGGGATCTTTCAGTGGAGAAGAAGCTGTTAGAACCAATAAAGCAAATAATTGACCCTGCTATCGAGGGAGAAAGGTCTACTCCTCTCGAGCCAGTTTCAGTTCTAAAGGAAGGAATTGAGCTGAGTGTTAGTGCTTCGCTTGTTACAGCCTAGAAAGAACTGATCCACCATCCCGGTGGACGCTATGTTACCTTAACTCCCAGCGTCAATGATTATGGATTGACTGAAAAAAATGTTAATATTTGAAATTTTTAGTTTTTGGGTGGTCTCTCTCACATAGACGCCACAATTTTCAATTTTTAGCAATATACTTCAGATACACTTAAACTGAGTTCGAATGGATTTTTCAATATTTCCTTTCTGGAATTTTTGGATTCCAGCTTGCACGATAATTATTAGGTGGTGGTAAATACTTTGTTAGACTGATTGACCCAAAACATTTGAGGCTAATCCAATAGTTGATCCTCTTATTCACACAGGAAAGGAAAAAGTAAATAATACTGTGTTTCTCTCTTTTGAAAAAGCCTTAATAACCAGTATGCAAGAACTTTCATCGACAACTAGGCGTTCCTGTTCTGAATCTAAAGAAAAGTAAGGTGGGAATAAATTTTACATTTTTCACTTGAACAGTGATTTTACACTACTTTGCTGTTCTCCCATTTTTAGCCGGTTAGCTAGGTTTGTCTTCCTTTCACAAGTGATGTAACTAAATTTGTCTCAACTCATCAACTTATGCTTGTGAGTTGATTTATAGTTTAACTTAGTTCAACATGGGTCCCAAGGGGTAATACAGTGGTTGAAGGGTTGGATTTTGAAAATGTATTCCCTTAAGGTTCCAGGTTCGAGTTTCACTTGTGACATTAATTTATAGACACCTCTTGTGTCTCCATTCTTTCGTTTTCTCCTGATATTTGGCCTAGGAACGAGCGTTGTTATCCCATATATAGTAAAACTAAGCTTCGATTTTTCGGTTTTAAAAAAAAAAAATAGTTCAACATAGTATCAGATCAAGAGACTCGAGTTCGAGTCCCTACCAAGTCAGTAATTTCTAAGCCTATAAGTGAGATGGAGTGTTGGTTAATATAATTAAATTCTTCAATAATAAGCTTAAGTTTTTGGGTTGTTTGATAGTTTAACATAACTCAATATATAAATATATATTCTTTTACTCATTGATATCTGAATTCCGACATCAATATGTCTCATGAAGCTCAACTCAAGAATACCAATGAAAGAATTAACGAACATAGAACTTCTTATTTTCATACCATTGTTAAATCACCTCCTCCTCTAACTATCTCTATTTTACAGGGGAAAGTGACTATCTCAGCTAAACCCGGGGCAAAATTGGCAGTACCCGATAATGCCATAATCGAAAACAAGGTAAAAGAAAAAAAAGTTTAAAATCCCTTTATAGATCATACTTGTTTTCTGTGGATAAACTTTACCTGAACGTTGGGTAAATTTCATATTTAGGAAATCAATGGCCCAGAAGATCTCTAAACATTTGCTTGCATTCACAACAACTTCAGAGCAGAAGCTTTCTGGCATCTGAGTTTTTTTTTTAATACCAACAAAAGCATGCAGTTTTGTCTGTAATATGTGTCCTGTTTGGCAATGTTCTTCTGTGATATCATGAACTCCGATGGACTTTGTTGGCATAAAAAACCAAATGAGTTTCTATTAATATTGATGCATAATAAGCTATAGTTTTCTTTGAAAATGATTAGATTTATAAGGTATTAGAAATGTGTGCTGATTGATTTTTTTGTTGGAAAGGACAGTTGACTTAGAAGTGAGTTTGATTAGACATGCCACGAGCTGGATTAGATAGTTGCTTGGATTATATGTGTGTGTGTTTTGAATATTGACCTTATATTCTGACAGATTTGGGCATTAGGAATATTAAGAATATATTAGGGGTACTTAGAGATGAAGCTTTCCTCTCTCTAGCTTTTAGTGAGAGGAGCTCTCTTGGTGGGCTCAGGCAAGATCTCTTTGGAGATCGGTCGTTGAGCGGTCTAGGGCACAATTTATGCGTTCTTGAGCCTTAATCTCTTCTCTATGTAGAGTCGGTAGTGGGCATTCGTTGGGCTTCATTGTGACTAGAGAAATTGGAGCTCGTAAGAGCTGTTTGAGAATAGTGGAGAAATACATGGCAGCTTTCGTGGGTGCTGGCGGAAGTTTTGGCTTGGGCTGGAGAACCTAAGGAGAGCCATGTTTAGTGTTGAGAAGGTTGAATGGAAGTGGTCTTTCGCCAGCATCGGAGGAGGTCTTTGCTTTCTTCTTAGATCTATTGTAAAGTTACTCAAAAAGAGAAAGAAGGGCTTGGGTTTGGAGATGGCACCCTTTGATAGGGAAAATGAAACTTGGAGAAAGCTAAGGAAAGTCGATGTAGTTCCTTGTGAGTTTTTGTGAGATCGTTGCTTTGGATTGGCTCGTTGTGGGCATGGGCTCGTTATGGTCAGAGGTTTTTGCGTCGCGGGTGTTGTCAATGGAGTAGAAACCGTTGGTTGTGCTGGCAGAAGTAGTCCGTAGAAGGGGTGGTTGTGGTTTAGGCTTTTTCTTAAGAGTTAAAATGGGGTTGGTTGGGTGAAGTAGGTTAAGGTAATGGTTGTTTACATTCTTTTGTTAGAGTATTGGAATTGGGTTGGTTATTATTATATTGAAGTTTTTCATGTTATGGGTAGGATTATTAGAGTGTTGTTGGTTAGGTCCATTTTGAAATTAGTAGATAAAGGGAATCGTATATGATTTTAATTTTGGATTAGATCGAGGTTGGGTGAGTTTTGTTCCAGTTTGGTTTCAACTCTCACCAACTTAACTTTGGTAGGGTCATGCTCTTGTTTAACGCTTCAAGGATTATCTTTCGAAGTGCTTTAAAAGTCGGCTGAAATAAAGTTGACGTTGTTTTGGCCTTTTGTGGGATTTTTGTATCCCATTTTAATTAAGGTCATGATCTCAATTTGGTTTGCTGTCGATTCTAAGTCTTTCTACTATTGGTTCTTTACTAGTTGGTTTGTCACCCTCCAAAATGTGGTTGAGAACCAGTGTGAGGAAGTTCTTCCTATGTATGGTTTTGCCTCGATTTTAAGGTTAGGGTGTAATTTTGGTTGTTAATGTTATTGTTGTTTGTTTTCAGAAAAAAAAGAAGAGAAAGGGTATGACTGTAATTAGTTAGAGTAGTTACGTATTATGGTAATAAATAAAGAGGGTGAGTGATGAAATCATCTATAAATAATATGAGAGTTAGAGAGATCTCAATAGTTACAGAAAGTCCAAGTTTATCAAATTACTTGACCATCTTGTATACCTATGCTATATTCAATACAATGTTCTTTAGATAGTTTGAATCTTATCAATCGGTATCGGAGCAATTTAGATCCGTTGCAAGCTTGAGATGGGTGATGAATATGATCGTGTTGTTCACGAAGGATTCGAAAGAACAATTGCTTTGATTGATTATTTCACAGTGGAATCGAAGAAAAGGAGGGAAGAGGAAAATTGATGGAAATCAAATTTAGACGCCTTGAAAAAAAAAAGTAGTGGAAACAAATCTCGAAAAAGACAAAAATGAAAATGAGTTATGTTCTTGAAAAAAGTTTTAGCAGGAAGAAAGAAAAAACAAAAGAAGAGGAAGAGAGAACAAAAAAAAAAGAAGAAATGAATGCAATATCAATGTAGATGGAGAGAAAAAAAAGGCGACTAAGAAAGAAAGAAGAGTAGAAGAAGAAAGAATAATCATATTGTGAAGAAGCAAAGTTGGAAATGTGTAAGACATTCGCATGTGGGGCTATACAAGAAGAAGAGGAAGTTTTAGAGAACTCATCAGCAAATCCATGGACAGATAGATCTAATGAATGTACATCGACGATTTCACCATGGGAGGAGATGACAAATGATTGTGGACCCAGTGGAAGAGGAGGAAGAGAAAATCGTCCATGGAAAATGAACAAGATGAAGCGGCGAGTGAAGAAGAAGAAATTGCGGCTAGAGAAGACGATTCTTCGTTTGTAGATGTCGGAGAAGAAGATCGCGATAGAAGTTCAAGGAAGAAAGGGAAAATATCACGTTCTATATTCTACAAGAAGGGGAAAAAACTGTTGTAGAACGTGTGAGAATGAAGAAAGAAAAAAAGGGATCGAGTAGGTTTCTACGCGGGTTGTTATCATTTAAAAATAAAAAAAGAATAATAATAAAAAGAAAAGGTATAAGAGTTTCCAAGTGAAGGAAGGGAGGAGAATGAGTTAACATGTGTGAGTGATATATATTCGAGTGGACTAGAATATTTTTTACTTGGCTCAATTATGTGGTAAACAAGACAAATATAAAAGATGGGTGTCATTATGTGTCAAGTTATTAAGCATTGCTTAATCACTAGCTACACCTTTGTCCACTACTGTCAGCCACCGCTCTACCTCTGCAATTGTCGCCACTTCGACCACATAGCTGCTTAAGAAAAAACTTTGAACTTTTGTTTTCATGTTTGATGTTTTTATACTAATCTTGAGGACAAAGTGCTTTAAAGGGGCAAGTATTGATAGGTTCGAGCATTTATTGTATTAGAAATAGTTGAGGGGTGTTTGGATAATTAATTGAGAGTTAGAGTATAGTGGTTATAAATAAGGGAGGATTATAAAGAGGTTATGCATATTTTGGTGATTACACTTGGAGCTCAAGAGACGATTCTCTAGAAAGGGATTCCAAGTCTTATTAAATACTTGGTTAGTTTGTATTCCTTTATCTTGAATATTTCTTTAGTATGTTATTCTAGATCTTGGATCATATCAATTGGTATCATGAGAAAAGTGGGCAGCGAGTCGACACAAACTTTGGTGGAAAAGAAAGAATCATACTAAAAAAAGAAGTTTGGAATGGACAGCCAAAATAATGTTGGAGGAAGAGATCATCGGTTTGAAAAGGCATCAAGGGTTTCGATCATTTGGTACAAAAAAGACATGGCCAAGGAAGAAAATACACTATGCACATTGAAATATGAGGAAGAAAGTTCGTCGTGCTCAGTGAAGATCATAGAAGCTGCATCGTGGAAATTGGAAGAGAGATTGACATTCTGTTTTTCAAGTTTTTGATAAAAAAGAGAAAAATCGGGAGAAGAAGATCCGGAGGATGGCATTGAGCTATTTTCACCTGTTTCAGAATGATGGTGGGCTTTTCGAGCTTGCAACATCAACAATTTGTGCTGAAATTTTACTTTTTTGAGTTTTTGGGCTTTATGTTTTTGTTTTATTTTTGTATACCCACCTGGAGGACAAGGTGGGAAGACATTGATAAATTTGTGCCTTAGAAGTATTAAGAATATATTAGGTGCAGGAGTGTAATTAGTTAGAGTAATAGTTATATATTATGGTTATAAATAGAGAAGGTTAGTAAGTGGTGAGATCATCTATGAATTGTATGAGTTAGGACTTGAGAGACCTCAAGAGTTAATGAGGGTCTAAGTGCCTCGAATCATTTGACTATCTTGTATAGTTATTGTTCAAGTAGTTTGTAAATAAAGAACAAAGCTTTTAATATTAGACATTCGATATTATATTTCAAATATTAATAAAGGTTATTATTTTTCATAAATTGCACATTTGATATTTCAACGTGATTCAGTCTTATCGCATTAATGAGATTAATGGTGATATGCCTTAGATGACCATTTGGACGAGTATGTGGGACATATAAGTGAATCTAGTTTCAAGCTAAGAACCTAAAGCGTCTACAGTATATGGACTAAGGCTAGAGCACCTAAGTCATGGCGACACTGTTGGTACAACCTATTTTGCAAGAGTTGTAAACGACACGATCCTGGTTTATGTGGAGACATGTGAGTGGGGGTGCCTATGTAAAAAATAGTTTCTGTATAAGATGGGACCAAAAGAAATTTATGATCGAGCTAGCAAATTCATTTTAGACTCGTATCAACTACTTCATTATGGATGATCATATGTCGATGTGATCTGAATCATGAGCGGTTGTGAACTCAAACTATAAAGACCCGACCCATTGGGGTCCTAGAGAAACACACCCTTACTACATGTCTTTAAATTAAATAAAACCATGAAACATTTAATGCGTAAGAGTCTATCATTTATAATAGAATAACCACCAATGAACAGAAATTTTAAGTAAAAAGTTCGGAGTACTCCTTTAAAATAGCCGGTCAAACCGTAAGGGAGGAAAACATAATATCTTTAAAGAAGTTATAAATTCTAAAAGTGTTTTCTCATCAACAATGTAAAGAAAGATAAAATAATGCATAGACCGGACATAAGACTAAGATCGACGTGCCCATGGTTTCCACTACGCCGGATCAACCATCCTGGTATAGCCCATGTGTACCTATGGATTACCACAGTGAAATAGGAAGGGGGTGAGTCATTTAACTCACCAAAAAGTATCTAAAAACAATTATATAACAGAGAAGCAGTAAATCAATAAACAGATAAATAATTGTTCAGGTGAACTCGACTTGACGAGGACGGGGCAACCCGGAGGCTAAGCCAACCCGAACTTCGTCTTTCTCTCGCCGGGGCATCCCTTATAGAGATAAGCCTTCCCGGTTTCCTTCCTCTCTATTCACGACGGGGCAACCTCTTTCGAGGCTATGCCAACCCGTTGCAGGTCATAAACAAGCAGCACACAATTATCACTATCGATTCTATCAGTTCCACTAACTAATACTCATTCGCACCTAGCAATGATCATATGAAATTAACTAGTCTACTTTTACTCAATCAAACAGTTCAGATCATGGTTTAGCCCTTACCTCGCTTGTTTCCACTCGAGGCACTCCTAATTGTTCGAGCTGCGACTTCTAGAAGTTTCTCCGACAAAAGCTGGTTAAAACAGGGTTAAAACGTCAAAATTAGGCCTTTAAACTATCAAAAACGGGTCCAGAGCGTCGAAATTACCCAAAAACAAGTATCCGGAAATTTTCCGGCGACCCACGGCGGCGCGTGGCCGGAAATTTGACCGGAGGAGTCGTCGGCGGCGGCGCGTGGCGCTGGAACTCACCGGCGCGTGAGCAGCACGCGCGGAGACAAATTCTGGCGCAGCAGGGACGCGTGTCGCGCGCTGAGTGGTCGGAGGTCAGGTTCGGGAAGGCGCTCAGGTTCGGTCGACAAATCCTTAGCCTCGGATTCGCTGGCCAATGCGAAGCTGGGAAAATTCTGACACGTCTGCAGCTGTCGGACACGCGCGGGGACAGGAAGACAGCGGCGCTGGCGGCGTCGGAAGTTGTTGTGGCCTCTGATTGGACGAGGCCTTCTCTCCCTTCACGCGACTGGTGGATGCTGGCGGCGGCGGCTCCCGAGGCGACAACTCCTGTCGGCTGCGCTGACGATGTCGGCAACAGAGCAGGCACGGCAATGATTGGCTGCAGATGGCGTTGGTGGCTGTCGGAAATCACAGGAATCGAGAGAGAAAAAGTGGGCGGCGCTGAATTTGAGAAAAACACTCAAAACTCTCATGATTTTTGACTTTTTTCCTTTCATATAAGGACAAAAGGGGTGCCAGAAATTACAAAAATGCCCCTGGCCCCAAAATTACTATTTTGCCCCTCTAAATTCAATTTTCGATTTCGAAACCCTCAATTAAAATTAAAAGAATGAAAGTTTCTTTAACTTAACACAAGACCACCACTCCCGGGATTCCCGGTAAGCCAAAAAAAATAATAAAAAATTAATAAAACTGACCTCGAAAATAGTGCAAAAAGGTCGGGCTGTCACACAAACTTTATGAAAGCATCCTCTGATGTGCATGGGTGAGACCAGCCAAACAACGCTAATTCAATAAGCTCATATGTTAAGAATTTCATTAGTGAGTGGTTGGGAACACAATGTCACAAGAAGAAATTCACGCCTTTCCAGATATTGAGGAAGTTGTAGAGTTGTTCCCTGAAGAACTGATTTCAGGGCTTGAACAACGGGATCTCGCTTCTCACTGGCCCGAGAGGACACTAGTTTATAGTTGGACTATAAACGCTTATTCATTATAGGAATCGGTGGCGCTTAAGGAGAAATATGTAACAATAAGGGTAAAGCGAAGATTTTGACCCAAGTGTTGTAACAACCCGAATTTTCTCTTAATATTAAAGTAAAAATAATTTTATTCGAATAATTTTTTTTCTTTTTCATTCTAAAAATTTATAAATATATATATCAGGGTGAATAATTGGTTAGGGGTACTTCGGTAATTCCCTAAGCAGTCAAGCCTCTCTTTCTTGATTTAAAAAGAAGGAACGCATGCCTTCACAACCCCTCGTCATCATGCTTTCTCTAGGCTTTTCTTATATCGTTGGCCCTTGGTCCTTGTCTTTTTGTGTGTCGTGACACCCTGTATGACTCCTCGCCATTTTGATATGGAAGCCTACCATATAAAAAATGTGTCAGAATGTACTATAGCGGTAGTGAACTCCTACCAAGTTATATGTTAAAAGCTTTGGTCTAAAATTCCTATAAACTGCTCTCGACATATAACCTTTCAAAATATTTTCTAAAATCTTTTTTTAAAATATTTTTCCCGACTACCGCTGTTTAACTTATTGCTTAGGTCTTCTATTTGAGTCTGTTGCTCATATAAAAGAGCTTGTCGATGTCTTGAACAACTCCCAGAAGATGATAATTCAAATGGTTACTAACCTTTTGGAGGACGTAAAATTTACGTTCGGCCTCCTCAAGACTCAAATAGAAGACCTAAGCAATAAGTTAAACCTCACTATGAAAGCGGTAGGGAATCATGGCCTGAATGGAGGCACAATTCAGTTAGAGAAGGTTAAGGTCTCGGAGCAGAAACCCTTTTGTGGCATTCGCGACGCCAAGGCTCTAGAAAACTTCATATTCGATTTAGAACAATACTTTCGAGCCATGAACACGTCGTCCGACGAATCTAAAATTAAGCTGGCAACCATGCATTTAGTTAATGATGCAAAAATTTGGTGGAGATTTAGGTTCATGAACATTGAACAAGGTAGGTGTTCCATTTGAATCATGGGAAAAATTAAAGCAAGAGCTTCGATCAAAAATTTTCCCAAAAAATGTTGAAATCTTGGCAAGGCACATGCTAAGAGAGTTGAGACAGACTGCTAATATTAAAGAATATGTCATACAGTTCTCAGCATTAATGTTGGACATACGTGATATGTCAGAGAAAGAGAGTTTTTTGTTTTGTCGAAGGCTTGAAACCGTAGCGAAAATCGAAATTATACGAACATAGAGTACAAGGCCTTGCAACTACCTATGCAGTGGCGAAACAATTGTACGACCTGAACGTTGACGCATCTCAAGATGCAAGAAAGATTCCCAGTTTCCTGAGCAACATAAAAAGTACCACTCGCTCCACCTCGCCTAAAAGTAGTGAGGGAGATAGACCGAACGGAGGAGACTAGAGCCCTTCCAACCTAGAGAGGATACCAAGGGTGAGGGCCATACCAAAACTGACCTCCAAGCCGCATTATATTCAATGGGGCAGATCGGACATTTGAGTGCCCGAAAAGGGTGGACACTAATGCTGAGACAACAATCGAACGTGCCGAGTCGGAAACGCCACCAAAAGAAGAAGACGACAACCCTTGCATGAGAGCCTTAAAATTTCTATCTGCCCTACAAAACAAAATGGGACAGTCTGAAGAGCCCTTAGAACGTGGGCTCATGTACATCGATGCGTGGATTAACCAAAAGTCGACTAAAAGTATCATGGTTGACTCTAGAGCCACTCATAGTTTTATGACCGAAAGCGAGGCACGTCGACTAAACCTACCATGGGATCAAGATACTGGGAAGATGAAAGTCGTCAATTTGGCCGCGTTGCCCATCATAGGTGTGGCTAGAAGGGTGGCGTTAAAGATAGGGATTCCGAAGAACATGTGGACTTCATGATTGTCAAGATGGATAACTTTGATGCTGTCCTAGGGATAAAGTTCTTTTTAAAACACAAAGTCATCTCGATGCCTCTCGCCAAATACTTGATCATCATGACATCAAGCCCTACTTTTGTCAAAGCCGCTATCAAACACTCGAACGATATAAAGATGATCTCGACCCTCCAACTGAAATAAGAGCTCGCTTACAACGAACCAACGTTCATGGTCACCTAATGATGGAAAAAAAATTCACTAAAGAAGTCGTTCCTGCAGGAATTTAACATGTTCTAGAAAGATATCTTGATGTTATGACTGACTCTTTACCAAAGGCTTTACCTCCGCATAAGGGATTGATCATAAAATCGAATTGCTACAGGAGACTAAACCTCCCGCAAAACTGCTTATAGAATGACCCCTCCAAAATTGGCCGAATTTCAAGAACAACTCAATGAACTCTTAAGTGCAGGGTGCATTCGGCCTTCTAAGGCCTTTTTCGGGGCCCCAGTTCTATTCCAGAAAAAGAAAGACGGCAGCCTTCGCCTTTGTATCTACTATCGAGCTCTTAAAAAAAGCACTGTTAGCAATAAATATCCAATACCGATCATAACTGGCTTATTTGATCGTCTCAATGATGCAAAATACTTCTCAAAACTAGACTTTCGATTGTGATACTATGAAGTCTGCATTGTAGAAGAGGATGAACTAAAGACCACATGTGTGCCCAGGTATTGGGCATTAGAGTTCCTCGTGATGCCGTTTGGTCTCACCAACGCCCCAACTACCTTCTGCACCCTCATGAACCAAGTGTTTCACGAATATTTTGACAAGGTCATGGTGGTCTACCTGGACAACATCGTAGTCTAAGCTCAAAGATGGAGGAACATCAAATAAACCAATAACTAGTCTTAGAGAAGCTGAAGAGGAACCAGTTATATGTGAAGAGAGATAAATGATTGTTTCCCCAA
The DNA here is from genome assembly GCA_037832605.1 of Cyclanthera cordifolia. Taxonomy (NCBI): domain Eukaryota; kingdom Viridiplantae; phylum Streptophyta; class Magnoliopsida; order Cucurbitales; family Cucurbitaceae; genus Cyclanthera; species Cyclanthera cordifolia. The sequence continues at coordinate 9,603,725 of JBBMEG010000021.1, forward strand.
GAACACATAGAATTTTTAAGACATGTGATTGAATACTGAAAGATAGGCATGGAGGATGGAAAGATGAAGGCCATATGCGATTGGAAAATACCCACCGTTGTTACAGAGTTACCTTCCTTCCTTGAATTGGCCAACTACTATAGGCGATTTGTTGAAGGATTCTCAAGGCGGACTAAACCTCTGCCTGATCTCTTAAAGAAAGGGCTGAAATGGAATTTGACTCTGGAATGTCAATGGCTTTCAATGATTTAAACAAGTCCATGATGGAAGGATCGATACTTAATTATCGATGTTACCAAAACCATTCGAGGTCGAAACTGATACCTTTGATTTTTCTTTAGGTGGCATCCTTTTTCAAAACGGTCACCCAATCGTATACGAAAGTAGAAAACTGAATGATGTTGAAAAGAGGTATGCCACCTCCGAGAAAGAAATATTAGTCGTGGTGCGGTGTTTAAGAGTTTGGAGACAATATCTCTTAGGGGCCAAGTTCACTGTTAGGACCGATAATAGTTCCATTTTCCACTTCTTCAACCAGCCCAGGCTGCCATCGAAGCAGGTACTATTGGCAAGAATACTTAGCAGAATTTGACTTCCAATTTGAACATAAACCTGGGTGGACGAACCAAGGAGCCGACGCCCTGAGTCGGAAAAGCGAACATGCGGTCCTATGCATGTTAGCTCAACTACTACAAGCAAGTAGGCTCAATGGAACCATACGAGAAAGGATACATGAACTCCTTTATAACGACCCGAAAGCTCAAAGCATCATTCAGTTAGCTAAACACGAGAAGACTCGCTAATTCTGGGTAGAAGACGACCTTTTTACAAAAGGTAACAAGCTATATGTGCCTCATTCGGGAAACCTCAGAAAGGTGTTATTGGAAAAATGTCACAACACCCTATGGGCGGGACACACAAGCGGACAAAGGATGTACGGGCTATTAGAATTTCACAAAGACTTGTATTATCCGTCAACAAGACAAGGCAGAGAGATAAAAAATAGCAGGGTTGTTGGAACCCCTACTTGTGCCAACAAGACCTTGGGAGAGCATCTCTCTCGACTTCATTACCCATCTCCGAAAGTTTGTAGAGTTTGAAGCTATTCTCGTGATCATTGACCGATTTTCAAAATATGCAACCTTTATCCCTACTCCGAGAAAGTGCATGGCTGAGATGACAACTCAACTATTCTTCAAGAATGTTGTTAAGTTATGAAAGTCCTAGAAAGCATCGTGAGTGATCGAGATGGACGCTTTACTAGGTCGTTCTATAGAGTTATTTCGGCTTCTGGGTTCAAATATGAATATTTCCTTGGTCAAACTAAGCGGTTTAATAGTATGCTCACAGAGTACATACGCCATTTCATTGATGCGAGATAGAAAAATTAGGTCAATCTGTTAGATGTAGCTCAATTCAACTTTAACTGCCTAAAGAGCTCGTCAATGAGTGCCTTTGAGGTAATATGTGGAAGACAACCTCTTATAACCCATGTTATCAATCACCCATATGCGGGAAAGAGCCTCAAGGTGTATAACTTTGTAAAAGAGTGGAAACCATCTGTAGAAGAAGCCCGAGCCTATTTGAAGAAAGCATCCAAGTGGATGAAGAAATGGTTAGACAAGCGGCGACACCCCTTGAAATTCCAAGCAAGAGACTAAGTCCTCATTAAGCCGAGACCAGAGCAATTTTTCTTTCGAGGCAATCGTGACCAACGCCTCGTGCGGAAGTATGAGGGGTTCATTGAAGTGATAGAGAAAGTCAAGAAAACCTCTTACCGAGTTAACCTGCCTTTATGGATGAAGATCCACCTAGTGATCAACGTTAGCAGCTTAAAGGCTTACCATCCAAACCCAGATGGCAGTCACAACAACTAAGTGTCAAGACCTCGAGTCATCATGAAGGATACCACAAAGAAGCACGTGGAAGAGGTCTTAGCAGAGAAGACCCACCGAGTTGGTCGTCCAAGATGCGACATTAAGGAGTTCCTTGTGAAATGGAAAAGAACTCCCAGATGCTGAAATGGAAGACTTGAAGTCGGCTACGCTTGTCCAGGGCGTTCTGCCCATGGCCGTCCATGGTCGTATGCCTTGACACCTCATGCATGCTCGTCAAAGGCTTGTTACCCATGACCGCATGCCTTCACAACCCCTTGTCTCATACTTTATAGTGTAGGCTTTTCTTATATTGTTGGCCTTTGACCGTTGTATTTTTGTGTGTCACGACACCCTGTATGACTTCTCGCCATTTTAATATGTAAGACCGTAATATTAAAAATGTGCTAGAATACACTATAGAGGGTAGTGAACTCCCACCAAATTGTATGTTAAAATCTTTGGTCTAAATTTTTGTCAACTGCTCGAGACATATAACCTTTCAAAATATTTTCTAAAATCATTTTTTCAAAATATTTTTTCCGATACTCGAGATGAAGATTCTCGAGAGAGCCCATTTGTGTCAATAACTTTTTGAAATTGTCCCGTGAAGCCCGTTGATGAGCTAGAACGAGCCCGACACGATCACTTCGTCCCTTAACGAAGTACAATCGTGATATGCCGCCCCTATCTCTCTCTTTCTCATTCTCTCTCTCTCTCTCTCTCCCTCTCTCTCTCTCTCTCTCTCTTTTCTGATTTCTATCTATTTTCCCTCTCCTCTATTTTTTCTTCTTCTTATCGCAACACCTAGCCGACCACGTGCCTGTCGTCAACTCTGGCACACGCCAGCATCTCGCAGCTCCCACGCCATTCACGGGAGAAGGAACCACTACCATTCATTGAGCCACCACCAAGATCTCGCTGTGGTCCACTGAAGTTGAGCCTTAGGGTGAGTTCTTCTACCTTGTAGGCAAGTCCCTGATGATGGTGGTGCTAGCCCATATTTGGAGAGGGTAATGACTTTTGGCTATATTTTATATTGATATTTTTATATATAAAGTATGTGTTGTTTGTGAAATCTCCATTGATAGATCTTGATTATTAAAACCACAATGTGGAACTTGGATTTGTAAAACTCCTTTAGTTAAGTGGTGCTACCTTTTCGACCAAAAGAGGAGTTGTGTTGTGAGTGTTGACTAAGTTGACTTAGTCAACTATTTTAACAAATCATGTAGAACCTTTAGACCATATTAATAAACAACTTTGGCTCACTTTGACCTTGATGATTTAACCACATGTAGAATGACACCTAGGCTTTGTTGTGAAAGAAAGAACAGGGAAAAGGGGTATTGATAGTTTGACCAGATTGACCAACTTTGACCACCGAGTTGATCAGGCATCGAAAACCTGATTTTGGAAGTTGAGTCCCATTTTGTAATTTTGTCATTTTGAGTCCAATTTTGATGGTCTTAGGTGCTAATTTTGACTTTTCAATGTCAATATGACCAGTATTTGTTAGGGAGACTTCTAAGAGTCGCAGTTCGAGGGGATCCATCACTTTAGCTTGAGATATTGTGAGTAATTATAAGCATGCTTAGGAGCTAATTAGCTTGTTATGAGTTATTGACTTTTGATGAATTATTTATGAACCATGCATGTTATACATGTTTGCTTGTCATGTGTGTCTTCTATGTCTTACTGAATCATATTGGGAATCCACGTTAGTTAAACATGTTATAAATGTTATGCATGTTCTTCTATTGTGTGAGCACGTACAATATTTTGTATTGTGACTACGTCATCTTGTCGAACTCCATGAGACGTGGTAAACAATCTTACACGAGATACCCATGCATAATCGCTTAATCTAAAGTAAGGTTTAGCGGGTAATACATGTGAGATACTCAGGAAAAATCGTCTACTCTAATATAAGACTTTGCAAGTAATCTCGTGATCAATGATATCTAGGCACATTCATCATCATACTGGGTCATGGCAGGTAATCTTGTTGCATAGAATACCCATACCGCGACTTTTTATAGTCATAAGACCGAGAAGGTAAATACCTCCTAAGGATTACCCCGACGACTGCGTAAATATCTTTTTGTCGTGCACTTAACATTAATTGCCTTATTCATGTTCATACTGATCCCAAGTTGGGGATTTCTTACTGAGTGCAATAACTCACCATTTTCTTCTATGAGCTTCCAGTTACACATAGGTTTTACAAGAATGGTTGATCAGGAGCTGAGAAGACCATGAGTTTGTCAAGTCTTATTTATCATTCACATAGCTTCCTTTTCCACATATATTTATTTGCTTAGACATGAGATTGATTTTCTAGATTTTTTTAGTTTTATGTTATGAACTGAGTACCCTAATTTTTTTTATTGGATTTTTGAACTATTAACGATTTCACTTCAGTAAAAACTTTTACTTCAACATGTCTCTAGATTAAAGGTCATTTTCTCATGCATCTAGGGTAAAGGCTTAAAAGAGATCTTAGTCTGGGTCGGGTCTTTACAGCTGAAGATTATGAACAAGCTCGTGAAGGATCACATGGTAGATGCTCGATTATATCCATGGACGTTAACTTGTTCTATACTGAGGACGAGTTCAGCCAAGACCTTTAGTGGAATAAGCCAGATGTTAACGACGAGGGATTGGATCCCGAGTTGTTGTAGCTTTCAATCTATAGGTCCTCTAGTCCCAAGCTAGCTCATACATTTTAGTACACTATTTTTATTGGAGAGTGAATTTGAAGGGTTCAAGTTCACCGATTAATTATGTAGACATAATTAATAGGATTTTTAAGTTAAATGGTCAAACTTAATTAATTAATATATTAGGTATATGAATTTAATATTTATGAGATAAATATTAGTGAGAAAAATTTGATTTATTGGATAAAGTAAATATAAATAACTATTTTGGATAATTATTTATTGAGAGAACTGATCTATTACTATGTTGGATACATTCATTTAATAATTATTGGATAATTAGTAAGTGGAGAATTATAATTAATATCTTAGACATATTAATTGTTTTAATAATTATTGGATAATTATTAAATGGAGAATGTTAATTAATATGGACATATTAATTTGATTAATAATTATTGGTAATTATTAAGATAGAGAATTAATATATTAGATATATTAATCAAAGGAATTTATTTATTTATAATATATTGAATATATTATGAAATTGGCATTTGTCAAATAAATATCAATTAAAAATAAATAAATGTGTATATATATGAGATATTGGCCAAATTAAAAAATTCTTCCTCTTAAAGAGGGAAGAAATATCGATCATTGGAAGTGAATTTTGAAATTTTCATTTAAAATAGGAAGAAAAATTTCAATATCTTTTATTAATAGATATTAAAACCTATTTTATTTTCCTAATTTAAATATTTGTTCATCTACTGTAAATAGGTGGCTTGGGAGGATTCATTTTTAACTCATTCAGTAAAGAGTAACCTAATTCTCAAGTTAAGAAACTCTTTGAAAACTAAATTTTATATTTCCTTCTAAGTCAGACTTCTGACAAAATTGTTCCAAGCTCTGAGTGTAGCAAAGAAGTCATAGTACGGAAGATTGAAGAAGATCAATTAAGAAGTTTCCCGGATTAATCGATCCTATTCAACATAAAGACCTGTTAGAATTAATCAGAGGCGTCAACCATTGTGAAGCATCTATAGCTTCTTCAACCTTTTCTTCTATCGAACTCAACATTGACAATTCTCATACTTAGCAGGATATTTTAATGAATTGAAAATGTTAAATTGCACCTGCTGATCATTCATTCGCATAGTGATGATGCTTTCATAAACATCCATTAAAATACTTTATGTTTTCAAAAATGAACTTCCTAGGATGATAAGGACATCCTTATCGACCTCATAATCTAAGACTATAAAGTCAGTAGGAAATGAACTTATCTACTTGTACTAGAATGTCTTTAATTTTTCCTTCGGGATATTTAATTGATCTATTTGCAAGTTGGAGTATAATCGTGGTTGGCCAAGCTTCACCAATACCAAATGTCTTATAAATGGATAAAGGGCATTAGATTAATATTGGCTCCAAGATCACATAGGACTCTCCCTAGAGATTTACCTCCAATAGAGACTAGAATAGTAAAAGCTCTATGATCTTCTTCCTGTCTCAGGATTTTGCTTTTAATAACTGCACAACACTCTTCAAACAACCAGAAAATCTTGAATCCTTTGAATTTACTATTTTCTAAAAAGAGTATCTTTCAAGAATTTGGTGTAATTAGGAATTTTCTTCAATGCATCCACCAATGAAATATTGATGTGGATTTCATTGAGAATGTCTATGAACTTCTTCTTGTCGTTGGTTGAATTCTTTGGCATTGGGCTTTTGATCTTGCTACATTCCCTTTCATCTATAGCTAGCTCTCCCAAAATTATGCATACGGCATCGTTTTCACTAGTGATGCCCTTCATTGGCATCTCTACTTGCTTTATCTTGTAACTCTACCTTTTTGTCTTTCGGCTGCTTATTCTTTAACTCCACCATCATAAATTTTCAACTTCTAAGTTTAATAGCTTGAACTTGCAATTTTCTTTCCCTCTTGACATGTTCAGTATCCAAAGGAATTTTTCTTAAGGGTCTGGTTCTCAATTCTGATGCTAGTTGCCATTTTGCAACTCTAGGTTTCTCATCATGGTTTGTTGGATATTGATAGCTGCATTAGTCTTGATAATATATTCAATGAACATGGTTTCCAGCAAAGTTATAGGAACTTGTTGTTGAAAGTTAGATTTTTGAAAGATTGGTTGTGTAAACTATGTTGAATCCTATATCCTTGATTATGGTTTCCATAATTGGAAGAATTGTTTAGTTTTGGTTAAGGCTGGGGATTGCTAATTGCACTCATAGCTGAGATCAACAGAAACTAGGATGATTCTTTCCTCTAAGTGTATAATTGCTTGGATAAGAATAAGAATTTAAAGGTGGTTTAAAAGGATGTCCAACTTCCATATACATGACAATAACTTAATTTTTAGGACAACTACCAGCAATTTTCAAGCTCGCCACCAAATTCACAACTTTCCTCTGGTGATTAACTTATTCCTGATATATTATGCAATTGTGACGTTTGCAACTCAAGATTCTTCATCACATTGGCCATTGCGGTCATTTGCGGTTGCATAGATGTAAGTGCATCAGAGTCAGGTTTTTCACTTTTCTTGGCTACAATTTTGCGAGTTTTTTTCAATTGGCAATTATCCATTGACACAGTTTCTAGAATATTATAGGCTTCGTTATAAGTCTTCTGATGTGAAACCATGGAATTGACCAATGGTTTGTAGCATTTGATTTGAAACATCACAGGTTTCAACTCAAAAGATCTTGCTCTAATCTCAGGTTTTACAATGCATGAGGTTAAAAAATTGGTAATAGGGCTTGCAACCCCAATAGACTTATCTATATCATCCACTATTGAATTGAAGTCACCATTCGCATTATGATCAATATTGGCAATGTTCGGCGCATTCGGTACATTAGGTAAATTGTTACCTCCTTGCTGAGCTATTCTGATTCTTCTATTCCTTCGCTCCTATTGACTTGTACGGAGATAAGTTCTCTCCATTTCAGGATCAAGTTCGAAAAGAGTGTCGAAACACTTGGTCATGCACCTACACAAAACGATTGACTCGGTTCACCCTTTCAAACACAAAATATAAAAAAACTAAAATTTAAATCAGTCTTCGGCAACGATGCCAAAAACATGATGGGAACACCGAAGCAACGTCATAACTGCATTGTGGTCCGCATTGGCTAAGCCCTAGGACACCACTCCGACATTTTGAAAATGCAAGTGTACGCTGTCAATTGTATCAAGAAATATATATATACAAGTCATCTCCTCAAGGACTGATTCTTTAAATAACGTCATATTTTGAATTGTGTAGAGTAAAAAAGCATAAAAGTGTGGTGGATTGAATTAATTTGTAATGCAGGTGCGGAATACACATTCAATGCGGAAAACACTGTCTCCAGTTAAACAACATCAAGAGCAATACTCACGATATTGAAACATGCATAGTAAATAAAATTGTTGCTAAGTAATATTCAGTATATTAATAATAAAAATTTAAAGATCATTAACTAAGACAATTTGCATGGTAGAAGCTAAGTTTATGTTGCACATCAATGCCTTCTTCTAAAGCACATTCTCTCTTAATGCTGACCGGATTAAGGATGTGGTACACATTCATTAGTGGGCTGACTATGAGGTGTCTTCTCTAAACCTACAGATTAGCCTGAATAGTGACCTAATAACTACAGTAAGAATCATCTATTCACCTTCTTCTCCCGAAGCAAAGTAAATAGCAAACAAAAAGTGGTTGATCGGTCGATCCTTGTTAATTAACTTACTTACTTTGTCAACTATAACATCGTTCTTGTATTATCTAATTAACTTGGTTATCTCATTATTAAATTAAACATGAAACTCTTAACAAGAAGAATGCTTTCAACATTTAGAATGTGAAGGACATCGACCAAAACAGTACAACCTGACACTTCACACAGTGAACGCATACAACACTCTATTTAACACTAAGCAATTAGAATGCAAGGGCCATCAATCAAAACAATACGACCAGAACCTTTACACAATGAATACATACTACTAAACATAAAGTAAAAATCATAAAAATAAATAACATCAATAAAAATAACATAACTTACATTAAAAAATAAAAGTTCAAAACAATAAATAAGTTGCAATGCATAAATAAATGTTTTGGACGGAATTTAAAGTCAAAAAAAAAAAATGAATAGAAGAAGAAGTCCCTAACTTATGTGTCACTCACAAACAACGCTGAAGACTACAGTTACCTTACAACTTAACTACTTGTCCGGATAATTTGATAGAATATTCTCTATATTCACAATGCCCGCAGCTGTTGGAATAACTCTCTCTTTCTAATTTTCTAGAATTTAATAAAAATAATTGACTTTCACACCGACTTCAAAATTTGATGACTTTGATTTACTAGTTGAAGATCCCTTTTATTGGATAAAGAAATCCTTGGTTTTTCTCCACTACACCAGTCCCATGATTATAGGATGGTAAATTTAGATGTTGTTGACTTGTTGCCAAAGTATTTTTGCTTGGCAAGCATTAAGGAATCCTAGCCGTTCATCGCCCTTTGAATCAGTCCAACTTTATTTATCTACTTTTCCACATATTTAATACTAGTCTGGGTAGAATGCGACCACCATCCAACATTGGGAATGCAGTGCCTAAGTATTATAGAATGAATTAGAAACAAATATTAGATATTTAGAAGATTGATTAGGATATGATTTTCAAAATTTTATTTAGAAAATTAAATTCAACTATTTAAAATTCTGAAGAATATCAAAGTTGGTTAAAAGAAGATATGTACTTATTAATTTTAGGTTGATGGAGTGATTTAATTCTATTTTTTTTTGTATTATTTAATATTTTAATTGATAAATGACTCTAGGATATTTTGAAAATGAAAATATTACCTTACCTCTCCCGATTTTGATTTAGACAAAAATATAAAGTGAAAAATATTAGACATATCTTTAATAAATTTGGGAAATCTAGACATTTGTAGTATTTCCCAACTATTAATACATTAAAATAAAAGTGGAAACTTTTTAAATATAAATAATTTTATACATTAAAAAAAAAAACCTAGTAATTCTTTTTTTTTTCAGCGGTTGCAAAATAGAGGTGATGTATTTTGAGGTGGTTGATATAAGAGTTTTATTTTGATGGATACTTTTTGGTGGAAGATTCAATATTTTTCCGAATCAAACCCATGACTATCAAATAATGAAATCAGAGGGCTACAAACTCTACCCTCACTATTTTTAATTTTAAGTGTAGCTAATAATGCACCAATGAATCAATGAATCAATATAGATGTCATTGACTGTTTAACGTGAGTGTAACATAGTGTCATAAATAGGTAAATTATACCTGTAATTAAGAGAAAGTTCAAGTTTAATCCCTATAATTTAAAAATCTAAACTTTATTACCAATAATTGAGAGAATATAAACTTTAGTTTCTATGGTTTAAAAAAATTTGAATCTAGTTCTTATAGTTAAAAAAAAAAAAAAATTGTTACTATGATTTGATAAAACTTAAAAAATAGTCCATGATATTGGTAAATCGTAAGCGAATGAAGTATGTAGATGTAACTTCTGATGTATGAATGATGCGTTTTTTGTCTAATCAATTACTTATTTCACACTCATTAAACACATAAATAACAAACATTTTTACGTATTTTATTCACTTATAATTAAGAACGATATAGACATTTTAAAACTTTATCAAACCATTGGAACTAAATTCTTTCAAATACAGGGACTAAATCGTAGATTTCTCCAAATCACATTAGGACTAAAATCTAGATTTTTAAATCACAAGGACTAAATTCTTTCAAATATAGAGACTAAATTATAGATTTCTCCAAATCACATAAGGACTAAAGTCTAAATTTTTAAATCATAGGGACTAAACTCCAAATTTATAATTTAGTGTAAAAAATCTACCATGACACTTTTCATAGAATCATGCTATGACTTTCCATGATGTTCATTACAATTATTCTCAAAAAAACTCATTTCCTTCTGATTCTGAATTGCTTCAAAAAAATTGATTCTGGCCATCTCTTTCGCAATCGTATCGGTCGATAAAGAGAATAATTATCCATGGGTTGTATGACTACACACTATAATTTTTATTGGTTGACAAAAAAAAAAAACTTGGTTTTTGATTATGGTTGTTCTTTGGTTAAAAAAAAGCATTTACATCACAAAACATTTGGAACTATTTAAAATTAATAATTCATGCACTATAGTCAAAATGAGGTTTGTTCAACTCTTAGTTAACCTGAGACTAAAGTTGAATTTTTAAAAGTTTAATGATCAAGATAAAATAAATCTCAAAGTCCAAACACAAAAATGATATTTTAACCTACATTTAAAGACCACAAAACTAGTTGCAGTTGAAAAATAAAATATTAAGTTGGATATAAACTATTAATCTGTGAATATACTTTTTCATAAATTTTATATAATTATGATTTTGCAACATCATATCATTTATAATTTATGATATCATACATATTTTGAAGTAACATGACAAAATTAAAATTTCAAACATAAAATAGCATATATTCATTGATGTTTTTATGTTTGTAATATAATTTAGGATTAAAAAAAATATATAAATTCAAAGTCTAGATACAACGAAAAATTAGAAAATATCAACTTCAAGACCAAATCCATACAACCACGAAGACCAATAAATCTGAGCTTAAAATTGTACGACCAACCTAGTAATCAACAGGTTACGAGTTATCCAATTATTTGCGATAGAAAAAGCATACATTCGTACTAACTTACTATTCATAATGAGGAACTTCTACAATTA